>JAMZAV010001005.1:0-371998 GCA_024449915.1 Sweltsa coloradensis
TTTAATTGCAGTTTGTGAGAGCTACTGTTATTGATGAAAGTTATACGAGGAATTATACCATCTCGGGATAAATTATTGACTGATGTTTAAAAGATGTGTTGTATATTTATTCTCCTTTCTTCTCTATCGTACAATATAACTCTATTTTAATGCGTTCGCCTGCTCTCCTGGGCATAGCCATACACAGCAAGATTCTGAAATCCTAGGTTAGTTAGAGATGAATTAGATATGGAAACATGATATGATGCTGCGTGAAGGCTTCGTTCGTTAGGCAGAGAGAGTGAGTGGATAGGAGAAGAGAGGGAGAAAGGAAGAGAATGGTGGTTTGGGAGAGGAGAAGAGAGGGAGACACTGGGTGCGAGAGAGAGAGAAAAAAAGATGTTTGGGAGAGAGAGACAATCAGGGGAAGTAGAGATAGGGAGAGAGACCGGCCTAGGACAGGAAAGGCTCGTGAATATTGTTGCAATATTCATTTCCATTTGAACTGTAATTTAATTTATCATACGAGACTGAAATGAATGTACGTAAGATTTGTTTAATAATGCACATTTTCTAGAGACAGACTGCAGAGTTGTGAATATTTTGTATCCGAATTAACGTAGTACACGTTGTGAATATTAAATACTCTTTCTAATTGAAATAGTAACTAGAAATTATGTCTATAGGTAGGTACTAGGGAATATTCAAAATGTGAATAATTTTTCCTTTCTGGTTCAATTAAAACTGGGTCCATGGTATTTAATACAAGGTATATAATTATATTCCATGAAATAAACATTTTCACAATGTAATACAGATTTTAAAACAGTATTTAAAACCTACTAATATTTACATTACTGTTTTGATCATAGATACCGAGGTGATTTTATATTTATACCAACGAACAAGGTATTATCATTTATACTTAAGTATCTTTAGGTGGATTGTTTTCGTTAGAAAACGTTTCGATTTCGTTTTATAATTGATTATTCCTGGGATCAATCTCTGGCGCAAGGTGTTTGTTTTATCTGGTAAAAATAGAGTTTAATCCATGTCATGAAACGATGTTTTGCTATGATAACGTAAGTAAATATAACATATTGGCCAATTTCAATAATTTAGCATAATATCTAAATGAAATTTATATATTGACTTTAACATAAAAGGAAATTAAGCAGTAAGAGCTGTTTAAAATGCATAATTTTGAAATAAGAAAATCAGATCATTGAGGCAAAACCAGTATGAAATTGATGACTGAAATGTGTATTTCTTCGATTCACTCATTTAGGTTTAATTGATTTTATGGAAACCAATAATTTTGATAATATAGCTTATAGTGATTCATTCAATGTAACTATTTTGTTAATTAATTATTTTTATATTTTCTTTCAAGTTGTTTCATTCAACTCAAACGATATTTATTGTTACTGTACGATTGATTGAGTGAGATCGCTATAGAATGGCCGAACCGGTGACCAGACACTGAAATTTTAGACAAATATACGGGACTAGTTTTTGAGGGCGATGTTAACATTTTAACAACATTGCCTAGATTGTCTGGTTGCCGCCCACTGGTTGCCGCCCACTGGTGGAACTTGCAACTTGAGTTAGGAGGTGTCCTGTATCATTGCTGTGATCAGTTTTTGCTTGAACAATTTTAAATAATTATATATGATATAATTATATATTAGAGTCAAGATCTTTTGCACTAAATTGTTATCAAGATTTGAACACAAGAATGATGGTTGAACACAAGAATGAAGATTCGCGTTCGGTGGTTTCTTCCGCGAAAGATTGATTACTCCCTGATTTGCTGTTCCTGATTTTTGGCAAACCTCATATTCGTTTGAGTGGGATCGTCTAATAAATCAGATTTTTTTTTTTCGTTTTTTTTTTATGTTTTTATTTTTTCTTCTTTTTTTTCTTTCTTTCTTTCTTTCTTTTTTTTCCTTTCCTTTTTTATTTTTCTTTTCTTTTATTTTTCTTTTCTTTTCTTTTTTCTTTTCTTTTCATTCCCCACCCCCCTTTTATATATTCGATTCATTCATAAATTGCATTTAATATCCTTTTCAATTGTTATCAAATTTGTTGAATATTTAATGCATCGTTGTTATATTACTATTTCAAATATTTACTTAAATGTAGTTCATTGTTGTGTCTGCATCTATGTAATTAGATTTATTTAGTTGTCCTCCTTTGTAAATCAGTTTTATAACTGAATAGGATAGACGTTAAATAAATAAATAAAATAAATAAATACAATTTTAAAATATTACTATATTCAATCGATTTTACACGTTTTTTAAATATAGGAAATGAGCTTAGTATTTTAATTAACAAATTACCCACCAGCCAAAGCCCATATATTAATTTATTTTAAGTGATGTATTTATTGTTATCAAACTATTTTACTCATTTCATTTTACAACCGACATTTTACTTTTATTTTATTTTGTCTTTACTTTGATAGCCGAACGTTTTTTAAAAAACAGTAATGTTAGTTTTACAATCGTGTTAACGTTAACGTCACGCTAATATTAAGAGGGAATATGACACATTTGTCAGTTAGAAAATGAAAAAAAGAAGCAAAAAGATTTGAACACAAGAATGAAGATTCGCGTTCGGTGGTTTCTTCCGCGAAAGATTGATTACTCCCTGATTTGCTGTTCCTGATTTTTGGCAAACCTCAAATTCGTTTGAGTGGGATCGTCTAATAAATCAGTTTTTTTCTTTTCGTTTTTTTTATGTTTTTAGTTTTTCTTCTTCTTTTTTCTTTTCTTTCTTTCTTTCTTTTTTTTCCTTTCCTTTTTCCTTTTTCCTTTTTTCTTTTATTTTCTTTTTTCTTTTCTTTTCATTCCCCACCCCCTTTTTTATATATTCGATTCATTCATAATTTGCATTTAATATCCTTTTTATTTGTTATCAAATTTGGTGAATATTTAATGCATTGTTGTAATATTACTATTTCAAATTTACATAAATGTAGTTCATTGTTGTGTCTGCATCTATGTTATTAGATTTATTTAGTTGTCCTTCTTTGTAAATCAGTTTTTAAACTAAATGGATAGACTTAAATAAAAAAATAAATAAATAAAAAAAATTATGTTACTTTGCAAGTTTTCAAAAACATATTGGATATCCTAGGGTTTTAAAATTTTACATGTTTGTCTTAATCACCTAAAACATTATCCGATATGTCAAATTGGACTTTTTAAATAAAATCGAGAATCTTTGAAAAAGATTTTTTTTGTTTTATTGTTTTTTATCCTCGTCAAAATTTAAAATTTTCACAAAGAACAATTTAAAAGTTTTTGACTGAAACATCGTCAACGCTAGAAAAAAATTTTGCTAAAACCCCTCAAATCATGAAGAAATCTCTTGCCGCGAAGACCTTGCTGAAGACGAACAACACGGCAATGTAATAGGTTCTCCCCAAATGCCCCTTTGCACAGGGAACATTTAAAAAATGTTTCCTGTAAGCCCCATTTTTCCACTTTCGGACATTTGTTCAAGTCTCAAACACCTGGGGTGTCATCCGAGCGAACGCATTTCCCTAAAAGCAAGTCCTATACCTCCTAACAAAATGATACGATGTTTACCTAAAATATAAAATGAAATTTGGGAAAAAAGTCAATTCATATTTTTCTTAAAGTAAAATTCACAACCCAATATTTGTTTTTTCCCATTTAAAAGCGAACAATTAAATAAAAAAAATATTTCATACATGGTTAAAAATTTTCAAATTTTTCAAGTTTTATAAAGTTTATTAAATATTTGAAATATTTCGTTTAATATTATGAAACCATTTCGGGGGAATTTTTTTTTATTTCTTTTTCTGTGGTTCGTTTTGATAACCGTTTATTAACACTCACCAGCACGCAATTAATCAGGCTTAAACATAAAACGGACGCATTACATCATACAGTTTACTGTGTTGTTAATAATTCAAAGATTTCCCTTTTTTAAAAAATGAAATTAAAGAAGATGGAAAAATAATTACAAGTTCACCATTTGCGACTTTTTTATTTTTCATTCACCATGGCTAAAGGCTTATTTTGTCCAACGTTAAGTTGTAAAAACTTTGAAATCACGTGATTGTACTTGTGAGAGAAATGTAAACTTTAACGGCAAAAGTTAAAGGTATATTCAACGGTTTAGCAATTATAGGTAAAACAAATTTTTTTATGAAATTTTTTAAATCCAAAAGGAAGAAATGTGCAATTTTTTTTAAGTTTAAAATTTTTTCGCCTAAAAGTAAAGATAGTGTTTTTCGTTATTTAAAAAAAAAAAATGTTTTAAAATCACAAATTTAAAATGAAAAAATAACGCTTAGTTTTAAAACATCAATATCACAAATTCCCGGGCAATTTAAGATTATTTAATAAAAAAAAACCAGAGATAGTTAGAATAATTTTTTTTTTTTAATCTCAATTTCAAACCTTAGTTTTCAATGTTTCCCCTTTTTACTAGGATAAATCGATACCCCCCACCTTCCCCAAAATTTCGAAATAATGCATCTTTGCGTAATGTCGATTTTTTTACATGAAGTATTTTGAGCTTTCTCGCGTACAAACGATAATTTGATTCTCAATAGGTTGTATGACCCGGCACCTCCCTCATATGCACACCCAGGGTTAATTTTAATTTTTGACTACTACCCGCACCTCCACCAAAAATTAAGAAAAAAAAAATTTGTTTTAAAATTTTGGACCTAATTCGCGTTTAAAGGGAAAATTTCCAATTTCGCCACTGTTCCGGTTCAAACCAAATACGTGAAAATTGCGAATTGGAAATTGGTACCATTCAATCACAAATTTAGGGGTTCTGTTCAAACTGAATTTGAAGGGATTTTTGCAATTAAAAAAAAAAAGCGAATTTCGTTCTCCCGTTTTTGCCCCCTCTCTACTAAAGGTTTAAATAAACAATAAATCTATTTCCTTTTTATTAACGTAAAATTGGGAAGAGCAGCGGCCGGGTAGCAGAGATCCCGATTTTAAATTTTTGGTGGGGCCAGTATTTTTTTTTTATTCTAAGATAAGGGTATATAGATAATTCATTCATATCATTTACAAATTACTTTAATTTGAGTAAATGCTGCTTTTTATTTAAAAAAAACTTTAATCAACGTAATCAATAGTTACAATGTTTAATCAGAAAGTTGCTAGGAAAGAAAGGAGAAGACAAAGGCACAGCTCTTCAGATGAAAGTAATTCTTTGAAAATGCTAGAAAAAACTGTAGGTGCATTGTGGGCGATGTACTGACAGGAGTTATCAGTGTAGTATGACAGCTAGTATGATTCATTTCATATCTGGGTTCTGATATATCTAATAAACTTTTATTGGTCTCTGCAGCCAATGTACTGCTATATAGTGAGAGCTGTAAAGGGGAAAATACACTAGCATATTGCAAATCCGGATACCAGCGCGAAATTTTGCATGGGGGTAGATAAAAATATCAGAATTAAAAATGCGCCGGGAGGCAAGCGATATCTCACCACCAACCCCCCCAAAATCATCCCCTAAAATAAGAATAATTCATAGCTCTAACCCCAAAAAGAATTTTTATTCAAATTAGTTATTAAAATTATGTTTTAATGTGTTTTAACCCAATCGGCCTATTCTCATTTCCTAAACCACATTTTTTCAACCCCCATCCCTAATAATTTATATTATTTTTACCTTGATTTCCAGCATTCACCAGTGAGGCACCTAGTGAGTTATCAGCATGAAATTTGGCATGATGGTACATAATAACCTGAAAAATAATAATCCGCCGGGAGGCAAGCGATATTTCACCCCTATTGTTCTCAACCACCCTTAACTTTAAGAAAAACGTAAGGTAGTATTTAACACATTTTGAATATTTCAATTGCTGATTAAAATTATGTGTCGATGTGTTATAGTCCAGTCAACAAATCATTCATACAAAACAAACAATTTTTTCACCCTCAACACTAATAATTATACTTTTATCACCAAACACTGTTTAGTAAGTTACCAACATGAAATTTGGCATGGTGGTAGATAAAAATATAAGAATTACTATTCCGTTGGGAGGCAAACGATATTTCACCCCTAGTGCCCTCTATCATCCCTTAAAATTGGAATTGGTACTAGGTCGTATTCTATATATTGTAATTATTAAATTTATCCAATAATACTATGCTCAAGCATGTTTCGATCCAATCAACCTAATGTCTCATGTTTTTTCTACCCCCACCCCTAATAGTGATTTTTTTATCAACCCATACCAGCATGAAATTTGGCATGGTGGAAGGTAAAAATATAAGAATTACTATTCCGTTGGGAGGCAAACGATATTTCATCCCTAGTGCCCTCCATCATCCCTTAAAATTGGAATTGGTACTAGCTCGTATTCTATACATTGTAATTATTAAAACTATCCAATAATATTATGCTCAAGCATGTTTCGATCCAATCAACCTAATTTCTCATGTTTTTTTTACCCCCACCCCTAATTGTGATTTTTGTGATCAACACTTATTAGCATGAAATCTGGCATGGTGGTAAATAAAAATATAATAATTACTATTCCGTTGGGAGGCAAACGATATTTCACCCCGAGTAAATCCCTTAAAATTGGAAAGAGTGTTCAATGATTTTTTTTCATAAGTAGTTATCTGGAAGAATGTATTCAATTAAAAATCAAATTATTATTCAAAAATTCAATAGTACCGTAGGGCCAATTAGCCATTAGTGGGAAACTTTTTGGGGCCCCCTTTAAAAAAAGAGGCCACACTGTGCCTTCCGAAATCAGCTCAAACAAATTGCTAAAGGCCGCCACCTTTTTTGGGGCCCCCAAACTTGCCAGTCCCCCCCGCAACCCCCCATACCCGCTTTTTTTCTAATCCCAGTTTAAAACCAATGACGGTTTTTTTTGTCTGGGGCGAACAGTGTAAATATCACAGCAAAAGCCCCAAAACTCATAACAAATTTTTAATGAAAATACCACCTTTTTTTCCCGGGGAATCATATAGATCCAACGCTTTAAACCGGCTTATTATTGTATTTTTTTAAATAAACAAACTATTAAATTTTTAATTTGTTTTTTAAATTGAATACATTCTTCCAGAAACCACCCATGAAAACAAACAAATCTTTGGGAAACACTCTTTCAATTTTTAAAGGGGATTACTGGGGGGAGAAATATCTTTTGGGCCCCCCCAAGGGAAAAAGTAATTATTATATTTTTTTACCCCCCCTTCCAAAATTTCTGCTGGTATGGGTTATCAAAAAAATCAAAATTGGGGGGGGGGTTATAAAAAAACCGGGAAAAAATTAAAGGTTTTGATGGGATCGAACCCATGCTTGAGCAAAATATTATTGGATTTTTTAATAATTCCCAATATTATAGAAAAAAGCCCTAGTCCCAAATTTCCCAAATTTTTAAGGATGATGAGGGAAACTGGGGGTAAAATATCGTTTGCCTCCCAACAGAATAGTAATTTTATTTTTTTTTATTTACCACCAGGGCCAAAATTTCATGCTGGTATGGTTGAAAAAAAAAATCACTTTTGGGGGTGGGGTAAAAACAAACATAAAAATTTTGGGTTGTGGGGTCGAAACTTTTTAAACATATATTAGGGGGAAATAGTTTTTAATTACAATGTTACAATACGACCTAGTCCAAAATTCCAATTTTAAGGGAGATAGAGGGCACTAGGGGTAAAAATACCCGTTTGCCTCCCAACGGAATAGAAAATTCTCATTTTTTTTATCTACCACCATCCCAAAATTTCATTTTTGGTAACTTACAAAAACAGTGTTATTTCCTTAAAAATATAATTATTAGGGGGGGGGGTAAAAAAATTTGTTTTTTTTTTTATAAAAGGGATTTGTTGCTGGACTATAAACATCGACCATAATTTTAATCGGGCAATTGAAATTTCCCAAAATGTGTTAAATACCCCTTTAAACGTTTTTCCCAAAGAAAAAAGGGTGGTATAGAAACAATAGGGGTGAAATATCGTTTGCCTCCCGGGGGAATTATTATTTTTCGGGTTTTATTTATGTACCTCATCCCAAAAATTTCATGCTGAAACTCACTGGGTCCCTTTCACGGGTAAATGCTGGAAATAAAGGTAAAAAAAAAAAAACTATAAGGGATGGGGGTTTTAAAAAAATGGGGGTTTAGCTATGGGGAATAGCCCCGATTGGGTTTAAAACCCCCAAAAAAATTTAAATTTTTTTTTTAAATAAAACTTGAATAAAAATTTCTTTTTTTGGGTTAGAGCATGAATTTTCTAAATTTTAGGGGATGAAATTTTGGGGGGGGGTTTGGGGGGGAGATATCGCTTGCCTCCCCCGGGGGATTTTTTAAATTTTGGTATTTTTATCTACCCCCTGCAAAAATTTTCCCCGGGTGGTTCCGGATTTTTCCCAAAATTTTTTTCCGCTAACAGCTCTCACTAATATCATATTTGAATATGGTGCAACTTTTTCTAGGACAATTTTTGGTACGGAATTTAGCGAAAATGTTTTATTTTTGCCGTACAGCGATGGGGGAATTAGATCATCTAAAAAGAAATATATTTTTGGAAATCCAACTTATATTTACCTACTTGTATCTAGTAATAATTAAGACAACTTCGAATGCTTTTTCCTAATAAAATGAAAATTCTCTGAAAAAAACGTATTTGAAAAAATTTCGTATGTAGGCCTATTATGTAATATTTATTTCATATCTTCAAAACAAATTTGACTACAGTTTTCAAAAATGTCAAAAACCAATAAGTGAGTTTTTTAATTTAATAAACATTTGGTCTACCATACAAAATTTTAACAACATCGGTTTAAAAAATAGGTTGAGTTCTACTCTTCCCTATAGCTTAGAAAGAGTGAATTTACTACTTAGTAGTACATGATTTGCGGGATATATTAGTCAATAGCTTCCCTTTATGCCCGCTAGCTACCTCTGCTATAATTATTATTTTATTGTCTTGAAAAATGTTCTGCTCTTTTTGGAATTATGTTTTTAACTATACCGGTACCTATAGTTAAATTGTCACATTAATATTACTAACATGGCCATAATTTATTTTTGAAATCGACGCACCCAAGCGACATTAAATTTATTGAGGCCATTTTCTTTCGAGTAGAGTCAAAATAGGATTGCTTTTTTTAAAAGAAAAACTTATAAATAAATAAATAAATTAATTAATTAATTAATAAATAGTAAATAAATAAATAAATAAAATAAATAAATAAATAAATAAATAAATAAATAATAAATAAATAAATAAATAAATAATTTAAAAAAATAAATAACATTAAATAAATAAATAGGAAATAAATAACTAATAAATATAAATAAATAATTATAAATAAAAAATAAATATAATAATAATAAATAAATAAATAAATAAATACATAAATAGTTATAAAAATAGCTATTTTGGCAGTTATTTGAGATTTTCAAAATGGTGTCGACCTTAATTATTGTCCATTGAAATGATTGAACTAGTAATATAACCGTAATTTCCCAAAAATTTAGTAACATTGGAATATGACGTACATTCAATTTTGAAATTCATTGTTATGTTTCTATTATAATGATATATTATGATCCAATGATACTGCAATTCAATCAAACTCATATTATCACTATTCTGAAGAGCATGCTTTGTTGATAGCAGCATTTTAGGGCGACAAGCTGTAGAAAGACAATGTTCGTAACATAATACATTTTAAAATCAAAACTAACCTAAATTGAAAACATCGAAATGAATCTTTCATGTTATTAAAAAATTGAAATAAATGAATCCTAAGCGGGAAGCCTAACATGATATTTTTATGAATGGCAATATCCTATGTGTATATTCCTTCGGCCTTCCTTACACTTAAATAGTATTGTAATTATCGTGAGTGATGGATGGAGACTTAGACCTACGGTACATGTATAACTCTTAAGAAAAGTACGCATATAGCCAGTCGTCAGGGCTGAGGAGGCAGGACTGGATAGACCTACTTAACTCAAAATTAATAATGTATGAAATGTTTTGAAACATGTGTGTTATTTTGTTTGGTACCGGTACTAATGATTGGAAGTCAGATTTTCCTGTAATGTGCTCTTTTGGCATCACTTGTACTTTAAAAAATATCAAATTTGAAAATTACTGCGATCGGTAATATTACCGGTAATATTACCGGTAATATTACCAATTTCAATGTTACCGGTAATTTTACATCTATAACCATTGATCTATAAAGGATTTAAACCCACATTTATTGAGAGGAACTTGCTATCGCTTTTGGGCGCAAAAAAAAACTGGCGCCAAAACACAAATATAGACACAATCATACGAATCAATATAACAGAAACAAATTTAAACGTTCTACTTATTTTACGTCACGATTTCTTCCAGTTTATTTCTTTAATATTTGTACAACCAGAGTATATAATGGTTTCCGTCAAGACTGAATCGAGTTGCAGAAATTGAAAATACCATTGTATGCAGAGTAAACAATTTAAGTGAGACAGTGTTTAGATTTGAAAGTATCCAATAGCGAACCGTAACGGCATTTCGTACAGAGCTGAACTTGAATAAATAAATAGAAGAGTTTTGGCAAAGGGCCATTATAGAGTTCGGAATAGATAAGTATTGTTTATTATTTTTCTAAATAAAGCGTGTGGTGAAATATAGATTCTTAGAATGATACACATTCGTCGAATTGCAAATAAGAAGTGGGTACCTTACCTTAAGCTTATCGCGACGATATAAATGACGTTAATGTAACTTTTAAATAAATATCAATATCGCACCCTCGTACCCTCGTACCCTCGTACCATCGAACCCCTGTACCCCCGTACCCCGTACCACCGTACCCTCGTACCATCGAAACCCCGTACCCCCGTATTCCCGTACCCCCGTACCTCCATACCCCCGTACCCTCGAACCCCCGTACCCTCGAACCCCCGTACCCTCGTACCCCCCTACCTCCATACCCCGTCCCCCCGTACACCCCCGTACCCCTCCGAACCCCCGTACCCTCGTACCCCCGGGACCCCATACCCCCCTGTACCCCCGTACCCCGGGACCCCCGTACCTCCATACCCCCGTACCCCCGCACCCCCATACCCCCATACCCCCGTACCCCGTACCCCCGTACCTCCATACCCCCATACCCCCCGTACCTCCTACCTCCATACCCCCCCCGTACCCCCCGTACCCCCGTACCTCCATACCCCCGTACCCCCGTACCTCCATACTCCCATACCCTCGCACCTCGTACCCAGTACTCTCTCACTTAGAATAATGTTAGCACAACTCAGTCTTATTCCAAGGCCCCACCCTCTTTATGCACGTCAAGCAAACATACATACAACACGCTTTGCATTACATCATGTTCCACTTCGCAGACACTTTAATGTTCCAGCTTGCCATGAAATGTAACCTACTTTCACGTTCATTATACTTATTAAACAGCATTCTACATAATTATGTAGATCCATGGCGTTCATTTCGCAAGGAGAACTCATCTCATTAAATTTTTATTAAAAGCAAAGTACATCTTTAACTTCAGAGGGAAGGACTTCTGCAAACAAAAACCACGAATAGTATTTTAGTCATATCAAAAACGCCTTGTATAACATTAAAGCAATGATTGAAATGTACTTTGTGGTTTCGTAACAATATGATGTAAATTATGTAATTAAAAAAATATATATTATAATCATTACTGTTTTTAATCGGAGTACTGATAATAAGGGGATAGAACATTTGTGGGTTACAAATAGCTATTTTTTCATCCAGAAATACCAAAGTATAAAAAACTACATATCGTAAAGGGGAAGCTTACTGGAAGTCCTACAGTCGTATTATCATAGTTTTGCTTGTGTTTTTTTGTTTTTTTGTTTAATGTATTTGTTTTGTTTTTAAAAATGCTAGTATAGAAATCATAGAAAAATCCAATGTGGGGAGATTTAAATAATTTAAACCTGTTTGCTTATAATTTTAGTAAAAAAAGCCTTTTTTAAGAAAAAACCCTTTATTTAAAGTTATATGCGAAATAACCCAAATTATAACTACTTTGTAAAAAAATTTGTTTTAACCTCCTTTTCCCGAAAAAAATCGACCAAAATTTTTGGATAACATTATTTTTAAAGAGTGTTTGATACGATTTAGGGGACAGTCCACAGCGCAATTACTTTTTTTTTTTTATAAAAAAAAAGCATATGCTAGTTTGAGTGATTTCTTATCTTTTTTGTGTCTGCATTTTGCGAATTTGGATGCATTTAAGACTGTTTACAAAAAAAATCCACTTAAATGCTCAATAATAAACAGATAAATACCCAAAACCAAAACGCATCCATGTTTTTAAAAAAATAAATAATTATGATGGTGGGGTCGTTGGTCTTTTTTTGGGAAGCATATCTGTTCCAAGCAGAAATTAGGGTTTTTCCCCCTAAAGTCAGAAGTTTTTAACTTCTGATTTTGGGCTTCAGTCCATCAGTTCTTGTTTTGTAGTTTTTAAACGAGACTTGGAGGGCCCTTAGCAAAGAGGCACATAATAAATTCGAGTTATCTGAATCGGCCTTGTTGATCTTGGCGTTGATCCGCGGGTTTTCCACTGTCCATACCAAGATTGCTATGTTTCCCATTTAAAAAAAATATCGATCTTTGGTTGGTTATCCTCACTCGTCGATTGCTCGGCCTCAGGGTTGGCTTGGCGCTTTGGTTATGTCCCCCACTGAAAAATAAGTTATATAACTGAGTGGGTAGACTCTAATACAAAATTATTTTTTGTTTTTATTTTTTGAAGGGGAAAGGGGGGAGGGGAAATGACAGCTTAAGAGGAAGTGGCGAAAATTTCAGTTTTTTCGTGAAAATTTTAGAAGATGCAAAATGAAAAAAAAATTGTTGTAGCCCCTATTGGCCCTTTTTTAAAAACATACCGACGAAAAAATAATCAATGTTTGGGTATTAAGTTTTTTATTGGGAATTTAAATTAATTAAATGCATATCTTAAATACAAACTCACCGATTTTAATTTAATTTTTTTTTCTTGCATTGTAATGCTCTAACAAAAAACCCCAATTTGGTTAGAAACAGTTTTTAGATATTTTCATCGTTCTCGAGTTATCATGAAAAAAAAATGTAATTTCGCGAGTTTTTTTTTCGCGACTATCCATCCTTTAATATGTTTTTATCAAAAGAATAATAGTAAACCCCCCGTATTTGTTTGGGTTTTTTTATCTGCACAAAAAAAAATTTCCACTGGCCCAAACAAATTTTCAACTCTGCAAAAAAAATTCCATCTGCACATTAATTATTTCGCTGAAAATTCATTACCACACAACAAAACTCACCTCTCTAAGACGTAATAGTTAATTAAACAAACAAAAGAGCGGGTGAAAAAAACGTTAAATCTTTATCTACGCTCGAAACTTTTAATTTACGATGGTGTTTTTAACTTATAAAACATTTTCGCACTAACATTGTAAACAAATGACAATTTCTCTAACGACGCGTCATCAATAGTGAGAGAGGGAGCAGGTTGTTAAATCTGGGTGGCAGTGGTTTCTATAATAGGAGAAGAACAGTTTCAGTCTCTCCGACTGTCAATACGCCTTTACGTGCTGTTTCCCTGGGCAACCGACCTTACCACAATCTGAAAATCAATGTAATCCTCTTCTAAAGCCAGTCCGCCTGTCAAACCTTCTATTAATAATGTCCAGAAAATGGAGGAATTCGAATTGAGGTAGTAAGATAAAATTGAATATTATCAGGTAAAATCTCCTTGCTAGGTTGCGCGCTAGTGCTTGAATACCACGTTAATTCCTTACTGTAATACATTTGCTTTTAAACGCTTGGACGTAGATGTAATTAATTTTTTTTTAAATCGAATATGACCATATGCGAAAATACAAACATTTAAAACTAAATTGACATACTATTTCTTTCCGAAAACCAGAATTGTTGTTGCAATAATAAACGCGTTACTTCCATCAATTAAATGTGTATTAAAGTGAAATACGTCAGCATAACGACAAGATAAAATATCACTTTTGTAAATTGTACCGAGACCACAAATCTCAGGTATTCACACATCTTAATTTTAATACGATTACAACTGCTTTTCCTCTTGCCTACTAGATTCTGCTTTTATTCATAGAATTAATATTTTCGTCTCCTTGTACAAAATATCGTGGGTTGATAATCAGAAGTCATTTATACCGTAATTGGTGAAATCCTGATGAAATATACTGTTCAATTTAAATAGTTTTAACCGTTAAATTTAGTATATAACTCTGAAATTTGATACACTGATACAAATTGTTTGTGCTCTGATAATTTATTCATAAAATGTGCGGTTTGATGTTGGGATGATAATGTTAGTATATGATATTGTAAAATGGAAAGGGTTTGCATTTGCATTTTTTTTTTAAATGATCGGGATTTTGAATACACAAAGTTGCTTCTGTGATAATTAGTGTATATGTTAGTGTGGGGAAATTATACGTAATCTGTGAAATGAGCTTTGCATGATTGTCTCCGGGAAATTCCAGCAATAATCTTTCAACAAGTTTTTTTTAAACAGTAAAAATGCAAATCGCTAGAGGTATATTTAGCCCCATATTGCAAATATAAAAAAAGAAATCACGAAAGGGGATAAATATACTCACAACTCCATAGAAAATTAGAAAAGGGCAATGAGGCCCAGTCACACAGTGTCTAATTTAATATCCCAAAGTATAAAAATTAGTTAATAAGTTTATCCTCTTAAAAACCCACATTATAAATTACAATAGAAATAAATTAACAAATAATATAAAAGGAGATAGTAAAGTTTGAACAATAGAAATGTTCGTTGGTAAACAAGAGTGAAAAATTTGATTGTATTTTATAATTAATAAAAAATGAGATAGAAAAAAGGGTGAACAAAATTAATTATGGTGAACAATAGTAAAGAGTGTACAAATAATAAAAAATAAATAATAATAAAAGAGTCTTTATTTTCGACTTGGCGAAGCTTAAGGCCATAAGGCCTTTTTGTTCGCTTGACCAAGAATACAAATAAAAACAGTACGCATAACCAATTTCATAAACTTCATATTCAAATACAAGAAAATAAATTAAATTAAAAATATCAAAATTGACTGCCAAGGAGGCTTGGTAAATTTAATAAACTTCGTATAAAATCCAAATATGTAAATTTAAAAATATGAAAATTGGCCGCCACACCCCACTTTTGTACTTTCAATCTGTGTAGTTTCTCCAGCAATCTTCATCCTTCATTATGTCCATCCAGTATCCACCTTCTTATTTGACCTTTCTTTCTAGTTTCCAATTCTTTGTCCTTTCTTTCTAGTATCCAACTTCTTTGACATCAGCTTTTCCTACTGTTGTTGTAATTAGTTTTGTTTTTTAATATAATGAAGAAATGTCAAATGTTAAAACTGAGAGTTTAAAGGGGTATTTAACCGTAAACTCAAAAAATATATTTCATTCAGGCTAACTAGTTATGAATTTAGCAATGAACAGAAAAATTATTGGGGCCACCATGACCTCCCAAAAAATTGTCAAACATGACATTTACGAGCTAGGTCCCATCGGCAAAAATCTCCCCATAAGAAATAACAGGGAGACGATCTTTATGCCCCGTGACCTTGGAGGGTTTTGATGCAAAAAAAATATTGGCCATTATTGACGTACTCGACACCCTTTTTTCTGTAAATTTTCTTTATTTTGTTTTTGTAATTTTGGCAAGTAGTTCGGTCAAAATATGCTGATTACCAAGATGGGGTGTGATTTTGGAATGCTTTTTTTTTGCCGTGTTTGAGAGTATATTTGGGCACAGTTTCAAGACACTATGTTATAAAGGGGCTTTTTTAGATTGGTACTATGCTCTAGTATCTATGGACCAAAAAAGAAGCAGGTTAAACCCGATTTGGGAAAATTTTCCAAAACACCAATTTTCGCCAATTTCTGGATCAAAAGAATTAAAAAATACGTGTTAAATCACAGTTACAAAAATTTAATTTTTTAAACGGTCTATTTAAGTGTAGTATTGTGCAAGATCACGTGGTAAAAAATAATTTTTGGGGTTTTTAGTCCCTTTAAAAATCACTAGTAAAATAGAATAAAAACTTTGGATAACGATACCTCGGGTTCCTTTCAATAGCTTGCAGATGTTAAATAGAAAAATCACATTAAATTTTGTTTACAAACCACGAAATCAAATTTTTTAAGCTGGCCTTCCAAGAAGTTTGTGAACATGGTCTCACCACCTTGCTGAACAATAATTTGATGACTTCCAGTGCATGTTACAACTTAACGAAAAATGTTGAAATTGTTCCTAATATCAATATTGAAATGTCTGGAAGTTTTCACGTCAGCCGGTAGAGTGTTCCATAACGATGCAGAACCCACGATTCGGAATGACTAAATTAAAATATCTTCCTGCATTGTTTTATTTTGTTTTGTCACCAAATGAAAGTAAATAAGGCCACCTGTCGCGCCCTAATAACCATCACTTGTGCGTTCCTGTCCGTTCAAACATATTAATTCAATTTACGTCTGTGTTAACGAGTTCATTTAATTTTTGTGTGTGTGCGCCGTACACCGTACAGCTGTTGTGTAGTCCAAATGATATTAATTTCCTAAAATACAATTCAATGATCACGTTTATTAGTTTCGGTTTGCATCCCATTCATTAACGATAATTAAATTTTTAAGTCAAATTAACGAAATTGACTATATTAAAACACAGAATGCGTCCAATCGTGTAAATTGTGCAATGAGTTGTAAAATGAAGCGTATAAATGGGCAACTCATATATAAAAGCAAATTATATACGAAGTGAAAATTCACCTACCTTTTAGAACCAAAGTAATAAAAAAAGAGATTCAGTCAAAATGTTCTTTAAATCAATATAATTTAGCTCAGTTTTCATTAATGTTATTTCGCATTTAAGTATATTTTTGTGTAGAGTGGGTGACCGCTCTGCCCTGAAACTCACGTATACCGCTGGCTAGAGCAGATGGAGGGTTCGAGAGCTAGTGTAATGGCTTCGTTCTCCTCGACGTCTGCTCGGCAGTCCGGGTTAGTGGAGGAACTTGTGTGACTGTCAAAGTTACACCGTCCTTTCGGATGGGACGTTAAGCCGTTGGTCCCCTTGGTACTTTTCGAAAGGAGTAGGCTACGTGCCGGTACCGGGTTTTCCCCTCCTCCCTTTCTGTTCATACTTCATCCTCATCTATCACCACTCATCGTATCGATTAGCCAAAGTGCATAAATATGAGACGTTAAGCAATATCCAATGAATTTTGTGTATAAAAATATTACTCACTGTAAATTT
The DNA here is from genome assembly GCA_024449915.1 of Sweltsa coloradensis. Classification (NCBI taxonomy): domain Eukaryota; kingdom Metazoa; phylum Arthropoda; class Insecta; order Plecoptera; family Chloroperlidae; genus Sweltsa; species Sweltsa coloradensis. The sequence continues at coordinate 17,302 of JAMZAV010001005.1, forward strand.
GCTGAAAATACATTTTCTTGAAAATATTTTACTTGCTGTATGGTAACAAATCTTATCTAAGATTAGGTGTTATAATTATATTTTGCTTCACTTTGTGTATCGAAACGCAACAAAGTGATTTAGATGCTTCTTCGAGACATTGATAAATACCTTGTCACAAATACCGCCATATACCATTTTACCAAGTGGAAATAAAACAACAAAATTAAATAAACATATTATGTTTTGTTAACGGTGACTAAGGAGCCGTCCTAGCAACGAAGCACAAAAATTCGGAGTTGTTCTGAATCGGCCTTGTTGATTCTGGCGTTAATCCGCGAGTGTTCGCATTGTCCATATCACTGATAGCTATATTTCCTATTACAAATATCGATCTTTAGTTGGTTATCGCTCACTCGTCGATTGCGTCGGGGCCTACAGGGTTGGCTTGGTCGCTTTGATTTACAATCCCCCATAGAAAATTAGTTATATAACTGAGTGGGTATAGACTCTAAATACAATTTATTTATTTATTTACCATAGATAAGAATTTAATATTAGGCATACCCATTTTGATCATTATAGAAATACTAAATCATAGATCATTATCAGAGTTTGAAGTTGTTTGATTAATTAAGGCTTATTACAAGTAAATTGTTATAAAATCAAGGCGAGAAGAGAAAATATCAAACATTGTTGATTTTTTTAAACTCACCTTTGTCTACGTACTTTGTATGATGGAAAATAATTTTCAAAAATAATGTTCGGTGTGCGATTTTTTTGTCACATGGTACAAATTAGAGTTTTGAACGGGTGGACGAAAAAATTCGTACATCAAACGTTATTTCAGAAAAATTATTTTCCCTTATACTCAGGACAGAGACAAAGGTGTGTTTAAACAACAAAAAAATCATAGTTTAAAATTAAGTATTGTACCTAGTACTTAATTTTCTTATTGACTCAAAATTAGCATATAATGGCCAAAATGGAGCTTTTGTCCAGTCCATTAAAAAAAAAATATTCATGTTCCTCTTTCATTCAACCAAATTCAGCCATTTTCCTTTGACTTTCAAAATATCAGTAAGTGTGCTCCTTACTTAACCTTAATGGAGATAAACGATCAAAGGAGGAAGCAGAGTACTGTTATCTTTGTTATGAAAAAACCTTTTTAGTCATGCAGCCTAGAACTTGATAATGAACATAACTGAGAAGACATAATTTCAGGTTTTGAAGTAGTCACGATGTTTTACAATCGAAAGAAAAACGACATCACTCGATATTCCAAGTCACAGACCCAACGCATGAAGTGAAGTAGAAGAGTTGATTGTTGAAGCCACAGAAATGGTATCATTATCAGTGCCTGGCCAATTCACTCAGCCAACATGTGGTTTCTAGTGTTGTTTTCCAGATTAAATGGAAGCCATAAACTCCTAGCGAACCAAATAAGAAATATATCAACGAATTTTTATACGAAGAGAGGAAATAAAAACCATGATAAATGGGGTCTCGGTTGCGCGGATTTTGTCCTACATTTTCTAGTGACAAACGGTTTGTAAATGTCTAGTTTGCTGAGGGGGTAAATACGTTGCTTAAAGTGGGGTTGGACAAAGCTTTTTGTTCGGGACACACATATGAAACGGATTTGTAGTGGTAGTGGCTTGGTTTGTTCTACAAAGTTGGTGTGTGTTGAACACAAAGTAAATCTTTGAGAAACTCTTTTTAATAAACAGTTTTTCATAGTAATTCACCAGGACTAAGTGATTATTACATCTTATTTTATAAAGAACGATGGTAAAATCTCTTCATAAAGGTAAAGTATTGATTATTAGAAAAAAATAACACATAACTTGTCTCGTTATGCACGGTTATTCATATTGTGCTTTAAAGGTCAGTCAACTGGTAAAATATCATATTTATCAGGTTAGATTTTTTTGTTTTAATTCATCTATTTTATTTCTTACTCTTTTTGTCTCATTCTTATGTTTATTGAGCGAGCGAAGCGAGCGTCTCCACTTGACTCTTTGGCTCGAATGTCTTTTTTTTTTTTTTTTTTTCTGTTAATGCTTCGATACAGGTCGCACTGTTTCTCTGATCGACCCGAAATTTTGCACACATGTACATACCACCTAGGCGGGTTGCTGTATAGTTTTGTGGCAAAATCGTTTCAAAAGTTACATTAAAGTTAAACGAAAGTTTTTTTTTTCAAACTAAAACGGCGACAAAAACTGAGGTGGCCAAATCATTAGAATGTCCGTCCGATCACGAATATGTTATTTTTATTTTGATCCGATAAGTAGTGTAGATGGAAATTACATTATAACAAAGTCCCGTTATCATGGCAACGGAAAGTCGCACAGCTTTTTTGGCTCATTATAGCGGTCAAACGGAGGCTCGGATCGAGTTGAAATTTTGACCATCCGCAAGTTTCGTTCCCCATTGAATGTCATTAGTTTTGTGGCAAAATCGTTTTTAAAAAATTATGAAGTTACATTAAAGTTAATCTAAAGTTTTAAAAAAAAAAATAAACGGCGACCAAATCTGAGGTAGCCAAATCATTTAGAATGTCCCCTCCGGGCACGAATATGTTAATTTTATTTTGATCCGATAAGTAGTGTAGATAGAAATTTACATTTTAACAAAAGTAACGTTACCATGGCAAAACGAAAGTCGCAAAAAAGAATTTGGTCACTATGTACTGCCACCTAGAAGAAATCAAGAGTAAAATAGTTTTTCCCCAAAAAAATGATGTCAAGGTCCTCTAGATGGCGGTGGATTTTATCCATTCTCTCCTATTTTACAAATTTTCAGCTAAATTGGTCAAGACCTTAAAGACTGATTGGTATGTAACATTATGGGAATGTCGTAATCGGTCGTGTTGCACGTACCGGTGCTCGCTCAACAACGCGTCCAACTGAGGGGTTTTCCCCAGTACCTATTCGGAAACATCGATGGAAAAAAGTGTGATTTCCTTCATATTCTAGAATAGTTTACGATTTTTGAAAAAAAATTAGCATAAAAAATATGTAAGCTGTTTTTAAAGAGGGAGTATGCGAAAGCCCCCCTTTGCTAGAGTGGACTAGCCGAGCTGACTCGTTTTGGGAAATCCGCTAGCGTAGCACAATCGAGATTCTTTCCTAGTTCTTGATGGAAGAAAACATTATATAATTCCCACTGGAATCTCTCCACACTCAATCGAGTAAGAAGTGCAATCTAGTTTTAAGATGTTTCATAAGCTCGGGAGAAAGATTTCTGCTGATTTCAGAATCATCCCCTCGCGGGTGACCTTGAAGCCGCGCTAGGGAATCCCCGTAAGTGTCGATAAACCTCACGAGGGCAGCGATAAAGTGCGGTATCGGACGCCGACGTTCTTTCAACACCGTGAGATTCTCGCTGTCTTTATGGCCCCTCGGCTAGGGAGGAGAAAAAATAGAGGGGGAGAAGGCAAACTTTTATTAAGATGACGAGACCCGCGGCGGGGTTGTAAAAACTTGCGCGCTAATTATCGTACGGGTTGCGTAGGCGGAACGAAGATGGCGGGTACAGGGTTGTACATTTGGAAACTACAGTGAATCCTATGTTTGTCCCATAATAATTATTGTTTTTCTCAAATACAGCATTGCTTCCATTTTACATTGCGGTAGACTTAATAAATTTAAAAACATATTAAAACATTAAACGTAATAAAAAGTAGTACAACATAAACAATTGAGTAAACATACAATAGTTAACGGTAGTCAATAATATAATGATAAAGCAAAATGATTAATGTGATGATGAATTGCTGATTTGAATTGTACTGATCCGTATGAAAAAAAACAAAAAAAAAACAATAAAGCAATAATTTATTTTAAAACTTGATTTTAATTGATTTGATATTCTGTTCTTCAACTCAGTGGTCGTACTTACCGTTTCGATCAGTTTTCATTACAGAACTAGATAGACGCCAATGAAATCCACATACATTTTTAGAACGGTTATTTCTTGTTAACAGAAATTAGAAGTTGTTCACAACTCAAGTGGTGTGTATAAGTCGTTCTTCAGTGCATTGCAATGACTGCTTTGGCAGATATGGACAGATATTACGATTTCTAATGAAGTGGTATGAAAACATATTTGTTAGTTTTTAAATTTCCCCAGTTCCCTATTATTGCAATGTCAAAGTGCTTCCAATACAGTACTAGTGGTGTAAAGTCACTCATCCAATCAATGTATTTAACGGTATAATTGAGATCGTGGGTGGTTCGGTTAGCCATCTGTTTTCTTGAGCACACGAGTGTTCAACATCGTCCTGCCAGGCTTGTGTTTTTGTAACAGAAACGCATCAGAGAAGAGTTGATTGTTGAAGCCACAGAAATGGTATCATTATCAGTGCCTGGCCAATTCACTCAGCCAACATGTGGTTTCTAGTGTTGTTTTCCAGATTAAATGGAAGCCATAAACTCCTAGCGAACCAAATAAGAAATATATCAACGAATTTTTATACGAAGAGAGGAAATAAAAACCATGATAAATGGGGTCTCGGTTGCGCGGATTTTGTCCTACATTTTCTAGTGACAAACTGTTTGTAAATGTCTAGTTTGCTGAGGGGGTAAATACGTTGCTTAAAGTGGGGTTGGACAAAGCTTTTTGTTCGGGACACACATATGAAACGGATTTGTAGTGGTAGTGGCTTGGTTTGTTCTACAAAGTTGGTGTGTGTTGAACACAAAGTAAATCTTTGAGAAACTCTTTTTAATAAACAGTTTTTCATAGTAATTCACCAGGACTGATTATCACATCTTATTTTATAAAGAACGATGGTAAAATCTCTTCATAAAGGTAAAGTATTGATTATTAGAAAATAACACATAACTTGTCTCGTTATGTACGGTTATTCATATTGTGCTTTAAAGGTCAGTCAACTGGTAAAATATCCATATTTATTAGGTAAGATTTTGTTTTAATTCATTCCATTTTTATTTCTTACTCTTTTTGTCTCATTCTTATGTTTATTGAGCGAGCGAAGCGAGCGTCTCCACTTGACTCTTATGGCTCGAATGTCTTTTTTTTTTTTTTTTTCTGTTAACTGCTTCGATACAGGTCGCACCGTTTCTCTGATCGACCTGAAATTTTGCACACAATGTACATACCACCTAGGCGGGTTGCTGTATAGTTTTGTGGCAAAATCGTTCAAAAAGTTACATTAAAGTTAATCGAAAGTTTTTTTTTTCAAACTAAACGGCGACAAAATCTGAGGTGGCCAAATCATTTAGAATGTCCGTCCGATCACGAATATGTTATTTTTATTTTGATCCGATAAGTAGTGTAGATGGAAATTACATTATAACAAAGTCCCGTTATCATGGCAACGGAAAGTCGCACAGCTTTTTTGGCTCATGATAGCGGTCAAACGGAGGCTCGGATCGAGTTGAAATTTTGACCATCCGCAAGTTTCGTTCCCGATTGAATGTCATTAGTTTTGTGGCAAAATCGTTCAAAAAATTATAAAGTTACATTAAAGTTAATCTAAAGTTTTAAAAAAAAACTAAACGGCGACAAAATCTGAGGTAGCCAAATCATTTAGAATGTCCGTCCGGTCACGAATATGTTAATTTTATTTTGATCCGATAAGTAGTGTAGATAGAAATTACATTTTAACAAAAGTAACGTTACCATGGCAACGAAAAGTCGCACAAGAATTCTGGTCACTATGTACTGCCACCTAGAAGAAATCAAGAGTAAAATAGTTTTCCCAAAGAAATGATGTCAAGGTCCTCTAGATGGCGGTGGATTTTATCCATTCTCTCCTATTTTACAAATTTTCAGCTAAATCGGTCAAGACCTTAAAGACTGATTGGTATGTAACATTATGGGAATGTCGTACTCGGGTCGTGTTGCACGTACCGGTGCTCGCTCAACAACGCGTCCAACTGAGCGTTTTCCTAGTACTCTATACGGAAACATCGATGGAAAAAGTGTGATTTCCTTCATATTCTAGAATTGTTTACGATTTTTGAAAACAAATTAGCATAAAAGTATGTAAGCTGTTTAATGCGGGAGTATGCGAATGCTCCCTTTGCTAGAGTGGACTAGCCGAGCTGACTCGTTGGCAGTCTGCTAGAGTAAGCACAATCGAGATTCTTTCCTAGTTCTTGACTGGAAGAAAACATTATATAATTCCCACTGGGAATCTCTCCACACTCAATCGAGTAAGAAGTGCAATCTAGTTTTAAGATGTGTCATAAGCTCGGGAGAAAGATTTCTGCTGATTTCAGAATCATCCCCTCGCGGGTGACCTTGAAGCCGCTCTAGGGATTCCCCGTAAGTGTCGATAAACCTCACGAGGGCAGCGATAAAGTGCGGTATCGGACGTCGACGTTCTTTCAACACCCGTGAGATTCTCGCTGTCTTTATGGCCCCTCGGCTAGGGAGGAGAAAGAATAGAGGGGAGAAAGGCAAACTTTTTATTAAGATGACGAGACCCGCGGCGGGGTTGTAAAAACTTGCGCGCTAATTTATCGTAAGGGTTGCGTAGGCGGAACGAAGATGGCGGGTACAGGGTTGTACATTTGGCAACTACAGTGAATCCTATGTTTGTCCCATAATAATTATTGTTTTTCTCAAATACAGCATTGCTTCCATTTTACATTGCGGTAGACTTAATAAATTTAAAAACATATTAAAACATTAAACGTAATAAAAAGTTGTACAACATAAATAATTCAGTAAACATACAATAGTAAACGGTAGTCAATAATATAATGATAAAGCAAAATGATTTTATGTGATGATGAATGGCTGATTTGAATTGTACTGATCCGTATGAAAAAAAAACAAAACAATAAAGCAATAATTTATTTTAAAACTTGATTTTAATTGATTTGATATTCTGTTCTTCAACTCAGTGGTCGTACTTACCGTTTCGATCAGTTTTCATTACAGAACTAGATAGACGCCAATGAAATCCACATACATTTTTAGAACGGTTATTTCTTGTTAACAGAAATTAGAAGTTGTTCACAACTCAAGTGGTGTGTATAAGTCGTTCTTCAGTGCATTGCAATGACTGCTTTGGCAGATATGGACAGATATTACGATTTCTAATGAAGTGTATGAAAACATATTTGTTAGTTTAATTCCCTAGTTCCCTATTATTGCAATGTCAAGTGCTCCTAATACAGTACTAGTGGTGTAAGTCACTCATCCAATCAATGTATTTAACGTGTAATAATTGAGATCGGTGGGTGGTTCGGTTAGCTATCTGTTTTCTTGAGCACACGGAGTGTTTCAACATCGTCCTGCCAGGCTTGTTTTTAGGGCGCAAACTCTCGGGAGCGGCCTTATAGGTTTGCAAAAGTTTATACATTATGTATGTGTGTACATTTGGAGCGCGTCAAGACCTATGCATTTATTTTGAGGTAGAAGATTTAACCAAATATCAACAAAACTTTACAATTATGATTCCAAAGCACACAGCATCACTCCTTGAAATTTCATACTGTTTTGAGGGGCGTAAGTGTTTTTTTCCTAAATGCAAGTTTAGTCAGCCGTAAAATTTTACATTTTACACTTTGCAAATAGTTTATCATCAAAAGTCCGTTATCAATTTTGCGTTATCACAACAAAACTCAAACTCGCATCGCCTCGATAGTTTGGAAATAGAATACTACCAAATAAATTTTCCTGGCGTTATTAGTTGCGAAGCCACGGGGTTACAGAAATATTCAGATTACGAAATCAAAATATTTGTGTATACGTTTTGCCAAACTTTACGATGATATTGCCAAATTATTCCAAATGCAGGGCGAATGCGATTAGTCATGTCCAAACAGTTGTGTATAGTGCCAAAAAAACAGTTAGTTTCATTAAATAGTTCATCAGAGTGCCCCAATCAATTATGTTTGTAGCACGTTTTTTATCTTGTAGAGATTTTTTATTTATTTATATGAAGAAGATTGAAACATCGTTAACGTCCTTTTGCATGGTGGTTTTTACTATTGTAAAGTATTGGTATGTAAATTTGCAATGAAATGGGATCATAAGAAAGGGCCCAAAAATGTTTGATTAAGAAAATCGTAAATGTATCATAATCTGTTCGCCCCAATAGTTAATAAGTCATTGTTTGCTAGCAATTTTGCGTTAGCACAATGTTACTTAAAAACATTTCTACCTTCATCCTTTGCCCTATAAATTGGCATTACACTAATTCACCTGATTTTTTGTATTTGGGACAATACAAATTTTTAATAAAAATATTTGGAGCGTGATTTTTGTGGGTGTGGGTGGCGTGTGTGGCGATTCCATCGTATATCGTTATCGGTGGTTACGAAAGGGCAATCTTGGCCTCGAGCGGCGCTGGGTGCATTGCCATTGTGGGGTTCTGGCCATCTGTTCAGTGTCATCTCGCAGCAGTGGAGGGGGAAGGGACGTGTCTGGAATAGAACTGACTGACCATATCTGGAGAGAATTGAGAGGGTTTAGTTAAAATAGCTAAAAAATGTTTTGGATTGGATTGGATGGATATCGTTTTACGTCTCATAATTATGCTAACTTGGATAATCGAGACGAAGGGAGGGACGTAAGGGATTGACGCGGGGGGACAAGGGTGGACAGGCCTGTGCTGGTCAAACCAGCCACAAGCATATGGGGAGGGCAGGGGTTCCCCCACGTCGTGGCCCGTCTCCGTCTGTGTCTTTCATCCTTCCATGTTGTCTTTGTCGTCGCCGTCGGGGAGGTAGTAAAAGGGGAAAGGGGGTTCCCCGACGACGACAAAGAATGTTTGAGTATAAATGTATAGTGTGAATGTTTTTGATTATAAATGTATAGTGTTGTTATGTCTTGTCTCATATGAAACAGTATAAGTTAAATTTGAAATGTTTGAATTACACTATAAGCAAAAGATTGGGACTGATGATCATGTTAAGATACGTGAAGTCTATTCATATCGCGTCATCAGATGTTCAGATGACAAAAAGCATTCATTTTTTATCTTCATTGGTGATGTTTTAATGGTATTGGGACTGCTTCACCTAACGCGTCAGAAGAATATCCTCATTCGCGAGGTTGCCACTTCGATACCAGCTGCTACCCCATACGAAAGGTTGTACCCGTAGTTTTCTTGGGTCGTGATCAAGAAAATGATGGGTATGAGGTCATCAAATGGCCTGTGGCTATTCCCCTGTTAATATAACGTTGACCAGGTTTCCACTTCAAAACGAATTTAATTTCAACATTCATTTTCAAGTCAAATCGACAAAAATAGTAATTTGGCCACTAAAAATAATATTGCTAATTTGGAAATACTTTTATTCTAGCCAAAATTTATACAGATCATAATCAAGCGAGCAAAGCGAGCGTTTCCATTTGACTCTGCCGGAAAAAATGGCCACTCGAGTTTTGTTTTTTTTTGTTTTGTTTGTTTGTATGTCTCACCGAACTTTTCGAACGGAGGCTCAGATCGAGTTTGAAATTTGGGACATCCGCAAGCTTCGTTCTCGATTGAATGCCATTAGTTTTGAGGCAAAATCGTTTAAAAAGTTAAAAAGTTATTTTAATATTGGAAACTTGGCCCCGGGACAGCGAACGGCGCAAATTTTTAAAAAAAATGTGCAATGTGGGTATAGCTATAGCACGTGCTCGCTTATCAACGCGTCCAACTGAGCTTGATAAATATTGATAGCTTATAACACTTTCATGCAAAACATTATCATACCTTACTTTTATGTAATTCAAATATGGATGTAACAATAAAAATAAAAATATACGCGACGGTACTCCTAGTATACGTTTTACTGAGAATTTAAATCTTATTACACTGGTTTAATAAGATCCAACACCTTTGATTTATGTATTGATGTTTATTCATGTATGAGAATTAAAATATTCACCTAAAATATACAAACATACGTGATTTTTAAAAATATTTTCGACGTTAGAAACGCTGTGAGTAGGCTACGTGCCAAAAAGATTTTACCGTATGGCAGTGGATTACCTTCATGGTATGTTACCAATTTTGCGTGATCACAATGTTACTTACAAAAATTCATACCTTGATCTTGATTAAAAAATTGCATAAAACTAATTACCGAATTTTATTCTTTATGTATCTCATTATTTATATTCTTCATTTCATCATCTAATTTTTAATCTAATCAATGGTATTGAGACATTTAAATATTTTGAACAGATCATGGGTTGGCCCCCATGGGGCTAGCGTGGAAGTTTGTTTACTTTTTGTTTCCTGAGTGGCTATCCACATGTCTGGCGTTCGAGGGGGTTTTCTCGAGTAAAAAATTCGGATACGACTTTTTTATTTGGGTGCTCCCTGTGTAACTACATGTGCATAAAAAAATTAGCCGGAAACTTACCTTATATTTCTCAGTGATAATTACTAACATATCTAAACATTCGACAACAATCCGCTAGCCGTCTTTATGCAACAAAACCATGTGTGGAAAATCCCCCGCCTCTGTAAAACAGCCGAATTGACGGCATCACACGCGACACATTAGTGTGGGCTGGTTCTTTACAAAATTCCTTACACAACACCCAACAGTGAGTTCCTGCCTTTTATCTCGGCAACAGTGACGCAAAGCAAAAGAGCCTCCTGGAGGTTTTCGAGTTCGATGTACGGGTTACCGGGCCACAAGTTATGAAGAAATATAATTTGGAGTCGGTTTCATATAGTGATTGCCCAAAGGGTGCGGGCCTCCTTTCAGTTTTTAAGTATAATTCGCCGGTGGTTTCGCCGGTATGCTTGTGCGAGGTTACCATTGGAATTGAATAAATGATTAGCTACAAGCCTAAATTTCATATAAAGTCGAGATTTGGGAAAATTGTGAAGGCATACTTTATTTTTTCTGTTTCGTGCGCTAATAGAAACCCAGGGCAAACCGAAGACAAAGTATTTTCACTAGAGATGAACTGGTTTACAAATGATCTCAAAACGTTTTCAAAACTGGATTTAGTTGTTAGGCCTACTTTTAAATGGGTGGCAGTGTAGTGGGTGATACATGACGGTTTTGAAAACAGTTTTGAAGTCAAAACCCCCGAAGAATGTTTTGACTTGAACCGATTCAAACCTAGTTTCGAAGCGTATACATAATGTTTCAAACCTAAAGCGTTTTTAAATAGATTTTTAAAACCGAATGTATATAAGATGTTTATATCTTTCTCAAAGTTACAGGGAGATTTACTAAAAATTACGGTTTATAACTTCTACTCACATAATATTAAGCCTGGTGATCTAGCAGTCACAATACAAATTAGCAATTTTTGTTGTTGCTTTCATTATGTCTTATATGAGTATAAAACCAAATTATTTTCGCCAGTCATTTTTTCATTAGTACCGAATTTCACATGTTTACAACATGTTTAATGTCGATATAAGTTCCAAGTTCATTACGATAGTATGCTCCAAGTTCTTTGTATGAGCTCTGGTAGCAATTCTCGCAACGCTCTAAGGAGTATACTTGTTGACGGCGAAGTTTTACCCCATAAGAATATCCTACGCTTCGCACCGTTCACCACCAGAAGAAAGCTAAAACTTATAATTTATTTTGGGAAACACTTGCTAGATGTGGCCTTTTCAACACGTTTCTAAATAATAAGGGCAAAACGAAATAATCACGCGATAACCAGAGACGTGGTATGCATTAACAATCCATATTGCTTTTTAAGAGACTACGCCTGCAGAGACACTAGGTTAGTTCTACAGTTTTTTTTGTATGTGATTAAATTTTATTTGTTTTTTTAATATTTTGATTTTCACAAAATTTTTTTTATCGTACTGAAAAAATTAATGTTTATTGTCGGTTGAAGTTCCAAGTTTTATTATAATATGTATGCCTTTGTAATTGATCGCGCCCTACAGTAAACGGGCAGGAGGCCATTTCCCGAGAAAAAATCTTAACCCAAGGATGTATTAATATTGTTATGAAATAAATTCACATTATGGTTTTTTTTGGGGAATCGTATCCGCATTATATTTTTTGTTTTTATAAAGTGTTCCTGACAATTTTAAGTTCTTATATTTTACCGCACTGATATTTTGAGGGGTACAGTGTTTTTTTTTCATTCTTATTTTGTTCAATCATTTGAGAAAAATTAAGTTTAATTACTCCGCTTTCTTTGGATTAGTAATTATTTTACCAGTAAAGAAAAATGCGGCGGAAAATACGGCGCGGGAAGGCACTTGCAAGAGGTCGCGCCAGCGCGACCTCTTGTTCTATCTTACTTTGATCCACCAGCGTCATTTTCTCCGGTCCTCCCACAGTCTCCCTGCTTCTACTACTTCCCTATACGCCCATATCTCTCTCTCTTCTACATAATTTATTATTTATGTCCTGCCAATTTTTCAATTCAATCATTTTGTGTTATGTGTTAAATTTAAGTTTTTCTTTAAAAATCAGCTTTTATTTGATACTAAACATGACCGCTTTCTCTAAATTTTAAATATTCATGTGTATTGTAATGTAATTTATCAATCTAATTAATTTAATTGCAATGAAAAAACAGAGATTTGTATTGGGCCATAAATTTTGTGTGTTGGTGACTACCAAATGTCATTTAATGCGCATATACCGATCATATTGTGTATTTTTTTAAAATTTAATTAAGCATTAATTAATTAATTAAATTAAGGTCATATCTTAGTAAGTAATAATCAAATTGATTAAAGTGTTATATTTTTGTTTTTCTCTTGACACCAGCTTTTATTTGATTCCAAACTTGACCATTTCATTCCATTTTTGTAATTGTAATTGCATTTCAATTGATAAAATTAATTAATTTAATAGCTATTAAAGTTGAAGAGATCGGACTTGGGGCCATAAATTTTTGGGTTTATCGTGGTCATATTAGTAAATTTGGAAATTTTCACGCTTTAATCACGATTTGCACGATTGTTACTTCACGAGGAGCTCACAGACTCCACTAGTTTATTGTTGTTTCTGCATCTATGTAATTAGATTTATTTAGTTGTCCTCCTTTGTTAATCAGTTTTTATAACGGAATAGGATAGACGTTAAATAAATAAATAAATTAATAAAATTGCCATTTTAACTCTGGACTTGGAAAATGATTGCATTCTCTGGTAGAAATATTTGTATGCCAAACGGTCGCCAAGCGGTCACCAACAGATCACCAAGGGTCGCCACCGAAATTTCAAAAGAAATATATGACAGCCAAACGTTCACCAAAAGGCAGCCAACGGGTCACCAACTCTGCAATGCAGTATTTTGACACAAAAACGACCTGTTGGCGACCATTTGGCTGCTGTTGGTGATCACTTGGCGATCACTTGGCATCAGTTGGTGAACTAGTTGGTGACCTGTTGGTGACCACTTGGCAACCATTTGGCAACCAAATATTTTTACTAGGGTGAAAGATATAACTTCTATTTCCACCTATTTTTTGGTCATAACCATCTTTCGCAAAAATGAACTAAGACCCATAGAGTTGTGTGCTTCCTTCCCTGACTTTAATACCTCGTTTATTTCCCCTGCTACTTAACGAATACCGCAAGGAACACAGCCCTTAATGAACTGCTAGCTAAAGTTTTAGTCTAGTAATCCTTTAGCTGGATGAAACTGCTCGACTGCAGTTTAGGCTCTTTTATCTGAGCTTTGATTTCCCACTGGAATTTCTTATTGCCTTGATTGAAAAGACTTAGTGACCCTTTGCGAGTAAAGATTAAAGCATCATGTTCAGGTCTAAAACTTCATGAAGATTGACGTTATTGGTCTTGAACGTATAGTCCACTCCGATGTTACGACTTCTTTGAGATAAAGTGAACAATATCTGCAATTAATATCAAATATTTCGTTTTATAGAAGAAACTGTTGGAACAGGTGTTTTGAAATAAATGGGATTCGGTCTTAAGAACTTAGGAGTCTTTCTCAATTTGAAGACCGAATGAAACCAATTTGGGATTAAAGGAAGTGAAAAAAACTGTATCATTGGCAGTTTCATCGAAGGTCTTGAGTATTCCGAACGTACATTGTACTCCATATGGAAAATTTTCGGTGTTATAAAATAAATTTTGTTTGAATTCTTCTTGCATTTACATATTATTATGTTCTGATGTATGTATACATTTTATTTGAATTTTTATCATATCATATTGGAAAAAATAAAAACTGTCCTGTTATTTTTTGTTAAATTCGGATTATAAAATTTTCTCTCAATCTTCATTTAAGGAAAATAACATTTTCTTATTTAAAGAACAGTGTGAAGTCCTAATATCTTTTTTATATCGTTAATGTTATTTTAATATTATTTATTCTTTCATATGAGTTACATGTTTTTTACACCTCATGCTCATTTATGGTGTTAGCAAATTTAATATTTTCCTCGTTTTTGTATGGTTCATTACTTTATCTACTTTCCATATCCCCTTTTCCACTTCCACTTTCATTTTGTTTGTGCTTTCTGTCGACACACTTGTTTTTATTTTCCAATATATTTTAAATTGGAAAAGTGTTTCTCTCTCACCGACGCTACCTGTTGGCAGCTTGTAAAGTTATTTGCTCTTTCGTAACAGCTACGAGTCTTTGAGCCAGCAAACACCTCTACTGCCGGAGGCTTTTATAACGTTTAATGAACAATTTAACAGATAACACTTTGTAATCATGTCACTTACAGGCTGTTAAAATATATAATTTACAAACATATTCCAATTAAATTGGCAAGTGTTTAATCAAAGAGGGTTGATATTTCAAGTATAACTACTTTGTTCCACAACAGTTAATAATTTCACAGAAATTATTGTACACTAGGCAATGGTCAAAATTTACAGATTTAACCTATTTTCTAAGTTTTTTTATTCACTGAACAATGTGTTCAATGAAGGTATAATTGTTTTTTAAATTGTTAAATGTTTCTCTTGGAATCATTAGATTATATAAATTATTTAATATTCAATTTCTGGTTTATTGGTGGAAAACTATAATGCTTGATTATTATCTTCGTAATTTGTATTTTACTTATATCTAAAATCAAAATTAAGAACTAAACTATACAAAAATATGAATGAAAATGCAAATTAAAACCAAAACCGTTTTTTTAAATTCACGTCATAATATTGGCCCTGCTTACTCATTGCCGACGTTTCTGTACCGCTATGCGCCCGTCCTCAGACGTCTAACGGCTTCAGCTCGCGTCCTGTGAATATCTGGCGTGATCTAGGTGATGTAGATACTTCGCCGCCATCAATAACATTTCTCGATTTGGATGGTCGGGAAACACTCCCGTAGGTGGAATAATTAATATTTAAAACAATCCAGATATTACAAAATACATCCCGATCGGGGTTCGAACCCGAGTCTCCCACTTTCCGGGTGGACGCCTTAGTGTGGGAGACTCGGGTTCGAACCCCGATCGGGATGGATTTTGTAATTTCTGAATTGTTTTAAATAATTAATTATTCCACCTACGGGAGTGTTTCCCGACCATCCAAATCGAGAAATATACCCTCGCTCATACCTGCGTAAGGTAATGACATTAAAATTATTATTATATACAATTCAACAGCAACAGTTTTTCGATGCTTTATTGTTCCATCCATTCAAGTTGTATAATGTAACGACAACACAGAAGTTAAATAGTTACCGTCTCGGTGGTCTAGTTGGCTCAGGCGTCCACCCGGAAAGTGGGAGACTCGGGTTCGAACCCCGATCGGGATGGATTTTTTAATTTCTGGATTGTTTTAAATATTAATCAATAACATTGTCAGGAGATAAAATACAATGTTCCCGTGCGGTCTTAGGTATTTTATAATTGGCATTTAAACCCCTTACTGTTGTCCAAGAGTGGTTTCATAAGATAACTGTGTATAACATTACATTTTCCCTTGTCACTTTTGTTGATAAAACTACTTAAGGCTATTGTACCACCTCTGGCCGATAATTTAAAAGTCAAAGAAACATGTATGAAAAGTTTGCTGAATGAAAGAAGGCCTTTAAAATAACAGAAAAAGTTGTGAATTTTTTTGGGCGGGACATAACCTCACTTTTGGAAATTATATTTAGATTTTTGGACAAAAGTGTACACTACAAATCTAGTTCAAAATTAAATTTTGAGAATCGGTTTTCTGGACATAGTTTCTAAATACCTTTAGCTATAACTTGACTATAGCTAAACCTAAAATATTTTTCTTAAAATATCAGTTAGTGTACGATTTTTTTTGTCAAACGGTACAAAACTGGAAAAAACTCGTATTTGTACCGTTTGACAAAAAAAAATCGTACACCAACTGTTATTTTCAGAAAACTATTTTAGCTATAGCTTATGTTTTAAATAAAGGTGTTTAGAAACTATGTCCAGAAAACCGATTCTCAAAATTTAATTTTGAACTAGATTTGTTGTGTACACTTTTGTCCAAAAATCTAAATATAATTTCCAATAGTGAGGTTATGTCCCGCCCAAAAAAATCACAATTTTTTTCTGTTATTTTAAAGGCCTTCTTTCATTCAGCAAACTTTTCAGACATGTTTCTTCGACTTTCAAATTATCGGCCAGAGGTGGTACAATAGCCTTAAACTATAATATACTACATCCTCGTTTTAATGAGCCCGTCAGAGGCGACGCGACGGGAAGGATGAGTTTCGCCCGTTCACGGCCAAAACAAACTTCACTGTACATTATATTTGTTTCTGGTCATTTATTAATTGTTACACACTTTTAAGATATGTCTCATTGACTCAGAATGTTCTGCTCTTTCTTGTGAACAATGTAGTTTTTGAGTACAACATATATGTAATTTTGTTTTAAAAGTGCAAAATTTTTGAGGACGCTTTTTGTGAAAGAACTAAGTTTTTGCCGTTTTAAAACAAAATTATAGGTTGTTCGCAAAAACTACATTTACGGGAAATAGCAGAAAATTTCTCGATGTAATGAATCATCTTAAACATGTGTACCAATTGATAAATAACCATAAACAAATCATATATACCGTGGCGTGTGTTTTGGTCGTGAACGGGCGACCCTCATCCATGTGAGATAGGTCAAATATTTCTTCCATCGTGTGGCGTTCCCAGTGGTTAAACGAACACATGAAAACAAGACTTCAATACAATTGTGTTCTATAGAATGTACACAAATTAAACTGTCTTATTGTAGTACAGTACATATTTCTAATGACAACTCCCCCCCCTACCCCCCCCCCCCCCCTCTCCGTACAACCTAACCACACACTCACACACAACACTAATGTTCCTAGTTTCTACTGACCTGATAATTCAAGCACCCTGTAAAGCATACACATTCATACTAAACAAAGTAATTACAAAACAAGTATACTCTTCACTGAATACACAACCACAGCAGTGAGTTGTTGTCCTAATAAGAAACGAGTACTCCGCTACGTAGTGCGCCACATTGTGCTGGTTATGTTTGTAAGCCTGTGCAGGTTACACAGTTGTTTTGTTCTAATACGGTGGTAACGACTTTCAACTTGCTGACGTAAAACATGCCCCGTGCCTGCGTGCTCAGTGACTGCAGAGGAATTATGTTAAATTATTACGTCTCGGCTTGAAATATACGTCGACGAATAATATTCAGCACACGGGTTTTATTTACTTTGTAAACAAATTTATTTATTTATTTATATATTTATTTGTTTATTAATTAATTACTTTCTTTCTTTCTTTCTTTCTTTCTTTCTTTCTTTCTTTCTTTCTTTCTTTCTTTCTTTCTTTAGTTATAATAATCATCCAAACTCATTTCCAACAATGTCGGGTTGAGTGGTGTTCTTCACACCGATATCTAGGGCACGAAACAATTTTTTGACGAGATTGCCAGGCTCAGCGTTTCTTCATCATCATCTTCATCGTCATCTTCATCCTGCATCTGCTTCTCCACCAATTTTCTCCACTCTTTCCTGTCCTCCCACAGCTTCAATTCCGTCACCTGGTTCCACGATTCACCTCTCTCTTCAACGTCTCCTTCGATCAATCTTCCCCATCTTTCTCTCGGTCTTCCAACTTTTCTTTTACCTTCATCTCCTGCTTCGAAGTCTCGTCCTGGGATCCTATCCATTTCCATCCTCTTCATATGACCAAACCATCTTAAACGTTCCCTTCCTAATTAAAACCTCAATTTCTCCAGACCTTATTCCTTTCTTATAACGTCGCTTCTAATCCTTTCCAGTTTCGTAACTCCCTTGATACTTCTTAAAAACTTCATCTCTGCTGCTTCCAACTGACTCTCTTCCTTTGATCCAACTGTCCAAGTTACTGCACCGTAAGTAAGTATTGGTATGAAGTATGCTTTATAGAAAAGAACTTTGCATCTCTGTAGAAACAGCTCGTTCCAAAGCAGCTTTCGCACCAGTTGATATAATCCTTCGGCTTTTTGTACCCTATCTGTTACTTTTCTAATAGCTTTAGCATCTTTTGTCAAGATACTTACTAAGGACTTAAATTCTTCCTTTTCTTCTAATACTTTTCCACGAAGTCTTAACTTTTCTTGATTCTTAGGCATGCCTTTTATATCCTTTTTCAACTAAACATTCACTTTTATTCTGACTAATACTTAACCCAAACTCTGTTGCATTTACATTCCATCTCTCCACCTTTTCTTGCACCTCTTTAACACTCTCACCCCAAATTAAGACATCATCGGCAAAAACTAAGGTTCTAGTGCCTCTTCCGTCTATATTCGGTTCCACTCTTCGTTGTATTTGATCCATCACGACAGTAAATAGAATCGGTGATAAAACACTACCTTGCCTCAGTCCCTCATTAATTTCAAACCAATCTGATCTACCCTCATTTGTCTGGACACAACTTGCACTCCCTACGTATGTACTTTTTATCCTCTCTATCAAACCTCGTCCAACTCCCTTTTGCTCTAGACATTCCCATACTTTTCCTCGAGGCAGGCGATCGTATGCCTTTTCAAGATCTAAAAAGACAATATGCATTCTTTTTCCATTTTCCCATCTCTTTTCCATGATTTGGCGGATAGAAAATATTGGATCGATAGTGGATCGCCCACTTCTAAATCCATATTGTTCCTCTCTTAGGCTTGGTTCGACAACCTCATTCAATCTTTGTTCTATTACCTTTTCAAAAACTTAAGCACACTGACACATAAGGGTTACTCCTCTATAGTTTTGACACTTCTTCCTATCACCTTTTTTAAACAAGGGTACAATAATTCCTTTCTTCCAATCTTTTGGTACTTTCTTTTGCTTCCAGGCTGCACTAATTACTCGGAATAACCATAACTTTCCTTCAGCGCCGGCTGATTTAATCATTTCCACAATAATTCCATCCACTCCTGGAGCTCTCCCATTCTTCATTGCTCCTAGCGCACGTCCCACCTCTTGTTCAGTTACCTCTATCTCCTCATCTTCTTCACTCTTTTCCATTTCTTTTTTTTCAGAATTTGATATTGGTGTTACATTCAATAAGTCTTGGAAATACTCTCTCCACATGTCTTGTATTTCCTGTGGATTATTTGTGACCTCACTATTATTATTTACCATATTTATTTATTTATTTATTTATTTTTTTATTTATTAATATATTTATTTTTTTATTTATATAATTATTTATTTTTTATTTATTAATATTTGCATTTATTTTAACAACTTTTGACATGTAAGATTAAAATTAAACGCGAGAATGGCAGAAAGAGCATCTGCCCCATAGTACGTGAGTACCTGTCACTGTCACCCTCTAATTCAATATAATAAGTACAATGTACAAGTTATATACAGTATCAAATACAACATCAATAAATATTATACAATCACTACATAACCTGAATTAAACAATAAAAATAACGAAAACAAAACTACAACCTACTTAAAATAATCTTTGATGGCGCCATTGAAACTACTGTGTGTTTTTAATAAATTTAAATGCAGACAAATTATTAATCTTCTTTAAATTTGTTTTCGAAAAAATACAATGTTAAACAATATTTCTCAATTTGGTTAATCGGGAAACACTCCCGTAGGTGTAATTGTAATTATTTACTACAATTTAGAAATTAAAGGTTGGGGCGGACTTTTTTTCCTAAATTGTAGTAAATAATATTAAACAATATAAGTATGAAAATATAATATTGAAATTATTAATATTTTGTGTTAGGTATTCATTTCATAATATTGCAAAAAACATTTACGATTTGGAAAACTCCAATAATCTTAATTGTGTAACAGTTTTTTTTCATTGATTGTAAACATTTAATTGACACCGGCTATCCACAAATAGACAGAGGAACAGAGTGAGTAACTAAAATGTTGAAACATTCCGTATTCTAGTAAACCTCAAGAAGCTAAACAATTTTATTTAAAGATTGAGCTAGTCAGCGTAACTGGAGAAGTGTGAAGGTATTTATAAATACCGTATTCGACCTCGTTTTTCTATTCTCAAATATACTACCAAGTAAAAATAAAGTGATGGCTTTGAAACCTGGCTCTTTTAGAAAACCTACACTATTTTTTTTTTTAATTTACTGATCCGTCACAGGGCAAATATCGCCTCTTCAAAATAATTTCAAACTTCAATTCGCCAAGGCACACCATTCAACGTAGGTAGTTGTGTTTTGTGACATTAATTTTCAACTGGTTTACTAGAGACTGTCTAGATTTTTTTAAACAATTGTTTTTCCTGCAAATTTTTTCGTTTGCCACGTTACAAATCGGTACAAAATACCGCAACAAAATTGCAGCAAAGACAACAATTTAAAAAAAAACTTTTTCCCTCAGTCAGTGTCTAGAAAACCAGTTGAAAATTCATGACACAAAAACACAACCATCTACGTTGAACGGTGTGCTTGGGCGAATTGAAGTTTGAAATTATTTTGAACAGGCAATATTTTGCAGTGTGCCCGATCAAAAAATTAAAAAAAATAGTTCTTATTAATAGTCTTTTCACTCAGTCACAGAACTTATTTTCAGTGAGGGACATTAAATTTTAAGCCGACCAAGCCAACTCTGTAGGTGCCGACACCATCGACGAGCGAACAATGACCAACTTGAGACTGGATACTTATTCTAGTGGGAAAAACCGATCAATCAAGCTGGACACGATTCCACCGCGGACAGCACCAGAATCAACAAGGCTGATTCGAAACAACCTTAGAATTTACTATGTGTCTTGTTGCTAGGACGGCTCCAAAGTCACCGTTTACACATTCTTAAGCCCAGAAGTGATCGACTCAGGTCCATATCAGAAGTAAAAAACTTTTGCCTATACCGGGAATCGAACTCTGGACCTTCTGCATTGGAAACAGAGATGCTAACCACAAGACAACGAACCACGCACAAGACAAAATTTATTTTTGGATGAGCGTGGCGAGCGTAGCGAGCGAAGCGAAGATTCCATTTCACTACACCGAAGAAAAAAATCCGGAATGTTTTGTTTTTTTTCTTTTTTTTCGTATTTTTGTGTGTTTGTAAACACGATTCCGGCTAAACCGATACTCCGATTGCGATGAAATTTTATGGAGGCCTTCGAAATCTCTGAACTTAGAACTGCCACGTTTTTTAGTGCAATCGGGAATTTTTTTCTTATTAAAAACGCAATTTTACGATTTTTTTCGATTTTTTTTTAAATGTCTTCGACTTATAACACCTACACGCTTTATCCGATTGTAATGATTTTTTCACAAAATCTTAATTTTATGAATTAAGATATTCGTGTGAAATTTGAGCGTAATCGAAAAATTATTTCTCATGAAAATCGAAATTTTACGGGTTTTTTCTTTTTTAAAACAATTCTATAACACCTACATGCTTTATCCTATTGTAATGATTTTTTCACAGAACCTTAATTTCATGAATAATATACTCGTGTTAAATTTGAGCGCAATCGAATAATTATTTCTTATGAAAATTGCAATTTTACGATTTTTTATTTTTTTTAAATTACGATTTATTAAAAAAATTAAGTTAATTTTTTATTTTATTTAATTTAATTTAAAAAAATCTTCGACTAAGTAATAATTTTTTCACAGAACAACAGAAAATCCGCGTAACACATGGCAGCTCAATGCACCAATTACGCTCATCCAACAACGCGGCGGGACTTAAGCGTTTTCCTAGTAATATATTATATTGTTTTTGGAGGATGGTGGAGGTGCCGGTCCAGGATTTACAAATATTTTTGGTGGAGGTGCCGGTCCAGACAATTTTTAAATTATATCATTTTAATTACATAAAATGCCATGCAATGAATATCTAGACAATTGAAAATAAAATTGAGAGAAAATTCAATGTACGGTTATTCTCAACTAAAATTCATTGTCCATTTTAACATACAATACCATAGTGGCCGTCTTTTCATTACCCAACACGATCCGACCATCCAAACCTCTACTCGCACAGCTCTAATTCTTACATTATAAAAAAAAAACTTGTTTAATGTTTAAATGCATATCAAATAAACCCAACATCAAATGAATACATCAATAAAACACGTCAGTGTGAAAAAATACATACCTTGGTTAGTTGTTTAATACAGTCGTCCAAAAACATTAAAATCAGTTCCACAAAAACGAATATATCTCTGGAACTGTCAATTAAAAAGATTTTTTCATACCAATGCTGAAAAATTCTCGTCACTTTTGAAATCACTTGGCAGAAGATTACATCCATAAAATTAAATTAAAAAAATAATTCATATTTATAAAATCAACCCACTCATTCACTGATCTAACACACAGAACACAGAACACAGAACTAAGAAGGTCACAAAACAAAGTTGCACATAACGCATGTGAAAGTTGGTAGGATTTTCGATCAAAATTAAATTTTTAACTTACGTTCAACATGGATTACATTGTTTATTTTACTCTGCTGTGATGGATTATTTAATTTCTGGATTTATTTCTATAAAATTGATAAACAGTTTGTCGCTCATGGTTCATGGTTCATAGAAGTTTTAGTTTGTTGTAAATAGATCACATTTTCTACAGTAGGTTATATAATCGACATGTTACATGGTAAATAACATAAATTGGTAGTACTACATTGTACTGTATAGGATGGGAAGTATAATTAAATCCACCAATCAAAACAAAACTTAAAATCCAGATTTAATTGAAACTTAAAATAAAAGATTTTGACAATCATAGATACATTCAGCTGACTGTACGCATTTAAGAAATATTCTACAATCAAGTTCATCGCCTAATATTTTCAAGGATATGATTGTATAACTTGAATCCTATAACATAATGAATACATGAGTTTTTTGCTGCATCTTTAAAAATATTTTGTGCTCATTTACCTCGTGTGCGAGACTTACCCCCTCACCACCCAGCCCCCCCCCCACTCTAAGACACCCCCTCTTCCCCTCCTGCTTCTTCATCTTCATTTTCTTCTTCGCCTTGTTCTCGTTATGAGATATTTCAAGTGTGCAATTAATCAAACCCAGAATGGAAGTTCTGAAGTCTCATTCTCTAACTATTATGGCGTTCACCTAACGGTACAGTCATAATAAAAACATAAACAACTACAGAGTTGGTCTTTAAACGAACATTATATAATACTTACAGTAGTGAAGCGGCATCTTTTATGATCTGTGCATGTCTTAAGTATGAGCTGTCAGTAGTAAACTTAATTGCAGGCTATTAACATTTAATAGCTGTTACATGCGATTCCGAAGCACTTAGATATATAAACGCCCCCTTATCGATTCTCAGTACTCATGGTTATGTAAGATGCTTTCTACTACTATTTCCAAAAACTAGAAATAAATATCTCATTCTTCAAATTGCTCTTCTTTATTTCATTAAAAAAATCTTGTACTATTGTTTTAATAATGATCTACAGTTAAATGTTTTTTTCCAAAGCTCTTTTCTAATTGTTAAACGCCGTCAGCGGTGGCACATATACGATTAAGAAGCTGGTCCGATGCGTATAGATGTACGAGGACGTGGGTTCGATGTCGTCCGCGGTGGAACATACAAAGGCAAATAAAGGTTTTTGCAGTTATACCACAATATTTTAATTTTTTTGGTGGATACAAAATAAATACATTTTCCCTATCGCAATGGACGAAAAGTGCCTTTTCTAGAGACAATTGATAAATACATCGGCAAACAAGGCTTAAATGGGAAATTTTTATTTGTCCGGGAAAAGTAATATATTTCTAGTATTGCTACTAGATTTGAGATACAAAAAATAAAAATTGCAAAAAATAAGAAAAATATCTTGTTTAAGGAATCTACATCAAATTTATATTTTTACCAAAACTGAAGCTATAATTTTTTTTAAAAAGAAAAAAAACTCCTTGAATAACATGATACAAAATATAAAAAAAACACGCTAAAATCTCAGAAAAAATTAGTAATTTGAAATGATTGCTTAAAATAACTTAATTTTGACTAATTTTAATCGGTACTGAAAGGAGGGTCTTAAACGTTTACCGGAAAAAAGCAGAGCGCCTATACTCTCATCTGTTCTAACCTTAGCGAATCCTCTTAAAATGTCGTGTTGCTTTGTTATTAAAGTCGACGTCTCTCAACTTGGTAGGCCTATTGTTTGGCCCACGTCTCTTATTAATAATATCAATCTATTTTATTTATTTATTTTATTTATTTTATTTATTTATTTAACGTCTATCCTATTCAGTTATAAAAACTGATTTACAAAGGAGGACAACTAAATAAATCTAATTACATAGATGCAGAAACAACAATAAATTACATTTTCGTAAATATTTGAAATAGTAGCATTACAACAACAATGCATTTAACACAAGAATTTTGGTAACAAATTGAATGATATTATATGCATTTAATGAATGAATCAAATATAAAAAAGGGTGGAGAATGAAAAGAAAAGAAAAGAAAAGAAAAGAAAAGAAAAGAAAAGAAAAGAAAAGAAAAGAAAAGAAAGAAAAGAAAAGAAAAAAAAGAAAAAAGAAAAAAAAAAAAAAGAAAAAGAAAAGAAAAAAATGATTTTTAACGATCCCACTCAAACGAATATGAGGTTTGCCAAAAATCAGGAACAGCAAATCAGGGAGTATAATCAAACTTTCGCGGAAGAAACCACCGAACGCGAAATCT
Organism: Sweltsa coloradensis; assembly: GCA_024449915.1. Classification (NCBI taxonomy): domain Eukaryota; kingdom Metazoa; phylum Arthropoda; class Insecta; order Plecoptera; family Chloroperlidae; genus Sweltsa; species Sweltsa coloradensis. Next base: position 42,286 of record JAMZAV010001005.1, read on the forward strand.
TTATTCTTGGGTTCAATCTTCATTTTTGTGTTCAAATCTTGACTCATATATATAATTATATCAGATATATAATTATTTAAAAAATTTCATGTCAAACTGATCACAGCAATGATACAGGACACCTAAATCAAGTTGCAAGCTCCATCAGTGGGCGGCAACCAGACAATCTAGGCAGAAAAATATAGTTGAAAATACATTGTTTATATCATAATCAAAGCAATAATGAACAAACAAAGAGAAAAGCAAAATCAATTATAAGAGCTTATGAAGGTAAATTAACATTACACAAACACACAGACAATAACTTACAAATAAATAGTAAAAATCAATTTTTTGCTCTTTGATTCATTATCATTGCTTCAATTTTACTTTTAAATTGTACAATTCCTAGATCAGTAAACTGGCTTCTAATATCATAAGAAATTGAATTCCAATAGGATACGCCTCTGTACATAAATGACTTTCTAAATGCTTCAGAATTTAATCTAGGAACTTCCAATGAGTTTATTAAAGTAGAATAGTTAATAGTTAGCCGTTGTAAATAAAGTTCCCGTGAGATGGAACAAAACCTGCGAGTAACGAGGGAAATAAACAACGCCCATAGAGAGGGTGGGGTCGGGGGGGGGGGGGGGGGGGGACAATAAGCCCTCGAGATTAACCTCCACTTTTCACAATACAAAATTTATTAGCTAATTTAAAAAAAAACTCGAAACCGGACAAAGATAAATAGCAACAATGTGTCCGACATGTTATTGGTAAAAGCCATTAGTTCAACTTCACGCTTCAATAAATAATCCAACAACCAACAGGAAACAGTTACCTGGGAAAACTGTCCATTCCACCCCGTGGGCAGACGTTTCAAGAAGATTAAAATGTTGGTATTTTCCAGAAATCGATTAGAATAGTTTAATAGTAAATCTAGATGACGAATTAGCTATGTTGTTGCTACTGTTTATTAATCCAGTCCGGCGGACTGATTTGGTGATTTTTGTAAATGTAGTAAAGAAGTTTAATGGTATTGTATAGTGTATTGTATTTAAAAAAAGTAGATTTTGGAAAATGCTTAAAATGAGTAAAATGAACACTGCGAAATGAGTCGAAAAATACATAATTTCTAAAATATTTCTGTCTGTGAAAGCTTAAAGAACGATTAACTTCAAAGTCCAACTCGCTACCTTCCCGTGATTTGGCCTGTGAGTAGGGGAGTAGTGTATTCCCCAAAACTAAGGGCGAGCTCTGGCCGGTTGGGGTGCGTGTTGCAAAAAGAGCTCTCGCGCAACTTTTTATCACACCTTTCTTCATTCACACAGTCTTACTCATATTTATTTTCTTCTTTCACTTTTTTCGTCTCCATACTTGCCGGCCCTCTCTGCAACGAGCACTTCTCCGTTCCCACCCAGTTTAACCCATCCTATCCAACATCCTCACTCCTTCCCATTAACCCCCCTCGTCTTCCCTTACGTTCTTCCCATTGGAAAGAAGAAAACATGGTGGTAATCCACAATTATGGAAAAATAAAATTTGGAAGATTCCAATACAATTGACATGGGCACTGATAACTCTACTGTTGAGTGCTCTAAAAGAACATTAACTAACTAACTAACATTAAAACATTTTATAATTCTTGTGGTTTCTCGATTTGGTTAGTCTGGAAACACTCCCGTAGGTATAATTGTTATTATTTACCACAATTCGGAAAAAAATAAAAATAAATAAATAAAAACTAAAACTAAAACTAAAAATAAAAAAATCCATTCAGATGTATAATGCAACAACTACAATTCAGAGAATAAAATGTACCCGTCCTGATGGTCTAGTAGTTAAGACGCTCGCCTGGAATGCGGGAGACCCGTGGTTTGAATCCCGGTTGGGGCGGACTTTTTAATTCTGAAATTGTGGTAAATAATAATTCTTGTAGTGCAATGTCCCGAAAACCATTTTCATTTATATTTTTTTACAATATTATACACGATTTTCTGTACAGTCCGTATGGTCCCATTGTATATGTAATATGACAGTATAGATTTAGTTAATGCTCATGATTTTTTAGGGCTAAACACTACTCAAAATATAACAGAGATTACGATATTCATGAGGTTTTAATAACGATTGAAATACATGACAACAGAATGGGCTTCAAAACAAACAAACACTGCCAACCAAGCAAAACAAAATTGCATCCAAGAAACAACATTATATGTGGTTGTAGTGGTTGCAGTACCTTGTAGTAAGTTGTGTTGGTTAATATTAATAGGGGCACATACAATTAATTAACTTCCCTATTAAATATATACAACAATAAATTTCTTGCACAAAACTTTCGCACGACGATCAGAGAAAAAATAAGAAAATAATATTAACTTGCTCAAACGTATTTCCTTTAAGATACATCAAAATGTAATAATATGCCTAACAACCAGACTTGGCTGTGTTATCTTATCACCTTAAAAACTAGACATATCAAATCAGCTATTCCTTCCATGTATCCCATACTAACCTCTTGGTATTCTTATCTTCCATAGTTCAGTTCAAGCTTAAAATTCCATTCTTGATTTTATTCCACCCAAATTTGAATACCGCTCCCTCTCCTGGCTGCAATGCGCATCCTCGGTAATCGCCCACGTATTGGTTCGATTTGTCTGGGATGCCATTTAGGTCATACATTCATGAAATCGTTTACCTCAAAGACGGTAGTAGTTCGCTAGCGCTTTTCTAAGTAAAGAATGTAGAGCGAACAGTGATGTTTTACATTCACGTCTTCGGTGTGGTTTTGATAGCACTGCATTCAGAATGCAGTGAGAATACCCTTGTCAAGTCAATATTTTACTTCTATATTCTAAACATTAATTATATATTATACTCTACATGGATTTCATATATTCAATTTAATTTTATGTATGTTCAATATGTTATATCGTTTTTGAATTTGATACTTAAATTATTGTGTTCAATACTATATGTTGTTGTTAATATTACTATTTCAAATATTTACTTACCTGTAGATCATTGTTGTGTTTGCATCTATGTTATTAGTTGTTCTCCTTTGTAAATCATTTTTTTTACTGAATAGGATAGCCGTTAAATTAATAAATAAATACATTCAATTCATTTCTCAATTTTATTAATCGGGAAACAGTCCCGTAGGACCCCGTAGCGTCCGACGCGTGTTTATGGATTACGCGTGTTAATTCTACGTTTAAACGGACGCATTTTGCTTTAAAATATTTATTAAATACAGAATCATTTAACTAAAATTCACTAAGTTACTTTTCTCAAGATAAAAAACTGTCGATTGTGATTCTGCCTAAAATTTTGCGGTAGTCAAGAATAAACTTCTATCGTGCACTTTATAGAAACTTTAATTTAAGTTCAATGTTTTCGAATTATGTTACTATTGTTTGCAGATATTGTTGTTAGAAGTGTTACCTTTATTGTATGTTTAAAAGAATTTGTATGTTGCGCTGTATTTTACCTTTTTTCTTGTTTTTATATTTTTTGTTTGTATTTTTATTAACTTGTAAAGTAAAATATCACAAACGCTGAATTCAAGTGTTAACAAATAAATAACTTGTTACACTGCCAAATGTTCAGTTTTAAAAAAGACGAAAAACTGCAAACTAAATTATTTTGATATTTTTCTTTGTGTGCTTGAAAAACGATTCAACATGGAAAGAGAAGTTGAAAAACCTTGACAACGTTCTTTCGAAATTCCAATCTCGTCCAACCGGAAACCAACAATTCGCACAGATAAAACAGATTCAACTTTCACTCTTACCAACGTATAATCGCAGCAAACAAAAGGCCATCTCTTATCCAATACCGTCAGAGATTACTTTGCCGCAAGAGACCTGAGAGTGGCTTAGCAACCCACGACAAATTTGCATTTTATTGCGATAATAAAGATGATGTAGCGCAAACGTGAGCTTAGCTTTTATGGAGGAAAAACTAAGGGGTGAAAAAACGTTAGATAAAATATTTTCCCATACGAACACTACCTACATTGGCAGCTCTCTTGAAAGGAACTGAGGAAAATACATTGTACATTAAAGGGATTACGTACATAAAAAAAATAGTGGAAAGTGGAGAGTTGACCTATGTCAGTTATTGCAGTGCAAAATACAATCCAAAGATGTCTGTTTTTTGCTTTGTCTAATCATTGGTGTGCTAGGTTTATTTAAGATTCAAGAATAATAAAGCTTCAAAAAAAATTTTTTTGGTTAAATTGGTTTAGGGCGCGCCAACACTGTGCGCCGCTCTAGCCTAAGGGGTGTGGGCTGGACAGATCCAGACACAAGCAAGGGGAGGGAAGTGGGTGGGAGTTAATCTCGTCGACGGCCAGAGCTCGCTTCTTGTTTAAGGGAGTAAACACTACTAGGTGATGTTTTTGCGAGATGGATTTAGCCTCTTTTCTAGAGTATGAATGAAATTATTCTTGGCAACCGAAAAATTATAGGCAAATTCGCAACTCACATTTTCCCATTAAAATTGCTAAATGGGCTTTTACCCTTAAAATGCATTTTGTATTACACAATCTATTGCATAATACTACAATTTAAAGACCGTTTAAAAAAAATTCTGTATCTTTGATCCTGCACGGTTTTTTAAAAGCTTTTTGATTAAAAAAATCGCAAAAATTGGAGTGTTGGTGAATTTTTTTAATCGGCTTTTACAGTTTCTTTTTTTGTTCTGGATAAATACTAGAGCATCAAACTAATCTAAAATGACCCTTACTAAACATGTGTCTTGAAACTGTGCACAAAAATACACTCAAACATGCAAAAATATGCATTCAAAAATCACACCCTTTTTTTGGCAGCACTTTTTGACCAAACCACTTGCTCAAATTACAAAACAAAATATAGCAGATTTACGGAAAAGTCTATAGAATACGTCAATGATGGAAAATATGTTTTTCGATCGAAATCCACCAAGGTCGAGGGGCATAATGATCGTGCCCATGTTGTTTCTTATAGAAGATTTTTGCCGATGCTCGAAAATAACCAAGTTTGAACATTTTGGTTCGGGTCATGGCGGACTTAATAATTGTTTCGTTACTTCCTTAATTCATAACTAGTGAAATGAAATATATTTGATGAGATTAGCAGGAGAATACCACAAGTTTACATTCCAAGTTTGACTGTGTTGAAATTTATACTTGGAAATCTAAAACGATCTAAATTTTATTTCATAGTATGGGTATCGTAATTATAATGTTTTCTTGGTTACATCTATTATTAATAAGAAGTGATAACTTTCATATAAAATAAGTTTAAACAGATTATTAAGATAAATGTGTTACTTATTTAGTACAAACATGTTATTGGACTGTGCAATTACCCCCAAAATGTAAATAAAAGTTAAGTTAGTTCAAAGTTTATATTAGTTTTAAAGTTAGTAGAGTTCATTATAATATTGAAAACACTTTAGTGGAATTAACTCTATTTTTATATAAAATAACAACGTTTCGGAAATGACTTAAACTTTTTCCGTCTTCAGGTTTCTTGTCGAAAACAAAAAATCATTTTATCAAAAGTATATCAAAACAAACAAAGACAATAGCCAAGGTCGATAAAATTTAACATTTCACACATGGAAGTTGACAAAATCAAGGTGATACAAACAAAAAGGCTATTTCTTAGTATTCAACTTCCATGTGTGAAATGTTAAATTTTATCGACCTTGGCTATTGTCTTTGTTTGTTTTGATATACTTTTGATAAAATGATTTTTTGTTTTCGACAAGAAACCTGAAGACGGAAAAAGTTTAAGTCATTTCCGAAACGTTGTTATTTTATATAATAAAAATAGAGTTAATTCCACTAAAGTGTTTTCAATATTTCACAGTTTATCTTAAACAAATTATTGAAACCGTCATAACAGATTTTACAGCTGACACGATTGCTCTTCCACCTATAACTAGCGAATCTATACAAGATTATAATTCACAATCAATACTTCACAAATTATACTTCACACTTCATTTTTCACTTCATTACATTTGTTCATAACCTGTAAATAATTTTACTTATTGATAAATGTAAATTAATTTTAATTTTTGATATTCTGTGCCTTAAGGCAACCTTAATGTAAAGGCCGAGCATTGTTTAAAAAAAAATACAGTTGTACTACTAAAGAAATCTATAAATACATACAAAATTTACAAATATTGGTGAGAACAAAACTCGTCACCATTACATAAAATAAAAGATAAAATATATAGGAGTGGAGTCTGGAGGGGAACAATGACGAATTATCCTTCATCCCACGTTCCGAAGTATTCTTTCATTAAGATAACGTTTTACTTAATAATTTTAAGAATTAGTATGTTTGGGATTGGATTTTTAGGAATCTTGTTAAAAAAAAAAATTTTTTTAGTGAAAATACCCGATGTAAAAGTCACGAGCTTGAGAATTTCAGACTCAACTTCAGAGTCGTTCGAAAGACTTGCTATCGGTAGATTCCCCCCCCCTCCCCCCCTCCCCCTATGCCGGAAGTGAGACGAGGATTTACCGGAAATGGAATATCGTCTCAGAGCCTTCTAGAGATATAGTTATCATCCGAAGTAAGCCCTAGGCGGCGGAGAGCGACCTACTGCTCCATGTTAAATCGATTACAATAACGATGTTCAAAATTCGACGAAGTTTTATTTTATTCCTTCTCTTATCTTCGTTCTACATTTAAAATGGGCTGGGAAATGGAAAATATCGCGGTTATTTTGTGGTTATTTAAGCGAGAGGCGTGAGAAAAATAGGCATACAGTTTTGTAGAAGGAGGTAGGAAATAATCTTCATCTCATTTTGTATAATCAAATTAATTCAATTCAGTTTTAAATAACACACCTACTCATTTCAATTAATCATAATGTTTCGATTTTATTGAGCCATATTTTGCTTTAATTTATTGTTAGTTTTTTTTTGTTTGGTTCCGATGCCTACTTTATTTTCAAGATATTGATGTGTTGAAAGATAAGATTTCTTCAAATGTAGTAGTTCTTATTTGTATTTGAATAATTTTATGATTCGTATCTTTTTATTTCAATGAGTGGTTTAATATTTTATAATTGTAAAAATACTTTTAAAAAAAATTAAGTTACATCTTTTTCACTTGAGGTGTACGCAACGCTGATCCTTCATATATTATTAATTCCCAATAAAGTTGTCTTACCAACTCGAGGCAGAAAATTAATTATTATTAACTCCCCGCACAACTTATAGAGCCTTTAAGGCTTAGGCAGCGACGGCAAAGTGTCAGTCACCGTGAATTTATAACGATAGTAGTTTTATTTTGTTACGTTGGCAGGTAATTTTAAAGTGAAGCTCTCAATTTATCTTTATACTCTTTGGGATGAGCTAATTTGGTGTCAAAAATGTACTACGTCATCATAAATTCTAGATGTATAACAGTTTTGGCGAATTTGACACATTTCACAGTTGTAAAGTATTGACATACACAAATAAATTTTTGTTCATTAAATGTAAAATTTATTATCCAGAAACAATGATCATAACTTTTTTTAAACATCCAATTCCAATTTGTTTCTACAAAACAGTACACCAAATTGTTGTTTAATAATGGTAGTAGGATAACTCTTAAACATTTATTAGCCAGCGGTTTAACCGAGCTCGAACACCGAAGTTAAGCAGAATCGGGCGTGGTCAGGGGTAGAGTGGGTGACCGCTCTGTCCTGTAACTCACGTATACCGCTGGTTAGAGCAGATGGAGGGTTCGAAAGCTAGTGTAACGGTTTCATGACTGTCAAAGTTACACCGTCCTTTCGGATGGGACGTTAAGCCGTTGGTCCCCTTGGTACTTTTCGAAAGGAGTAGGCTATGTGCCGGTACCGGGTTTCCCCTCCTCCCTTCTGTTCATACTTCATCCTCATCTTTCACCACTCATCGTCTCGATTAGCCAAAGTGCATAAATATGAGACGTTAAGCAATATTCAATCAATCAATCAACCCAAATTAACCCCCCCCCCCATTTCCAATCAAGCAGCCTGGAAAAAAACACCACTCCGCATTCTCATCATCAGGCACCCCCATCAAACCGTAATTTATGGCCATCAGAGGTGCGGGATTTACAAAAACAAAATGTGCAAAGTATGAATTAACCTTTATTCTTTGGTTTAACGTTCATATTTTTTTGCTGTACGTTGATCGCACTAGTATATTTGCAGTATCAATCCTAACTATGACTCAATCCGTATTCCACAACAAATATTTCTTACGTATTCTTATTATTGAGGTCAATTTGTTTGTAATTACCTAAGGAAAATTAATATTTTGAGATTAAAACAAAGCATACAACCGTTGAGTACAACTGTGTTGAGATTAAACCGGTGCAGTTACAACAATTAACATTTAACAGATATTGACAAGTCGTCGAATATTGTTTAAATCTGGTTATTTATTTATTTTTCCAATACATTAATTGCAACTCAACATCACCTGCTCTAAAAGTTTCATCAAATTAATTATATTATTAAGGAATATTTTTTATGATATAATAGTCTGCTCCGTTGCTAGAACGGCTCACAACAGATACTATAGTCTACATAATGTTGGGGATTTAAGGTTAATTTAAGAATGTAAATAGCTTTCGTTTTAACGCGAATTCGAACCGTGGTTTTCGGTTCAACCCCAAATCACCGACGAGCAAATTATCAACCGTCCCAAAACGTTTCCCCCGATATATAGACTAAAACCTTTGTATTTGCATAATGATTAGCATACATGCTATCGATTTTATCTCCTGTAAGCTACCTACGTTGTAACTGATTGATAGTTGATTGGCACTGAAGCTGTACGGATTATCTTTGTCACTAATTAGCATTTAGGCAACCTTCTACTATACCTGAAGAGTGAAGAACTAGTGTGTATGTGTGTATGTGTGTGTATTATTTGGAACTTATGGCGAGCCTTGGCAGTTTGAAATGATTACTACTTCTATACACCTGAAGAACGCGTGTGCGTGTGCGTGTCAGTGGCGGATACAGGGGGGGGCCAGTGGGGCGATCGCCCCCCCCCATGATTCTTTAAAAATTAAAAAAAAGGATTTTATTAATTTATTGTGCACGCACCAAATGCACTCTATAAAAACCTGATTTTCAAAATTTTATTTAAAACTCCCAATAAAAATCAACTTTCCTTTATGTTGTCAGAAATAATCAGTTCGCCTCTGAAATGTGTCTGCATCAGTGTACTTCGATTTATTAAGTTGTCCTCCAATGTGAATCGTTTGTTAACTCAATAGGATAGACGTTTAATAAATAAATAAAATGATGAATTGAAAATAAGATCAAACGTTTATAATAATGTTGCAATCTAGGCCATTGCTGTAAATTGTAAGCTCGACATGACAACAAAACAAATTGGTGCACACAAACTACATTGTTTCCGTATTGCATTCCGCCCACCACTTTTGTCTAAAACGCACCAAATGCACTCTAAAAACCTGATTTTCAAAATTTTCGCCTGCGGCGCAATTAATGGGGGGCTCCACCCCCCATACCCCTCGTGCGTCCGCGCTTAGTCCTTTCCCACGACTGTACATGCACACGCAAATCGCCCCCCCCCCCCATGATTATGTCCTAGATCCGCCACTGGTGTGCGTGTTCGTGTGTTTTATTCGGAACTGATGGCGGGCCCACTCTGTTTGAAATGATTTCCCACGAGTATACGGCTTACTAATTAGTGTGTCGCGCGGGAAAGCACAGATATTAAACGCGTATCGTTCAGACGCGCAGGGGACTAGCATTGACAACGCTGGGGCAATTACAACATTCAGTATTACCAACATATATGTTGGGAATCCCCTAGATATGGGTATTAGCGATGTTGGTAGAATTGCAATACTCCGTATGTCTTTACGTAGTTAAATCCACCTCGTCGGAAGTTACACACGCTATTTAGCCTTTGAACCTTTCGGAATTGCCAATTTAAAAATATAATCTCTGCGCTAATGATGTTGGTGTCGTGGCAACATTTCGTAGAATTTCCCTGCAAGCTATTGTTATTATTGAATTGGTATCGATAAGGTTTCACAACAACAACAACTACTACTACAACAATAATTGATGAGCGTAGCGAGCGAAGTGAAGATTCCATTCCACTACAGTGGAGAAAAAAATCCGGAATGTTTTTCTTTCTTTTCTTTATTTTTTCTTTTTTCTTTCTGTTTGTATTTTAATGGGTTTGTTAACACGATTCCGACAAAACCAATACTCCAATAGGGAATATTCCACTTCCGCCAAATACTGTACGAATAGATTTTTTAGAAGAAGTATTTCGTCCCGATTACAAATATGTACTTTGTTTTTCCGTGAAATAATAATCCAGTGATTTATAGCCGTTTTAAAAAGCAGCACTTTTTTAAAGCGGCAAAAACGACTGTGACGTCAGAACTGTGTTGATCCAACGCCGTCTGGATAAACATACATCCAGACCAAAGATGTTGGAATAGTATTATAGTAGGATCGAGATATACATCAAGACGGCGGTGTTTTAAACAAAGCAGCGCCTAGCGTAGCCTACAGTAATGTAAACAGATGGCGGACATTTTACATTTAACGCCTAGCCAGAAAACGAGAAAAGTTGACATTGCAATCAAAAAACAAAACTGAAATAGTCCTAGGTCTAGGCCTAGACGTAGAAAATTATTTATAATACAACAGTCTAGGCCAATCGTTCCTGTAGGATATAGGCATTGGTATGTGAATACTAAAATTACTCACTTGACAAGCCCTAGGCTAAACTTGCCAACCCTAGGCCTGCACGTTCATATTCTGACACACATCCCGCACAAAAACCTTACTTTGATGACTAATTAAAGCCTATTGTAGATAAAGAATACCATGATAGTCCTAGGCTATGCAAAAATTCAAGACAAAATGCTCGTTATTCTTTATCACAATGATCTCGCGAAATCTCCTGTCACATACGAAAAAAAGAAAAACAAAAGACGGTGAAAATGTACATCCCTGTGGAGTTGTTTGTGTTGAGCGGATGGGCGAGCACCGCCGTCTGTATGTAAATATGTACAAATATACGTACATTTAGTTTCCAATTGGCCTTGACTCAACACAGTTATGACGTAGTACCGTCCAAAGATGGCGCACGCTCGTTTTTGGCGCGCAAAACTGGGGGACCCATTTAATTATTGTTTAAATTACACAAAAAACATTTTTTTTCAATAAAAAAAAGTGCAGTGACTATTAAGACATGAATAAGAATTAAAATAAAATAAAAAATATTAAGTGGAATATTCCCTATTGCGATGAAATTTTCTGGAGGCCTTCTAAATCTCTGAATTTAGAACTGCCACGTTTTTTTTGCGCCATCGAAAAATTATTTCTCATGAAAATCGCAATTTTACGATTGTTTTCGACTTTAAAATTAAATTAAACTAAAATGAAATTCTTAAAACGTTTCATTGACTTATACACTTACATGCTTTTTTCCGATTGTAATGATTTCTTTTCCTCAGAACCTTAATTTTATGAATTAATATATTCGAGTGAAATTTGAGCGCAATCGAAAAATAATTTCTCATGAAAATTTCAATTTTTTTTTTGTTAAAAAAAAAATCTTCGACTTACAACACCTACATGCTTTATTCGATTGTAATGTAGTGTGTAATGTAATGTGCACCCCTGATCCTCATGCCATCGTCTTAATTATTAAAACAATATTACCAAGCGTGTCTCGCAGGCCATAGCAATGGTAAAACGAAATAAATTTAAATACCATCTGCATAACACATGGCAGCTCAAAGCACCAATTACGCTCATCCAACAACGCGCCTGAAAAAGCGTTTGCGAAGCTTCCTAGTAACAACAAAAACAACAACAAATCTCTTATATTGGCATAGGGTTCCTTATCGAAGCTACTTACTTCCTCCTACACAATATTGGCCTACCCTTGTTATGACATTTTCTCAAAAAAATGTTCTCGTAATAACCAAATTACATTTGCCATTCTGATCGTCGTTGATGAAATGGATGAAAATGTGAATGAATTATGTGAAAATGCACTCATGTAAAACTCAATCGAATGTTCGGTAATTCTAACGGCAAGAGTAATTAATATTGCGTTAACTTTCTCTTTAGTTGCCGCCATAACTAATTGATTTTTGTTTATATACTTTTTGTGATGAATACATATTATAGAACAAATATAGGCATTACAATATTTACATAATACAACTTAAATTAACGAGATAAAATATGGCCGGTCTACACTAACAATCAATATTTGAAGAGTGCATGCTGGCATATTCCTCTCAAAGTTACATTCAGTGTTGGCTCGAGCGCTAAGCGCTTGACTCTGATTCGGGGTCCCGTCCACACCGGCAATCCTGACAGAAGGTTTTTCCTAGAGTTTCCTCTGTCGTTAATGCGAATGTATCTTAAACATTCCTCGGATATTCCTTTTCCAACTACCCTCTAACATAATAACTTAGTTAGTAACCTGTCACACCGTCACACACCCTACAACTTTCATCCTTCAAAACGTTTTCCCGTTGGTCTTGTGGTTAGCGTATCTGCTTCCAATGCAGATGGTCCAGGGTTCGATTCCCGTCAAAGTCAGAAGTTTTTTTACTTCTGATTTGAAATTTAGTCCATCAGTTCTTGTCTAAAGAGTTTGTAAACGGTGACTTTGGAGCCGTCCTAGCAACGAAGCACATAATAAATTCAGAGTTGTTCTGAGTCGGCCTTGTTGATTCTGGCGTTGATCCGCGAGTGTTCGCACTGTCCATACCACTGATTGCTATATTCTAATTAAAAAATATCGATCTTTGGTTGGTTATCACTAACTCGTCGATTGCGTCGGGACCTACAGGGTTGGCTCGGTTTCTTTGGTTTACTGTCTCCCAATGAAAATCAGTTTGAGTGGGTACTCTTAATACGAATTAATTAATTTTATTTTTATTCAACTTGCATCCAATACCTTCCAAGCAGAGGTCAGTTTTTTCTAGGTAGATCTCGAAAACACATATCAGATAAAAAACAGAATTAAGATTAAAAATTGTTTTCATCAGCTATAAACACAATCTTGTTTACATTATTTTTATGTAGGAAAATCTTTAATTTTATTTCGTGGATGTGTACTTTAATTAAATTTAGTTATCTCGAAAATATGTTAGCAATTTTTCGTTAGCCAGACTAAAATATTTCAGATCAGTCAATACATTCCTTCTACAACCATAGACAAAATGAAAGCGATATAATATAAAAAATCTCCAAATGAAAAAAATAACGTTGTACAGCATTTCTTCCTCAACTTCCTCCATAAATCGATGGACATTTCTGTGTTTCCGTCGTAGTTTCCGAGTTGAGAGAAAGATTTCTGAACACAACCTAGTGAAAGGGCTGTTTAAACTTGTTCCCTATATCTAAAGACACGTTTTTTTGCATTTCAATTTAGAATATTTAGCATTAATTGTTTCAAATTTTGCATTTTGTAACATCTTTTTTTCTTCCTTTCCATCAAAATCCTAAATATAATGTGTTTATTCCATTTCTTATGGTAAATAATGCATTATTGGAACATTTTTGTTATTTAGTTAATTAAAATCATCAAAATGAACCTGGGGGTCTATTTACTAATTGCGACAATAGTCTACCGAAACGACAATTTTTGTGAGACAAGCAAGTGAGAACACCGACCTCGATTTCTCATCATACAAAATTAAATAGTAATTACTTACATTTGCTGTATGTAGTTGTTTATTACGTTAATGAAACATTTACAGATAGCATTTAAGAGGATGGGATAGTCGCGAAATTAAAACTACGCGAAATTACAGTTTTTCGTGATATCTCGAGAACGATGCAAAATATCTAAAACTGATACGAAACCGCTATGTGGTTTTGTGAGAACTATAGCATGTTCTAAAAATATTGTAATGTGATAGTAATTAAGCTTTGTATTAGAATTTTAATTAATTAATTCATATTTTAAATACAAATCGCACCGATTATTATATTTGAATATTTTTTCTTGTATTATATTCTTCTAACAAAACCACAATATAGCTGTCTAGAATCTGTTCTTGGATATTTTGCATCGTACACGAGATATCACGAAAAAACGGTAATTTCGCGACTATCCCATCCTCTTAAAATGTTAAATGTGTTATTGTTGCACAGCTTATAAGCTTGTATAGCTGCAGTCAGGTGACTATTGTCACTAAAGTTGTCATTTTGGTCGATTATTGCTTATCGCTGTCGATCGACTATTGTCACACTTAGTAATAGACCCCAGTTCCTTAATGTTGATTTTAATGGTTAGATCAATTACGAAAAATTACATTTTCAAATGTCGAGTCATATGGAGTCAAAAAATACACACGTACATCACACGTACACACGTATATCGCTGGCTAGAGCAGACTAGGGTTCGTAAGCTTGTGTGACAGCTTCGTTCTTCTTGGCGCCGTCTGCTCGGCAGTCCGGGTTAGTGGAGGAACCTATATGACTGTCAAAAGTTACACCGTCCTTTCGGATGGGACGTAAAGCCGTTGGTCCCCTTGGTACTTTTCGGTAGGAGTAGGCTATGTGCCGGTACCGGGTTTCCCCTCCTCCCTTCTCTATTAAATTTGCACTAGTGGGCTACATTGTCTGTTGCAAATAGAGACATAAATAAATAAATAAATAAATAAATAAATCCGAAAATCCCATAAATAGATTAAAATAGATAATTTTTACGAAATTTATAATTGAAATCCATTTTCATTATTAAGGATCGAAACTACCCTATATATTCATCACTTTTATATATCCGTCCGTCTGTGCGCGTGTCATGTCACCATGAAAACCGAACATGACCTCCGTGTGAAATGCGGTTTTATGTCGACAGTGTTCCCAGTGGGGACAGGGAGGTGGGGATAGCCTCTTTCAGAGAGTTATTTGTGTACTCGGCACCTCCATCAACGATTTCAATAAACGACAAGATTGCAACAATCTTCAGCTATGCTTCCTCCATAGTGATGTTCGCTTGTAAGTGTGCTTACTGCACTCAATTTTTGTTTCTGTGTTAAGACAATGTGCTATTAACCGATTATCCCCCCCCCCCCCTCCGAATTAAAATCAAAAATCAAGATGAACTTTGAACTACCTCCGTGCCGGCCCTAATGCGTCTTTTAACATTTAATGCGATATCTAAGTATTTAAGACTCTCTCTTCCATTCCTTTGTTAATATTGTGCAAAGCTTAAGAAAATCTTGTTATTATTCTTAGATTAAAACTAAAGCTAAAATCCTCTTAAAAGCATAAACCTACGCTCTTCATAAATAATTATATTGAAAGTTATGGGATGGGCTACTTACATTTTCTAATTGATCATCTTCTTTCTATCTGTAGATAAGAAGATTACTTGAGATATTTCCGTCTGTAAACAAATAGAAAATAAGCCGATATGTAAATTCAATTTAAGAGTAATCCCCTATCAATTGAGTCGACAATTTACGATTATTAAATATTTAAAGGCTATTATTCGGAGAGTTGATATTATGTAAAATGTAATTCTGTTTAAAAAAAATCTTGATGAGATGCTTAAACTCCAAATGTTATATTCTGAAGCCTATTAAAGTGGGATCATACTCGGCAGAAGTTCAATACAGTACAGATCGGGAAGTTTGAGATGTGCTATACAATAATTGAAAACGAATGTTAATTTAAAATGCGTTTTCTTTGATTTCAGTAAGAAGCACAACCAAAGGAAATCATATTTAAGGTAAGACACACAAAATTAGTTATCTGCATTTTGTATAGTTTTCATTGGATGTTGAGTATTTTGAATGTAATTTGGCAAATAAAGTTTGTTCGTTTGTTTGTTGTATTTATTTGCAACAGTACTAAGTACCACAATGGCAAATACAATAAGACAAGAATAATACAGAATAGAACAATACCGATTTAACATGTAGGTAAATGCGATTGAAGGAGAACAAGATCCAACCAAATACAAAAATTTGTAAAAAAAAACGGCAGCCAAGCTCTCCTTCAAAAGTATTCGGCTGTGAATGCTGTGAGATATAAAAGTTGAGCCAAGCTTTTTATTCTTTCTCCCTAGTTTCGCTTTGAAAATAAGTAAGATCATTTCGCCTGTTGACGAGCGCCAAGCCAATGATTTTGTGGTAAAAAAGTAAAATTTTTAAACTCGAAATCATAAAAAAAATTCTTGGCCATGAACCAAATTCAATGGCCAAGGCAATTTTTTTTATGATTTCGAGTTTAAAAATTTTACTTTTTTACCACAAAAATCGTTGGCTTGGCGCTCGTCAACAGGCGAAATGATCTTACTTATTTTCAAAGCGAAACTAGGGAGAAAGAATAAAAAGCTTGGCTCAACTTTTATATCTCACAGCATTCACAGCCGAATACTTTTGAAGGAGAGCTTGGCTGCCGTTTTTTTTTACAAATTTTTGTATTTGGTTGGATATTACATCTTTTTGTTGTTCGTTTGCTATCAAGGTGTGAATGATTAAATTTGTTAGTTCGAAGTTGTTTTTTTACATTTTTGGGCCACGGTCCCCCCAAAGATACCCCTTAAATAAATAAATAAATAAATAAATAAATAAATAAATAAATGAATAAATAAATAAATTTTTATTTAGAGTCTACCCACTCAGTTATATAACTGATTTTCAGTGGGGGACTTTAAATCAAAGCGAACAAGCCAACCCTGCAGGCCCCGACGCA
This sequence comes from Sweltsa coloradensis, assembly GCA_024449915.1. NCBI lineage: Eukaryota > Metazoa > Arthropoda > Insecta > Plecoptera > Chloroperlidae > Sweltsa > Sweltsa coloradensis. The sequence continues at coordinate 58,987 of JAMZAV010001005.1, forward strand.
ATCGACGAGTGAGCGAAAAACCAACCAAAGATCGATATTTTTAATAGGAAATATATCAATCTGTGGTATGGACAGTGCGAACACCCGCGGATCAACGCCAGAATCAACAAGGCCGATTCAGAACAACTCTGAAATTTATTATGTGCTTCGTTGCTAGGACGGCTCCAAAGTCACCGTTTACAAACTCCTAAGACAAGAACTGATAGACTTCAGTCCAAATCAGAAGTTAAAAAACTTCTAGCTTTAGCGGGAATCGAACCCTGGCCCTTCTGCATTGGAAGCAGATACGCTAACAACAAGACCAACGCACTAGCATAAGCACTAGATATTTATAATGGTTAAGAGCATGTTTAATTTCAAGCTTGTACAAATTACTACGTCTGAGTAATTACGCGTTTAATTTTGCTAGGACGGCTCCAAAGTCACCGTTTACAAACTCCTAAGACAAGAACTGATAGACTTAAGTCCAAATCAGAAGTTAAAAAACTTCTGACTTTAGCGGGAATCGAACCCTGGCCCTTCTGCATTGGAAGCAGATACGCTAACAACAAGACCAACGCACTAGCATAAGCACTAGATATTTATAATGGTTAAGAGCGTGTCTAATTTCAAGCTTGTATACAAATTACTACGCCTGAGTAATTACGCGTTTTGATTGTGCTAGGACGGCTCCAAAGTCACCATTTACAAACTCATAAGACAAGAACTGATAGAATTAAGCTCAAATCAGAAGTTAAAAAACTTCTGACTTTAGCGGGAATCGAACCTGGCCCTTCTGCATTGGAAGCAGATACGCTCACAACAAGACCAAACGCACTAGCATAAGCATTTTATATTTATAATGGTTAAGAGCATGTTAATTTCAAGCTTGTACAAATTACTACGCCTGAGTAATTACGCGTTTTGATTTTGATTTTGATTTTGATTTTCCCCGGTCCCAATTGCCCGGTTTTTGTTATATGAGGTACATCTGAGTGTGGCCCAAGTTTCAAAGTTCTAAGATGAACCGTTTTCTCGGTATAGCGTATTATTCATAAGAGTACGGAATTACCTACTTTTGATAATTTTGGTTTTTTTCCGGTACCCGTTAACCAATTTTGCTTTCCATATTCAAAAGTGATAAAGAATGAGAGATATCAAAATGTATTCCACGTTTGAAACATCTCAGTTGTAGCGTTTTCTTTGAATGATTCATTTCTTAAAGTTCAGATATGTTTTTTTGTCATTTTTGGGCCCATGGTCATCCCAAATTTAGCCCCTTGTGTTTAATTTGGACGCAAGATATTTATAATGGTTAATAGCATGTAAATTTCAAGTCTGTACAAATTACCACGCCTTGGTAATTACGCGTTTTGATTATCATCCAAATTTGATTTTCTCGGTCCCTGTTACCCGATTTTGGTTTGAAAGCAAAAGGCACTGCGTCTGAAATACACCTAAGTGTGGTCCAAGTTTCATAGTTCTAAGATTTACCGTTTTCTCTGTAGGCTAAAGAACTCTCCGCGGAGAAGTGCCACCCACCCACCCACCCACCCACCCACCCACCCATGCAACCACCAGCCACCAGCCACCAGCCACCAGCCAGCCTTAAGGAATTTGACGATGTTGAGAGCCTTTTTAACACCAGAACGAGTTGTCGGATCGGGTTGATTTTTTTTTTGGTAAGTCATGGACCACATACCAGGTCATATACCGAGTTTCAAGATTGTAACTCTTTCGGGGCGGCGTGTGCAGATAGCTGAAAACCCCCCAACTCTTGTAGGTGTATATAGGGCCGGAGTTCGGTGTCGCCTAAGCATCGCATCGCTTGTCTGCCGGGCGACGACCGTCGCCCTAGATTATGTACAAATTAGAACATACGCATAGCAAGTACAAATTCACATTACACACATAGACAAAATAAAAATATTAGGTATATATTAAACAATCTGTAAGATGTTTCCAGTTACAAGCAAATATTTACAATGCTTACATCACGGTTAAAACTTTATCAACTGGCTGATTGAATTAAAATAACACACATATGTATGCAACTTGTTGCAACAACGAGAAATAAACGCGTGTACCCAGCAAACACAAGACAGTGTCAAACGTATGATAAATGTACGTTAAACAAAAGTACTGTGTTATGCGTGTGTAGTGTGTATTATGCATTTTAGAACATATGAGAATTGTGCGGGCAACGTACGTTCTGCACTGCTGCACTGCACTGCTTATGAGGTGCGTGACAGCACATATCCCACACAGGCATCGTAATGTGACATAATTATGTCACATCGGGATAAATTTCTACCTTGGACTCTTTGAATTAAAAATATATGTATATTACACTTTATTGTATCGACTGAGAGCAGCGAACAATTTCAGATTCCCACGATATGTGAGTTCCTAGTTCACATAATTCGAAGTTTCAATAAATTAATACTCAGTCAAAGCCCAAAGACTAAATCCCGGTCCGCGACATTATTTACTACAAGACTGTGCAATTTTTGATATTATACATCTACATTGCTGAGGTTGCTTTTGTCAAATGTTTGTACTTTTGTAAATAATGTATGCCAGTCGAAGAAAGATGATTGATACCTTCAAATTATTGCTACAATAAAAACCCATTTTCTACTTACCTCAGAGAAGTTAAAAAATTAATTAATCTAAAGTTTCTTTTAAAATTATTAACGTGTATGTATACCAGATTGTTTTAGGCACTGCCTCCTAGTTGAATTTTGAGTTAGATTTGAAAATGATTATTGTTTTATCTACTTTGAGTCAATTAGGTTTAATGATGAGTATTTTGTCGATGGGTTTACAAAATTGACCATTTTCATTAACTTACTCGTGCTTTATTTGAGGCTTCTTTATTTATATGCGCTGGGGCTATTATTCATAATATTTCTCAAGATATTCGTTATATAGGAGGCCTTGTATCTCAAACGCCGTTGACTTCTTGTTATTATTTTATCTAACTTGTCTTTATGTGAATGACAGCAATTCGTTTATCTTTGATGAGTACAATGCACGCATAGCATTTTTCTTTTATGGGGTCCTGGGTTCGATTAGGTATCAAAAGAAGTAACTGTTCTATTTATTTATGTATTTATTTATTTAACGTCTCCTATTCAGTTAAAAAATTTATTTACACAGGAGGACAACAAAAACTGTGGTATTTTATTATCTAATTAGCACGTTGAACCTTTTCAAACTTTATTTTCACAGTTTTAAACCTTAAAAATTGCTATGAACGAAACACCAGTTGAGATATTTTGTGTAATTTGTTATGTGAAAATTGGTATTGATTTACGAAAAAATATATTATCACATAAATCACACTATTGTAGAGTGTGATTTTATAATACTTCGTCGAAAACTGACATAATATAAACAAATAATAACAATTTCAGCAGAGTTATATAAGTAAGAAATAATAAAGTATGTTTGCCTAACCCTCTTATTCACATAACATACAATTTGAAATTGGTTCTTATTTCTGTTTCAAATACTGTGATTAAAGATTTGAAAAAACCCTGGTATTTTTCTTTTTCGCTAATAACAATAATTCTTATTGCAAACCTTTTTTTTAAACTTTAGCTACATCGCAAACGGATATGCTTCTATTGTAGTATTCATTTTGAAGTTATTTATTACATCCAATTTCCCAACGTTTTAAGTGAAATATGTAAGGAAAATACATCATTTTGAAAATAACATTATTTCTTGTTCGCTATAGAATTCAATTGCAAACGTTTTCCAGCTACATTAATCTTATCAGTAATAGGGGAAATATCTTTCTCGGCTCTTCTGACTCCCCCCCCCCCCCCGCCCCTCCTTCTAGCTCTGAGAACTTCGCTTATTCATTTCACTTCACTCATTACTTAAATCTCTAGGCCCGAGCGTATACACAGAGAAAATATATTAAGCTACACCATTATCAAAATTAAGTGAAGTGTTACAGATATTTTTTCTGTTCGTTGGCCTTTTCAATAATATAGAAAAGCCGCTGTATTTTAAATTAACGTTCATACTAGATTAAGAGAAAAAGAGAGCCAGACAGTTTAAATGTAAAACTGCTGGTATTTAATCATTCTATAAGTAGAACACATTTGATGTTGAATACTATATTTTGCATTTTTTATGTTTATATTTATTCAAATTCATTTCATAATCATGGTTTTAACATAAAGTTTCAGCATTGGAAACATATGCACCAGCATAAGGACAAAAACATTTTATTAAAATAAAAGTTATAAGTAAGGTGTATCATGTTTAAAAACGTGATTAATAATATAAGCTATAGCAAATAATCAAATATCATTCTCAAATTTGAATACCTAATCTGCGACAGAAGACGATACGTATACAATTTGTAGTAATTGTGAAGCAAAGCTGTCCTATAAGCGTAATTCTATCTGTGTGTGTCTCGTATCATACGGCCTTGGATTGTCATAGGTTTTTTTCCTTACCCGGCACCTCCACCAATTATCATCTCAATGCCCGATAAGATTCTATATTTGTGTTCTGTTTCAACTATCTACTCATAAAGTAGCTTCGCTCTTTATTCCGGGCTCCCCGTATTATCAAGTTATCCAATAAAGCGAAATTTTCCGCAAAATATGTATTAAGTAAACTTATTTTTATTGAAACTAAAAGAGGAAATAAAAACGGCGAACACAATGGAATACCATTTATTATTTTTTTAAATGCAGGATCATACGTTCAAAATAAAACCCCATTTTTTCTGGTAATTTTAATAATTTTTTGGACAATATTTATAAATGTTGGCCAAATTTTGGATTTTACGTAGCCGTATTACATAAAATTACTGTTATCTATGCATGACTAGAAAGATTTTTTTCTGTTTTCTGTAGATATGTGAAAGTTTTGCAAAATTGAGTATGTCAGCATTTATAAATTATCAATGCATTTTTATTTCTCTATCTCTTTTGTTATTTTCCTATCTTTCTTATTTTGGATCTTGAATGTAAATTTAGTTATACCAGCCATGGATCCACACTATTTTCTTTAAAAATTTTGAACATACAATTTTTAATAAAACTATCAATTCAATTGAAAATGTATTTCGTTAATTTATCGTTCAAAAAGTAGTTACAGACATTCGAATCCTTGCTAAAAACATCACTACCAAAGAGATGCGAAAGCAGAACAAACTCTACGAAACTAGTGAATGATGTAATATATGTTATTGTTCTTTAGTAACTGAAAAGAGACAAAATTGTAGAGTCCAAGCTAGAAACTTGAAAACTTTTATCGGGTTAGAAGTGTTTTTGTGCCCCTATTTTATTTCAAGTGCTTTCAAAGTTTGGTACGCTTGTCACAAAGTCCAAAGTGCACCAACATAACGCACTTAGTAACATAAATAGAAAACATCTCCGCACGTTATCGAGTTCTCCTCACGACCAAAGAAATACATTGGCAGCACTGGAGAAAGTTGTGGCGGGCACAGGCGTACAAACATTAGGAGGCAAAGTTTCCCTTTATTATGCATACCCTTTAGTTGGTACAATTCAGAAATAACAACATCCATCCCGACCGGGGTTCGAATCCAGATCTCTCAAATTCCAGGCAGGCGCCAATTAAACAACCGAGCCAGAAACTTGAGTTTATTTCCTTGGTTTTGACCTTGAACAAGGGCTATACATAATTTTGTCACCCTAATGGTAAATGATCCCTAACGACATCAAAATGGGTTTTCGTGCTAAATATCCATTTCAAGCAATTCTAAAACATTCTGACACAGAATATTTCAAACAAACAAAAATAAAATAAATTAATTCGTATCTAGAGTCTACCCACTCAGTTATGTAACTGATTTTCAGTTCATTACCAAAGCGACCAATCCAACCCTGTAGGCTAAGTCACAATCGACGAGTGAGCGATAACCAATCAAAGATCGATATTTTTAATAGGAAATATATCAATCAGTGGTATGGACAGTTCGAACACCCGCGGATCGACGCCAGAATCAACAAGGCCGATTCAGAACAACTTTAAATTTATTATGTGCCTCGTTGCTAGGACGGCTCCAAAATCACCGTTAGCATGGCCCTTCGCCCCCTACAAAAAATTATATTTCTGCCAAAACCCTTTTCAAGATGATATGTACCCTCTCCCTATTTCTGGAAATCCCATACTCGTGCTTATTCCATATTAATGTTTGAGTCACTGCCTCCTAGATGCTACTCTTGGCTTCGAGGAGCCACAAGTAGTATCTAGAAGGCAGTGGTTTGAGTATGAAATGACACGCTCACATGCAAGCACAAGTATTTGGACGGGGGATAGAAAAGTGATGAATGTAGAAACGATTTGTTCCCTCAAATGTCATCGTTGATTTATGAACATCACGAACTTTTATTTTATTTTAAAGACAATGGGAACATGTTAATATTTAATACAAATCAGAAGTTAAAAAATCCATCCCGATCGGGGTTCGAACCCGAGTCTCCCACATTCTAGGTAGGCGCCTTAGCCAACTAGACCACCGAGACGGTAACTATTTAACTTCTGAATTGTAGTTGCATTATATATCTGAATGACGCCTACCTGGAATGTGGGAGACTCGTGTTCGAACCCCGATCGGGATGGATTTTTTAACTTCTGCATTCTATTAAAATTATTAACGATTCCACCTACAGGAGTGTTTCCCGACTAACCAAATCGAGAGATGGTTATTAAGAACTCAGCCATTAGGTATTTTTTATTTCCCTTTAATCGGACGGTCGTGATTTTATCACATCCGCAGTTACTATTACATCAGACCCATTAGTAGGTTCCCTTTCATTAACCGATAAAAGTCAACACTAGAGAAAAAATATTGACATACTGTCAATAATAAAGTGGATTTTTAATTTATTACCCCCAGATCTCCATTATTTTGTTGTTTGTTTTTTTTCAAATTTCCCCGTTTTATGTTTGTTTGGAAATTCTCGAATTTCATCGTTCAAACCAGGGAGGTAGTGCCAAATTTACCACTACGTATACACTTCCTCTCGTTTTCTCCCCCTCTCCCCTCCCCATTCCCCGCCCTCCAAAACAGCCTTCTACCGACACTACGCACTGCTGCTTCTCAATTTTAAGTCACCAATTTTTATGACATTTTATCCAGATTGGAAACCATATTTAATTATGTGCTGTCAATTTGTCTGTTTGGGAAAATTAGAATACTTAATTTGCCACTTAATTGGATGAGCGAAGCGAAGACTTCAATTTCACTGACCCCCCAAAAATTTAGCACGGGTGTTTTTTTTTGGTTTTTGTTTTTTTTTTTCTGTCTGTTTGTTAACTCTCTACCAGGCAAACGGAATATCCGATCTTGATGAAAATTTGAGGGGACCTTCGAAATCTCTGAACTTAGAGGTGTATTGTTTTTGGGTACAATCGAAGAAATATTTCTCATGAATATCGTACTTTTACGATTTTTTTCGATTTTTAGTGCGATATTTTCGTGACATTTGGGCCAATTCTGACCAAACGGGTGGGGCTACAACGTTCATATTATACATGGACTTTAAGGTTATGGTGATGTAGTACCTTTTGTAAGAAAAAGTTGAAAAAGTTAGCCAGATTTCATAAAAATAAAGCTTTTAATATAAGTTTTTTATTTTTGTGCGATATTTTCGTGCTTTTTGGGCCAATTCTGACCAAACGGGTGGGGCTTCAACGTTCATATTATACATGGACATTAAGGTTACGGTGATGAAGTACCTTTTGAAAGAAAAAGTTGACAAAGGAAGCCAGAATTCATAGAAATAAAGCTTTTAATATAAGTTTTTAACGGTAAATAATAACAAATTGACAAGAAACAATAGAAACTTGACAGCAATCACCTACAATGCGTGGGCAGCAAAACAAAGCACTTGCAAAATTAAAGATATCCCACGCAAACTAAAAACTTTTAAAAAAGCTCATCCATCAACGCGGCGGGACTTGAGCGTTTTCCTAGTAGATTCAATTTAACGCGTTTTTTTTTACGAAAAATATTAAACAAGAGAAGTTGAGAAATACGTGAATATCACTCGATGCTTGTAACGACCGTATTATTACGTATCATTTGTATCTCAAGCAAAGGAAGTGTGTATGGAAACTTTTTGTAGCGCGAACACTACGTATACGGTTTATACGCCCTTTTGCGCACCACTACAAACCTAAACTAAATCTAAACTAAACTAAACTAAAAATAATATTCCATTGTGGACCGACATTTATTTCTGATAGTTCAAAGTTCCCGGAAACCGGAAGCTTATAATCTAAGAAGCTCTAGTTAGTTATTGTTTACTCGTCGTTGGTGTCATCGCCTACAGAGTTGGCTTGGTCAGCTTTAAATTTAATGTCCCCCACTGAAAATAGGTTATGTGACAGCATGAGTGGGTAGACTCTAGGTAAAATTTTGTTTTCATATACTTCCAAACATTAGATGACTTGGACAGCCATTAATACAAAATTTGGATTTTTTGGGGGTGTTTCTGTATGGTTTCAAAATTTTAAAGTGATATTTCTGTATCGTTAGTAATTTTACATTTTGATAATACCGTGTGCTCCACATGCGTAAATACAAATAAAAATAATACCAACATTTGTTGGTATAAGTAAATTAAAGTTAAACTTTAAATTGACGTTTATTACTACAAATATTTATGTTTATTGTTGATTCATGAGTCATTACATCGAAAATAAAAACACTAGTGCGCCTACACGTCATCATGCCAAAAAAATGTAACACAACATCCAGGATAAATTTAAAAAGTTTAACATGCAGTGTAAGAGTTTTTATTTGTTTTATACATTCAAGTTAAAGTAACTGAAAATTGGAATCAAAATTTAACTGAGGCCATGAACTATTTTACTGACAGAGAAAGCTAACGCTGACAAGATAGATTCTCATTATTTTTATTCAGCCAGCCGGCAATCATGAATGTAAATTTCTTCATGGGTTGCTTTTAAATCAAACATTCGATTGCTGGAATTGAGCCTTCAATCAAAACCCTTTGACATTTCCTACGTCCTCAAAACCCCATTGCTAATCAAACTCTATAGATTGTTTTACCGTGGGAAACCTGTTATATTCACGTTGCTCCAATGTATGCCTCTCTTCATGTGAACCAATTGGATAGGATATTGTGAAGGGACGACCGAGGGCTGTTCAGAAGAACTCAGTCCCTCCATTCGTATTAACGACTGAGGAAAACCTCGGGAAAAACCTTCAGTCAGGATTGCCGGTCACGACGGGATTCCAAATTTGTACCTCCTGAATCAGAATCAAGCGCTTAGCGTATCCTCAATACTTTTGAACGTCCCTATAGCACCACAACACTAATAATTTATTATTTCAGATTTTAACAATCACTGATTCAATAGAACCAAAAATTGTGAACAAAGATACCTAAACAGCTTTTCAAATAAGGTTGAAAAATTAATTTAAATACATTTACAATGCCTAACGTCCCATTGGTGTAGGTGTCGGATTGATAGATATTATTCTTTTGATGAGGCTAGCACTATACCTTCTTACCACAGAAGTCACCAAAATCAGTCAGCAAGGTCAATTTCAACTAAACAATTAGTCTTTTAACGTGATAATTGACATAGTCGGACATAAACGTGATGTATAAGTGTAGTTTACTTAAGAATTTAATTCAAATCTACCTTGAATAAGTCTACTAGTGTCATTAAAGGAGTCCACACTTTGGGCCGCGTTTTAAAAAACAAGCCATTTTTGCATACCTTATTTAAATTCTCTCCTAAAACTCATTTTACGGAATTTTCCTGAAACCCTTTGTTTTCTTCCTTTACCCTTTCATCTTAAAATCAAATTTATTCAAAATCGATATTCCAACGTTGAACGTGGTTTCATATTAAAATTTCCACTGAATCCACTGCCGACTTATCGTTCGTTTGTAGTGGTTTTCATTCCCCCGACATCGAGCGTCTTGTAATCAGAGTGCGGTGGGATGGTACGCGGGTTTCCATGTTTGAATTCGTTCTATTGTGTGGCTGGCTTTACTTGCCAGTAAGCACGCAGGCGGGCGCGCGGTGTTAAATACCACAGATAAAGAAGATAGCATTCCCCTAACCACTATGTTGAGTTGGGAAGCCGAACTACAATACCAATATAGACAGTTTAGTGAGCTGAGGAATTACAGCTTGTTTACCTAATATGCGCAGAGGACTTAAGAGGATGTAGTACATGTTTGGTATTTTGGAAATACAACGTCCTGAGCCTAGGTACTAAAATTAAATTGAAAATTGTATAAATGTCTAGAAATGAAATGTGGACATTATTAAATTCGTAAATTTTTAACTTTCTTTATTGACGATTGAAATTCGTACCAAGAAAATAAAGTTATTTTTACTGTTTACCAAAATTATTAATTCAATCGAAATGAATAGAAACAAAAACTAAAAAGTTTTTTAATAGTTTCGATCTATAACCTTGTTCATTGTCGTCTTTATAACTTGTGTTTTAAAATAAGTTTCTACTAAATCGCCTATGCTTTCATTGTCTTTCATTGTCAGTTATAATTGTATTTAATAATAAAATAACCTTTGATTTTAACATAAAAGTATCTATAACATTAAAATATAACGGTGACATTTTCATTTGTTTAATGCAAAACTGTTTTTAACGTATTCGCAACGATCAGAGTCATGGGTTTTATTTTAGTTTTGAGATAAAGCTGAGATAAGGTTTCAACATTTTTCATTTACATAATTTGTTTGTTTGTTTGATTTGTTTCTGAGTCAAATCCACTCTGTAACACGACTGTATTTACAGTCAGGACAATAACTGTTACAATATGTTATGTGATTTCGTTGCAAATTAGAAATAAGTAGATAAAGGGATAGTAAATTCTTAAGATACTTGATAGTCAATTATTGGTAATAAAAGTTAATTCAAAACCAAAAACACCTATTTGAACTCTCAATTGAATGAATAAAATAGGTTTAATTCGAAAACGAGTAATGAATTCGATCAAATTAAAATAATAATCTCAAACTCGCGCTTCGAACAATGTCGGGTGACGTGATATTAGTCACACCGATATCTAGGACACAAAACTGAATTTAAGCCGAGGTAGCCTGGCTCAGCGTTTCGTCCTCTTCATCCTACATCCGCACCTCCACCTATGCTCACCATTCCTTACTGTGTTACAACAGCCTCACGTCCATTGATATTAAACCCCTATAGTAGGCTAGATTAGCAGTGTTCAATACCTCCGCACAGGCGCGAGCGTAACAAATTGAAGAGTCGAAAATCCAGTTCAAGATGGCGATTTGGCGTTTTAATTTATGCTTTTTCAAAGCAATCAAGTATTGTACTGGATTGTGTGATATAGTTTTAGCTTGTGCAGCATGATATTGAACAAACATAAACAATAAGAAGTTATTGCATAAGGGAATTTAGTAATCATTTGATGTTAAAATCTAGTATGCTCAGCTGTCAAACTGGCGGCCATCTTTAAAAATATTCGGTCTTCAAATCGCTCCCATTTGATTAACATGTAAACTGTCATTTCAAGATGGCTTCCAATTGTAACGGAAGTGGACCACCTACTGCTAATCTAGCCTAACAGTAGTTAAATATCAATTCTCACGTCTGTCACCTGGTCCTACGATTTACTAATATAAATAAAAAACGAAGAATTTAAAACTTCTCTTTTACAAGTAAAACTGACGCATACCCGAACTGAACAAAGCTTATATTAAGCCTCTAAACGAAGGACCGAATCCCGTTTAATGATCGACGAACATCATTAAAGATAACAAGGGCTCAGCCTCTAGATAGATCAACCAACTTTATCTGTTGTAAAATTCTTGTTTGGTTTTATCTTGCGAATGACTGCATTTCTTTCCTCCTGAAATTCAATTAAACGTAGTAAAATAAGTATTATCGTGATTTTGATTGCAACAAGTTTTTAACTTTGTCAATAAAACTTATTCCACAAAAGTTATGATAATCTCCCATATAAACATCAATGTAATGTCCGTCTGTGCGTGTGTCACGTCTCACGATAAAAACCGAACATGACATGCGCAATTTTAGTGGCATTGCCCTTCAACAATTATTGATGATACAGAATGTTTCTTACCCGGCACCGCCACCAAAAACTTTAAATTATTTTATTTCTAATAGGAAAACGCTAAATTCCCGTCGCGTTGATGGATGAGCTTTTTGTAAGTTTTTTGTTTGCGCGGGACCACTTTTCTTTTGGAAGTGCTTTTTGAATGCATTGTAGGTGATTGTTGTCACGTTTCTATTGTTACTTGTTAATTGTGTTATTATAAACCTAAAAAAACTCATATTAAAACCTTTATTCTATGGATTCTGGCTAACTTTTTCAACTTTTTTTTTTAAAGCAATACATCACCATTACCTCAATGTCCATGTAAAATATGAACGTTGTAGCCCCACCCGTTTGATCAGAATCCGCCAAAATGTCACGAAAATATCGCTTTAATAATTTAAAAAATCGTAAAAGTACGATATTCATAAGAAATATTTCTTCGGTAGTACCCAAAAACGTGGCACGTCTAAATTCAGAGATTTCGAAGGTCTCCTTTAATTTTCATCAAAAAATCGCGAATGCTGTTTGCCCGGAATCGTGCGAACAAACAGACAAAAAAAAAACAAAAGAAACAAACAAAAAACAACCAAGCTAAATTTTTTCTGGATCAGTGAAATTGAAGTCTTCGCTTCGCTCATCCAACAAAGAACTAATCGTAAAATATTATGAAAAGAATATTCGTAGTTGTAATATCACATTTCAAATTAGGTCCAGAAACTCTCATTAATCTATCCAATGCCTATTTTGTTTCGCATGCACCTAAGCTTAATCTACGAAAGGCTTAACTGATGTATTTTATTTTGTTGCGTCCAATTTTATATTGTTTTATTTTATAAAATGTAACTATTATGGAAATGAATGTAAATTCGGCATTTTTACAGTTATTACCAGATCAAGAAAAAGAAATTAAAATTATATTCTTCCAAGGATAAAAGCCATATTATAAGTAATGTGACTGAGCGGGTACTGTTATAATTAGTATTACGAATCTATTTATTTATTTCTGTTTTTGGATGAGCGAAGCGAAGATTCCATTTCACTACAGTGGAGAAAAAAATCCGGAATGATTTTTTTTTTTTTCTGTATTTTGTCTGTTTGTTAACACGATTCCGGCTAAACCAATACTCTGATTACAATGAAATTTTATGGAGGTCTTCGAATTAACTGCCACATTTTTGAGCACAATCGAAAAATTATTTATCATGAAAATCGCAATTTTACGATTTTTTCCAATTTTTTTAAAATGTCTTTGACTTATAAAACCTACATGCTTTGTCCGATTGTAATGATTTTTTTACAGAACCTTAATTTCATGAATTGATATATTCATGTGAAATTTGAGCGTTATCAAAAAACTATTTTTTACGAAAATCGCAATTTTACGACTTTTTTCGATTTTTTAAATTTCTTCGGCTTATAACACCTACATGTTTTATCCTTTTTTAATGATTTTTTCACAGAACGTTAATTTTATAAATTAATAAATTCGTGTAAAATTTGTGCGCAATCATATAATTATTTCATTATCAAAATTTCAATATTATGATTTTTTCCTTTTTAAAATTGCGATTAATTAAAAAAAAAAAGTTAATTTTTTTTAAATTTAATTTAATTTAAAAAAAATCTTCAATTTAGTAATAATTTTTTCACAGAACAGAAAATCCGCATAACACATGGCAGCTCAATGCACCAATTACGCTCATCCAACAACGCGGCGGGACTTAAGCGTTTTCCTAGTTATAGAACATATTCCAGTAAAAGAAGTATTTTATGAAAAGATCAACAACCAAATGAACTAGCTTGTCAGGTGTCACCAGAAATGTATTTTTGGGCGTTGTGAGCCAAACTTGTCGATTTTTCTTAATTCGTTTTGTCCACCCTTGTTCTAAACAAATCAGAAGTATAGCTTATATTGTCAGAAGGAACACATTCTAATTTACTTACCTTTTTTTTTTTACTTTAGTAAGTTTGTTAAGTCAAGAAATATTCAAACCTCCAGCAAGAGAAAAATGTATCTGGAAACTCACGTCTTCCTTATCAAATTACATCAACCCCCTCAGGACTGGAGTATTTATTTTACAAACAGCAATGTAGCGTAAGAAGTAGTTTTGACCTGAAAGAAACCACGGTATTTACGTTCTCGAGTTCAAGGACTTGGTAGTCAAGGAATCTTTGTTTGACGACATCAAACTTGCATTCAGAGTAAAGAATTCTAAACTTTCCCCGAACTCACCAGAGACTTTGTACCTTCGCTGGGTTGTTTTTCTCTCAAGTACTAAAATAAATAGTTCGTTGAGTAAAGTTTCTGCTTCGGTAAATATCTAAATGCCAATTGGGTTTGCTTTTTTCGTATTTGCAAAACTCTTAAGGCAATTTAAAGGTTCTCTACGTTGTTAAAAATGAGCTTGACATTTATTTGCAATTTTCCTTTCTTATAAACATTAATATTAAGGGGAAAAATGTAATTCTAAATTCAATTGATTGGTAAAGACATTAAGCTATTTGAAACATACTTCGGACATGAGTTGTTATAAAAATAAATAAAAATAAAAAAATTCGTATTTAGAATCTACCCACTCAATCACATAACTGATATTCAGTGACGAACAGTAAACCAAAGCGACCAAACCAACCCCGTAGGCCCCGACGCAATCGACGAGTGAGCGATAACCATCCAAATATCGATATTTACTTTTGGGAAATATAGCAATCAGTGGTATGGACAGTGCGAACCCCCGCTAATCAACGTCAGAATCAACAAAGCCGATTCAGAACATCTTTAAATTTATTATGTGCCTCGTTGCTAGGACGGCTCCAAAGTCACCGTTTACAAATTCCTGAGACAAGAACTGATGGACTTCATTCAGAAATTGAATAACTTCTGACTTAAGCGGGAAATCGAATCCAGGACCTTCTGCATTGGAAGCAGAGACGCCGACCACAAGACAAAACGATCCACTCAGTATTTGTCTCATTATTTCTATTTAATGGGACAATACCGGTTCAATACCTGGCTGAAATGGATTTTAAAATTCCTTGATTAATTAAAATATATAAATTGTAGTGTTAATTTGAGTTCTATATTCCATCAATCGATTTATCAAATTTGTATTAAAATTAAGAAACATTCACAATAAGCAATACATGTAAGCGTGGAGCATAATGGGTTTCAAATGACTAAGAGAATGTGTTTGAGATAGTACTACTTTTACATAAGAAATTGTCCGGACCGGCACCTCCACCAATTTACTATGTGAATTCTGAGCCGGCACCTCCATCATTCCTCATAATTATATTTCGTTGTTTAAAATTCATTTGTTCGATTTCTTTAAATTTCTAAAATTTCTAATACTTTGACGTCATTATCTGCATCATAAAAAAATTAAGACAAAAAAAAATCATAAATCTCAAAATAATTCAGATTGTATAATGTAGTATGTTATGAAACTGCGTCAAAAATAAATAAAGTATATTGATCGTTGTCATTTCCCAAAATGCGACACGTCTTTATTTTAAAACTTCTAGAACGTTTCAAAGTATTAAGAAGATTATTGGTTAAATGTCTCCTTTTTGTAAAGCAAAAGACAAACGTTGGAGCAACGATGTTTTTGCTATAAATCAAAACAATTACATATATTTATCTTTCTTATGTCATTCTTATTAACACTGTTAGGTTCAGCTGAGGGGGCCAAGTATCCAATTTCGCCATATATTTCATTTTGTTATTACTTTCGTGAAAATCAAATGGTCGTCGTCTTCCCTGAGTTATTTCCAATTCGATGTTTTTTCTATTCCTATCTTTGAATCATCTTCAAGTCAGACGGATTGAATTGAGTTCGTAATGTTTCCGTTCCCTGGTATTCCGTATATTATCACGCGACTGGTTTGAGTTGTTCGTGGGGGGGGAAGAAATAGAAGGGGGGGGGGGGTTGTGAGACATTCACGTCATTTCCTCGCCACGCTCTGTCATTACTATCACTATCACTGTCACTATCACTCTCACTGTCACTCACATCGGCTTCAGCGTGGAACACAATAGAAATGTACAACTCTGGGACTCTGATTTCTAAGCCCATATTGATGTATTCGCAGGCCTTTTTGCCACTCTACTGAATAGTTTATGCTTAACCTTACTTTTGAAAATAATTTATGTTCGATGATTGGCTGAAGAATGTCACTAAAAGTTTTTATATATCTTTCAGACGAAATTAGCTCTTTACATCAAAGTTGTAGATTGTAGTTGTAGTATTGAATGAGTCCAAATTAAATATGCTAAAGAATTAAGAGTAGATTTTTTTCTTTCTGACGAAATTACCTTTTACATCAAAGTTATAGATTTATGTTGTATTTTTGACCGAGTCAAAATTAAATAATGCCAAGGAATTAAGACTTGATTTTTTAGAATTTATATGGCATAGAAAGAATAATTTAACAAATAATATTAAAATTACAACTTTTAAATGATAATAAAACACGATCTGGGAGTAAAATATTTTGTCTATTAGGATGCTACAATCAATTGCCCGGATTTTATTACGAATGAATGTTTCTTGCTGGTGCATAGGAGAACACATTTAAAATAGTTTTAAAAAATTTGTTCTTCTTGGGAAATTTGTTAACGCAACTGCAACGTTATGCATGCAATTAAGATGTTCTCTACATTAAAACTCCGTCATTTATTTGTTTTCATTTCTAAAATGAATCATTGCATCTACGTTTTCTTTCAAATCTAATTAAATTCCACCCACAGAATTATTGGTTTTATAAATACGCACTATTTTCTTTCTCATTTTTTGTTACATTTTTTGTTTGACACTATAAAAGTGTCGAAATATCCTATTTACTATAACTAAGAACAATATTTTTAATTTGAATATTGATCAATTGATTTGTCCTACAAGTTTCTGATTTATAATCTTCCTGTACTTAAAGGGTGTTTGGGAAACATTTGCTTTTTACTGACTTGAACACTTTTTTGTTCAACAACGCGCCATGCAAAGTTTTAAACATGTTTTACTTTATTTCAACTCTTTTGAAGTTAAACACATTCTGACTTTTAATTAACTCTATGTTGACTTCCTATGGAGTTGTAGTACTCTTAACAATCAAAGGTCACAGCGGGAATCGTCCATGTCCCTTTGACCCTCTTGTATGTCAAAAACACTGTTTATAAATGACTACCGTTTAACAGAGTGGAAACTCTTATTAAACCTTTTGTTTGCGAGCTGTTACAATCTCAATGTAGATACTTCATTGCCTGCATGTCTGGAATATACTTTAAACTTTTTTTTTACAATTTGATTCATTGAATTTATGTCTAGAAAATTACTTTCGATCACAATTTCATGCAACGTATTGTTTCAACTTCTAAAAACCATCTAAACATTTATTGGTAACATTTTATTCTGTGCAGTTTAATACAAAAATTGAAATGTGTCAAATCAGTCTGTTCTCTTTGAAATGAATCGTAGTTTATTTTCCTTATTTGTTTTATGCTTGTCATATCCCGATACATTACCAATGCCAGATCCAGGTATACGAATTATTTGATTTGATTGACACCTTTGATGTTTTGCTTATTTTCTCGTTGGCTCTTTATGTTGGGTCCTGTATAATACACTAGGAAGCTTCGCTTCGCTCGCTACGTTCATCCAATCATCACACATCTGCGAACATGCAATAATCCATGTCATTTCTAAAACTGTAATGGATTCAAAATTGTTCATAGAATATTACAACGATGCCATTTTTTTCGAAAATCGCGTCAAAATTAGATACGATTTGAGACGTATATGTATGTGTGTATGCATGTTTTAATTTAGTGTGCCTTTAGAACAGTGTATGGTCCAATTATTATCAATTTTAGTTTCAAATGACTTGTTCTGAGAAAAATATGCTTCGCATTATATTAAATTACTAGTACGAGATAATTATCCAAATAATAATATAAGTGAATGATGAAGTAGGTTTAAATCCTCTGGTAAAATACATTGTTATTTTCTTAATTTTCGGTATGAAATATTAAAACACGTTTTGATAGAGTACTAATTAGTTTTTAATACACAGAACATTTTAATCGCCGGCTTAAAATTAATGATGTTTCTATTTTCTTATATTCGGTACTTTATACTAATTGGTTAAAAATAATATGAAGCTAAGACTTGGCTTACAAGGGTAACAGTACATAAACAAACTTATATAAAATGAAGTAAAGCTTTTATTAATGATAATATGAGTTATAAGAAGCAAGTATTATTATCGTTTTGTTATAAATCAATAATTCCAGACAATTGGTTTATAAACGAACATTTAGATTACCTAAGTATTAGACATACGAGTTTTAAAATACATGCAAATATAATCATCATTGTAAACTTTGGTAAAAGCTGTTTAAATTTGTAAAATTACATTTTAAGATTGATGTGTTACGCAGGTCATAATATTTTTGTACATTTAAATGTAAGTGCATTTTTGTTCTCACAATTAAGCAGTCATACGTTTCTGAGAGTCCTAGCCTGGTGCAATTTCCATTATAAAAACTTTTCTCTACCTTTAGTGAATATCAATATTACAATATAAAATATCAAAACATGATTCCAGAGAACACACATACCTTGAAAACATATTTATAATAATTATTGTTGTCTTTCTACGTACAAACAATGAATTTTAAGTTAGATTTATGTATTTTTTCCATTTTTTGGGCGGAATAAATTGCAATTACCATGTACCATTATTATTATTCATTAGTGTTCACCTGTACATAGATCAGAAATGACGAACGCCAATGAAGTGACGTGTGGCTTTTAGTAGCCAAATATAAAATACAAATTGAATGTGTGGTATCTTTTTACTAATAAAGATGTCAAAAAGGAATTATCAACTGTTACTGAAATTGGAAGAATTTTTTTTATTGTTTATTGTTTATTATTATTATTTTTATTATTATTATTATTATTATTATTATTATTATTATTATTATTATTAGATGTATTTCATACAAACTCGGTTATAACCGGAGCTAACATGTTGTACGGACTTACGTCAAGTACTTCCATGTGTACCTATTACATACATTATTACTTTTGTCTTAACTCTAACTAAAATAAGTCATTTATAAATTGTAATATTGTTTGTAGATGATGTTTTCTTTCTGCTGTGTACGGTCGTGGCCGATTTCTCGTCGCCATCCTAGCATTTGCTCTTCGGACTATGGGAAACACGAAAACCATGTCAGGATGGAAGCTGTCTCGAAATCTCGAAGTATCATTCTTAGTTTAGAAATTTACGAACTATTCTACACGTGTTGAGTATTACTGCCTTTTGAGTCTCGATGTATACATTGGTTGAAGATCTAGTTGTTTAATGCTTTCATGTAGCTTCTTCGGTATGATGCCGTTTGGCTGATATAATGAATGGGATTGTATTTACCTTTTCTGTTTTCCCACATCTTCTTGATCTCATTGCAAGTTCACTATACTTGTCAATTTTTTTCTTCCACGTGGTCTCGACGTTATGGCACATTGGGATAGCAACGTCGATAAGGGTAGTTTCTTGTTTCTTCTTGTCAATTATTATTAAATCCGGTCTGTTGTGATGTATCGTTTGGTCTGTTATAACTGTGGCGGTCGTAATATAATTTGTAATCTTTACTATTAGTACTTTCTCTGGTTTGTATTTGTAGTAAGGTGTGTGTGTGTCAATGAGGTTGTACTTGATTGCTAGTTTTTTGATGAATAATGTTAGCTACTTGGTTATGTCTGTAGAGGTAATCTGTTTGACATAGTGACTTGCCCCGGATATGATGTGTTCGATTGTTTCACCCTTTGACTACATTTTCTACATTTATCGTTAACTGTCGCATCTTGTATTATGTATTTTTTTTATAATTGTCCGTCGCAATCACTCTGTCTTGAATAGCCATCAAAAACCTTCTGTTTCTCCAAATAGTTCCCCGTTGTTTAACCACCTATTTGATGCTTTAATATCTACGTGACCTTTGTGTAGTTCATCATAATGTCTCTTGTGTAGGGTCTTTTCTGAGAGACGTAAATCTTTTGAAGCGTCAGTTATGAGTTTCCTGTAAATTGACCATTTTCGTTTGCTAGATTGAGTGTAGTTGCATGATTTTGTCATCTAGCACCACAGCCCTATAGCAGCGTGGATTGGTGCTCTTTTGTAAAAAGTATTTTGTCTTAAAATGTCTATTTGTTTATAATTATAAGTTGTTCAGATCAATAGGCCCGTCCTCCTTTTTCTCTTGGAAGTGTCATCGTTCTATTGCTGATTTAGATGATGTATTCTGTGTTTGGTAAGTGTAGTACGAGTTAATATTTCCAACGCGTGGATGTCCTGTCTGCGTCCATTTAATGATTCCGAAATGAATATGTCAGTACTGGTACAGCATATTGGTATTTATTTGCTGATCTTGTTTTTTAAACCTGTTTAGTTGCGTCTTGAGGATATACTTTTAGTCGTTTCTTGTATGTATCTATCATTTTGCTTTCAGAACTTTTGTTCAAATGCTGGCAGCTTTGTGAGAATCCTAAATATTTGTATACTCGTTATCGTCCATTATTCCAATGCTATTTCCATCATCTAGCTGGAATCTTCGGCTTGTGTAACCTTACCCTTTTCTATATGTAGCGTCTTACATTTTGGTCCTACATCCAAACTCCATGCAGATATCTGACTAAATTCTATGTTTGTATTGACTAGACTGTTTAGTTGAGCACATTTGATGCATACAACTTTAGGTCATCCATGTAGAATAGTTGGGAAATTTGTGAACATACACATTATTGTCCTTAATTTTAAATCCGTATGTCCGATTCGTTAAGCATATGTGACAGTGGGGTTTAATGACAGCAAAACCATAATGCCTTAATGAATCACCTGAAATGCCACTTTAATTTGTATTGATCTGTAAGTTTAATCTGCCTGTTTTTCATATTTAGTTTTAGTGTTGTTCTCCATGTCTCCATTACTGTCTCAAAACGTTTACAATTACTGGGTTGATTTTATATATTTGTAAAATCTGAATAGCCATGTGTGTGGTGTTGAGAGTCAAAGGCTTTCTTGTAGTCAATGTGTTTACGTGAATATTCCTTTTCTTATTGTGTCCTGATTCATTACAGTAGATCAATAATAAGTTTGTTCTTTACATCCCTGTGAGTTCTTACAGCATCCTTTTTGTTCCTCGGCCATGATATTGTTTCGTCTTCGCAATGATTTATATCTTTATTTGTTATGCTGACAGTCAATATTTTATATATAGTTGGAAGACATGTAATTGGCCGATATTTACTTGGGTTCTTCGTGTCATTGTCCTTTGGTTTTGAGAAAGGTTTACTCCTTCAGTAGAAGAATTTCGGGTATTTCTTTAACTCCATTTTATAACTAGTTGCGACATTTTTCTAATTTGCTTGTGAGTAGTATTTGAATTTCTTATCCAAAAATTTTGAATATTATCATTACTGGTGCGTTCCAGCTATGTGTAGGCACTGAGTTTTAGAGTACGTTTTTTTAGCACTTAATTAGAATTTATCATTTAAAATTTTGACAAATTTAGCATTTTGTAGCATCAATTGATTTCTTTTCCACCAAACCCTAAATGTAGGTGTGTTTTTTCTTAACTTATTCTGGTAAATGATGAATTGTAGGAACATTTCAATTCAATAATAGTCACATAAATGCTAGAATCCATTACTAAACTAGTTTCTCAATAGGCATTAAAAACATTATTTTTAGTAAAATTAGCATTTTGAGATCGTCAAAATTAGCATTTGTTTGCAAATAAAAAACTAAAACGCTAAAAAAACTTATCTCTACTGAATTGTCCGACTTAAATTCATCATAGTTATAGCTTCGAATCTCATCTCTTAATATCTCTCATCCTAAGAGGCAATTCATCTTGAATCCATTGTGCATCCTGTTGTGTGCTACCGGTTACCGCATATTCCCTGTCAAAACTCTTCTAATCTCTGTCCTTAGTTGGTGTTCCATTTCTATTATTTCTTCGGTACTAAGATGTTGCTTGGTAAAACTGTTTTTTTTTCCTTTTCTTTAGGAACATTCGGTTTTGTTCTTTCTTAATACTACATTTTTTATATCTTTTTAATCTCTTAGCTAGAGCACTTACTTTTTGTTTCAGTGTATCCAATATTCGTGAAATGATTCGTTTTAAGTGTTTCATGCTTTGGCTGTGTAAACATTGAATCTTTCAAGATATATTTTGGCAGTATCGTTATCGGAAACATTTTTAAAGATATCGATTACACCAATGACGTCGGTATTGATATCGCAGTCGACGCCGAGATCTTCTGTGCGGCTATGGTTCTGCAAACACGTTCGTCCGTAGAAGCGTAGGTGGGGTCTCTGCATAAATTTTTGATTACCTACAGTTGAGTAAAGACATTTTGCTTGACTCGCTTCTGTGATTGTATATTGAAGATGTTGCGATTTACCTTTTTATGCCCAAAATCTAACACTGCTACAGCGGCACATAATTCGCATGAACGTCTGCAAATGATAGTTTCGTCTTGTGTCTATCTGATAAAATATGTGTTCATTGGTTGTACCGCCGTCCTCATTTCCTTTGAATGCTTGGGTTTAGGTATGTAATGGTCTTCTGTGTGGTTGTATGTGCGCAAACTCTGACATGGCTGTTTTGAAAATGCTAAAAGCTTAGGATTTTCTTTAGATTGATCATGGTTTTTCCCCCCCCCCCCCCCCCCAAAAAGTTTGGGGGTATTTTCTATTGCGTTATGCATATCTACCTCTTGTGGGTTTGATCCGTCTAGTTGTTCTGGTATCTTGATCTTGCTTGGTTGGTTTGGTATTTCTAATGGTTCTGGACTCTGGTAGCCTGGACGTTCTGGTAGGTCCTGGATGTTCTGGTAGGCTCCTAGACGTTCTGGTAATCTGGATGTTCTGGTTGGTCTGGACGTTCTGAATCGGTCTGGACGTTCTGGTTGTCTGGAGTTCTGGTGTGTCTGTAAGATTTGAAAGTTCTTGCAGGTATGGGCATACCGGTATTTCTTGGTAGTTCTAGTGCTCTGTATGAAGTGTTCTTCTTCTTTCGCTGTCCGCTGCTGATTAATTGCCGTATCATCTTATGCGCTGTAGTTCGTTCTTCACTTCGCGTTTTATCATATTTATATGTTCTGGGTAACAATTTTATTTTTAACTATAATTCTTCTTTGGGTCAGCTATTTTCTCTGTTCACATTTACTTATAAAAGGGCTATTCAGAACAACTCCCTATGTAGCTCTTGTCGATAACCTATTAAAACAGTCTCTAATAACGTTACCCTATAATAGCTACGCATCACACAAATGCTCAATATCTTCTGTCCATTTGATGCGCTGTCTCATTTTTCCAGCTTTGGTGGTCTGTAATGATTCCATTAAAGAAACTACTCGTCCTGTTTATTCCTATTTTCCTTGTTCTAGATAAATTATTCTACTATCTGTCAAAGTCCACCTATTATTTGTTATTGTTTATAGTCAATGCACTTAAAAAGAATGACAAACACTTTTCTCATGATTCAGCATTTTCAGCAGTGTTGAGGTCTTCCTTCTCAAACCTCCTGGCCTTTTCGTTTGATAAATCTTTTCTTATTTTGACGAATTTAGAGACTTCAATCTTCTCGATTCTGCAAAATAATTAACGGTGCTTACGTAAAAATGCTAATATTATACTATTTAGATATATTACCTTGCTGAAGTTACAAATAATGCCTCTAATTGAAATATATGCCTACCACTAACTGTCAAAAATTAAACAAAATTCAACTGTTTCAATGCAATTTTATAGCCTAGTCTATTCAATCATA
Organism: Sweltsa coloradensis; assembly: GCA_024449915.1. Taxonomy (NCBI): domain Eukaryota; kingdom Metazoa; phylum Arthropoda; class Insecta; order Plecoptera; family Chloroperlidae; genus Sweltsa; species Sweltsa coloradensis. The sequence continues at coordinate 82,897 of JAMZAV010001005.1, forward strand.
TAAACTACAAAATAATGGTCTAAAAATAAAACTATACTTCCCTTCAAGTCACTTGTAGTACGTCACTAGTAGATTCAAGATGCAGTCAAAATTTGAGATGGAATTCTTGTATTAAGCGGCAATAGAAAGTTAACCAGCAACTTATCTCGAGCGTGACTAGCTTGTAACCCCAAAATGTATTATTATTATTTTATTATTATTATTATTATTATTATTCTTTATTATTATTATTATTATTATTATTATTATGTATTATTATTATATTTCAAATTTTAAGGCTTTCGCGGCCCGGTAAATAATTAACACAATTTATTGGGCGGGACATGGTCGGGACGCGGCGAAATGTCCCGACCAATAAATTGTGTTAATTATTTTTATTATTATTATTATTATTATTATTATTATTATTATTATTATTATTATTAATATTATTATTATTATTGATTCATAGCAATTGTCGAAAAAGTTTGCCCCGACTGGGGTTCGAACAACTGCTATGAATCAATAACTATGTCCTTAAAGCGGGCTTATGCTTAAAAACCATATATTCATTATTATTATTATTATTATTATTATTATTATTATAATTAAGTCTTTATTTGCAACAGAAAATAATTCCAGTAGTACAAATATAATATATGAACTTATCAATTAACAATCTAAGTACTAACTAAAATAAACATAAATTTGGAACATGAAAACATACATCATTTGATATTCAAATGCCATCAATGATTAACATCGGAGAGTGAGGTAATATCATTGAGTATAGAACCTTTAGCTAGAGACTTCACGCCAATGTTAAATATTGTACCAACAATTTCTCTCCCACTCATCAAGTTCATCTATGGAAAACTACTACGAGCGCTACTAGAGTTTCGCTAGCTCGTGGATACGCATGAAGTTCATAAATGAACCCATAGATGTCGCCCCACGAAATTCAACGAGGAAGACGGATTAGGCCTTGATGGGTGACTCGACTGCCTTACCGACTGCTGCAGCGGCCATCGTCCATACCAGCCAACACGTTTGTAGGCGGCTCGGTCTCACGGCACTGGGTGGCAGGATGGTAGCGGGTTAGACTCTTGGTCCAAGGTTCCCCGGTTCAAATCTCCGTGCTGGTAATTTTTTTTTACAATCTATTCTTTATGCAAAACTCCCATTATCTATTCTTTATGTAAACTACCCATTTAGGATGAAAGTACTTTATATTTTAAATAGAAACGTTAAAGGTGTTGAAGGTTATTTTTGTTTATTTTTTTATTATAATTAATAAAACTCCTTTCCATGTAAAAGTCCTTTTTACTTTAAATAGAAACTTTAAAGTTTACGTAGGTTTTTTTTGTTCATGGGTGATAACAATTAATTAAACGTCTTCTCGGGTCTTTATATTTTTAATAGAAACGTTAAAGGTTTTGAAGTTTTTTTTTGTTGTTGGATGAATATTAAACTTCTTTTCAAATGAAAGTCCTTTATATTTCAAATAGAAACGTTAAATGTTTTGTAGGTTTTTGTGTATTTTTTCACGTCCGCTATATTGCATAATACTTTTATTATTATTATTATTATTATTATGATTATTATTTATTATTATTATTATTATTATTATTATTATTATTATTATTATTATTATATTATTATTATTATTATTATTATTATTATTATTATTATTTGTTTATTATATTTTATTTTTAAATAATAGTTAGTAATTATTAATTCCTTATTGAGTGCACAGCAAACATGGGTTACTTGGTTAGACTACGTCCCCAACTACGTGACGCGCCAACTACTTTTATCGACCTTATAGGTCACCCATAAAGGCCTAACGAACGACTAATTCAACGAGGCACCCCCCACCTGACGGTCAAGTCCGTAACTACGTAGATGCGCGCGGCCGGAAGTGTATCAACTCCATGAACTAATTACTAAACGAAAACAAGTTAGAGCTTAACAAAAAATACACGATTAGCTTCAATTCAACTTTTTATGTTTTAAGAATTGTGTTTTCCAAAAGTAAAAAAATGCCCACGTCGAGTAATCAGCTCGTTTTTAAATGGCGAATTATTATATTTTTATAACGAAGGAAATTTTTAAACGGCACCACAGTCAAAGAGGCGTACTAATGAGCAATCAACATCTTGAGGAGTTAAAAATAACTTGATCTTTAAAAATCAAGAGCTAACTTCTAAACCAGACTTTTCCTAAAGAAAACTTAACGTTAAGCTCCTTTAAAGTGGTTCTAATTACCAAGAAGCCAGAGGGAGTTTCAAGAGATTTTACAAGAGGGCCTCTCGCACACAAGAGTTCCATTTTTAACTACTTTTCTTTCTGAATTACGTCTACAGTGCTTTTGAAAGTCATTTTTCCTTTTATATCGTAAGTAATTGCATCTTGTGGATTAAAATTCGGCTGGGGTTGAAGGGGGCGAATCGGAAGGTAACAATGGGTCGTACTCTATGGTTTGCAAAGGGAGAAATAGTTAAGGTCACCTAGGGCTGGTAAATTCATCTAACTTTTCCATTCTAACGTGAATTTCAACAATTGTTCAATTGACTAATACTAGGAAAACGCCAAAGTCGTTGTTAGACGAGTGATTGAATCAAGTGTTGAGTACCCGGTAACATTCTATTTCCTTCCCCCTATCTAAGGCTGGATCCAGCAAGGTTCTTCCATCCAAGCCTATCATATAGCGCATTATGACCTTACACTTGACGCGACCTTATACCAACTCAAAACCCTATCATGTATACCTCATATATCAATCAATTTAAATGCAAATGTTCCCGAGTACTCAACACATGACTCGCTCACTCGTCTGACAAAGACTGGCGTTTCCCTTGTCTAGTTGGCTAAGGCGCTTTTATGCCCGGAATGTGGGAGACCCGTGGGTTCAAATAATGGTCGGGATGGATTTTTGTAATTTCTGTATTATTTTATTACTTCTGTAAAATTATAGAACATGTTTTGAAATGCTTACAATACTATGCAAACATAGCCAGTACGAAATACGAATAAAAATTGCAAATTTTTGCAAGGTTTACTCAATCTCCAAGCGGAATTTTGGATAACCTTGAGCGTGCAACATTCGATACACCCTAGTCACTGCATGCAAACATTATTTGTTAAAAACGATATTTTCATGAACAAAAAACATGGTTGTTAAATTAAATGTGACATTCTCAGCCTATTTCTAATTTATTCTTTATTTTGAGTTTAAATCGTAACGGATTTTGCTCAAAATGTAAACCTCACGCTTAATACTTGTACCAAATGTCTGTTTAAAATTTCAGCGCAATCAGTTCAGCCGTTCTGCAGCAAAGTCACTCACTCACTCACTCACTCACTCACTCACTCACTCACTCACTCACTCACTCACTCACTCACTCACTCACTCACTCACTCACTCACTCACTCACTCACTCACTCACTCACTCACTCACTCACTCACTCACTCACTCACTCACTCACTCACTCACTCACTCACTCACTCACTCACTCACTCACTCTCTCACTCACAGACAAATTGAAAACAGTCTCGACATATTAAACAATAGGCCCTACATAATAATTTACGCCCCCAAAAACTCTAATCCAACTTGTCTTTTATAAAAAAAATATCGAAGTATTTTTCTACATAAAGCACATTTTAAAAAAATGAAACAAGGCAATTTATGTGCCCAATTTTTATCAAACGGCCATATTATAATATAATTCTCGCTTTTTGCATGATAACTTCAATTCACATGCTTTTAGAAAACTTTATGCTAAACTAAAACTGTATGATAAAAGTGCAAGAAAATCTTACACCTCAGGGTGTGAAGGTAGATTCAAAACGTATGCTACGAAATTCTACAAAATCATCGATTAAAAAAATAAAATTGCTAAATGTTCAAAATCGATTTCCTTTGGTCACGTGTCTATGAATAAATATTAATTAAATACGATCCAAAAATTTAAATTTAAATCCTATTAGAAGTGGATTTGATTCATTATAGATTGTATTTTAAATTAATACAGAGTATTATTCGGTTAATCATTGTTAATAGAAAATGACATGTAGCACTTCTTAGAATACAAGGCTATTGTAAAAACGACTTTAATCTTGAGATGTACCCTCAAACTCGATCTACGAATCTTCTCAACATTCCAAGATTAATTGGATGAGCGAAGCGAAGACTTCAATTTCACCGACCCCCAAAAAAATTTAGTCGGGGTTTTTTTTTTTTTTTTTTTTTTTTCTGTATGTTTGTTCGCTCTTTACCGGGCAAACGGCATATTGATGATATTGATTGATATTGATGAAAATTTGAGGGGACCTTCGAAATCTCTAAACTTAATTGCACGTTTTTGAGTACATCAAGAAATTTCTCATGATATTTGTACTTTTACATTTTTTTCATTTTTTGTGCGAATTTTTCCATTTGGGCCAATTTGACCAACGGGGAGCTAACGTTCATATTATACTGGACATTAAGGTTATTTGGGGATTTAGTACTTTTTTGAAGAAAAAGTTGAAAAAGTTAGCCAGAATCCATAGAAATAAAGCTTTTAATATAGTTTTTTTACGGTAAATAATACTTATGACAAGAAACAAAAGAAACTTGACAACAATCACCTACAATGCGTAGGCAGCAAAACAAAGCACTTGCAAAGTAAAGATATCCCACGCAAAACTTTTAAAAACTTTAAAAAGCTCATTCATCAACGCGCGCGGACTTGAGCGTTTTCCTAGTAATTATATATACAACTCAGAAATTTAGAAAGTCCATCCTGATCGATATTCGAACTCGGGTCTCCCACATTCCAGGTAGGCTCCGTGAACAAGACTAGATTATTGTTACTAATTCCACATGTTTCCCGACTATCGAAATCGAGAAAAGACTCCAACATTAATTCTGATAAATAATGTCAAGAGAGGATAGCCACATTCCACCGAGTTTTGAGTTGAGTGGCGCCACCATTGTCTGGCGTTTAGCGCTTGGAACGCTTCAAGTGTGTAATGCCTCCTGACGCTGAACGTGGATTCCCGCTTCGTGACGTCACAGGAGTAATTAGACGTATTAAACACTAGGCATGATATTACCACGGATGTGTGCCTTTTGTTCTCCACTAGATTCCACCTCCGGATTTAATACAAAGAGTGGAGATACAAGATGGAAAAATACTTTGAAGTGTCTTTCTCTTTGATGTCGACATCACTTCAATCTTTAGAATGGTGTGTAAGAGATTCTGCTGTTACTTTTTTAATCATTTCCGCAATATTTTCCTCTTTTATATGAAGAAGGTGTATGGTGTTGTGAGATAAAGGCAAAGAAGTATGAACACAAAGGTTTCCTCTTAATTATTATTTAATTATTTTTATTTTTATTATTTAGTGATCACATTACAACAAGACACAGGTCACACAAGTGCAATAGAACATTAACCCTTTTTACTTGTTCGTCGGATGTCACCCGACATGGGTGTGTGTATGCACTTTTTTACTATACCTTAGACATTTTTTAAAAATATACATAATATTTATTGTAATTTTTGATATATCTGTCAATATTTCAAGTCTTAAATGAACTTTATAATTTATACAGTTTCACCGCCTTCTTAATAATAAACACAAGAATTTGAGTAAACAATTATATAAAACAACACGATGGTATATAATTTATAGCACAAAGATGACTTTCAGGGCCAGATGCACAACGGTCACTAAGAAACCACTGCTACTAAGAGTCCTCTATAAATGACACAGCCCAATGTTATTTTCCATAAGCAAGTAAGAATGTTCAATTAAGTAGCTGGCAGTGTGCGTTGAGTGACTGTTTGCATCTGGCTCTGTTTTACAAAAATTAATGTATGTTGTGGTATTATAATATGTAAATTGTAGGTGTAATTGTGTGAGTGTGAAAAAGTGTAAATTTAAATTGTATGCCCATGCATGAGTGACAGAAGACTTTAGTGAAGCAGATTGTCGGTTAATTCTTTGACGTGATTTGTGAATTTGTTACCAAAATTATTGGTGTGTTATTAATACATTGTTGTTCTAATATTACCATTTCAAATATTTACTAAACTGTAGTTTATAGTTGTGTCTGCATTTACGTAATAAGTTTTATTTAGTTGTCCTCTTTTGTAAACACCTTCATAAAAATGCACGCATCAATAGATTACAGCATTCATTAAATATGTAAAAAACTTAAGACCTCATTAAGAAACAAACATTGATCTCTACTCTCAAAATATTGTAAAATTTTAAATCTGTGTTCACTGAAGATTTAGAATATTAACTTTACTTAGTAAATTAATTTCTTAATTAATTAATTTTATAATTTACTCACTAGCTTATTTCCATTAGTCTATAGTTTTTCATACTTAATTCTCTTTTATTTTTTCGTTCAAGAATATCTCTAATTATTAATTTTCAATGTTAATAATTTTGAAAGTTTCACATTTAAATTGCTCATTTCAAATGTGTTTAGAGAGATTCATTTATTATTTTGTGAATATTTATTGTATATTTTAAAGTATGTATCCTTAAGTATGGTGTCTGTCCATTATGCTATGAATTACACTTGTGGAGTATTTGTTCTCTGTTGTAACATGAACATATTATAAATTATATATTATATTATAATTATTATTGATTATAATTTTTAATCAATAATAATAATTAATTTAATAAACAGGATGGACGTTAAATAAATAAATACAAAGTGATGATATTTAGCATTGTGCTTATCTAAATTAGGCATATTCAATTGCAAAAGATGGTTTTACGAAGATCTGCTTCTTTCCGTAAGACTGTCTTTCATTCAATACGATTAAAAACATATTTAATTTCTTTTTATCCCGCCTCTCAACTCAATTATTTAGTTGTCAAATATTCGTTTTGCTTTGCGTTCGTAGCCTCTTATCAAATGAATCATTAAAGTCATTAAATTATTCGTCGACCCTAATGGTCTACCAATTGTTAAATCGGCACTTTTAAACATACTTCTTTTTTCAATTATGTTTTGGAACAAAATTAGCGAGTTAAACTTTGCTATCCACAAAAAAAAGTTGCTACAAAAATGTCTACAAATGTCAGAATAAACTGTAGAAGTTAGCAAAAATCAAGTGAATTGTGAAAATTTCACGTTTTTTTGTCGAAATTGATTACTAATTAGAAATGTGACGAATACATCTCATAGATAGTTTCTTTATTAAACATCACTCTATTGTTAACGCGAAATATTTGAAATGTCATCAAGTGTTAAAAATTGCATTGAAACAGTGAAAATTTAGCATTTTTTTAAAATTTCCTTTATTTAAAAACCATCATAGTTAGTAGACATGGACAAACTTTATTTTTTTAGTAAAAAAGGTGCTTTGAAGCGTTTTCAGCTGATTTCGCATTAGCGTTAAACGCTTATTTTATTTATTCGTTTAAACGAATAAAAAACACAGAAAGCTATGCTCGGTCCATCTGCCCTAGCTGACACACTGTTACCACACAAGTGTTTTGGTCTGGTTTGGTGGTGAATGGGCTAGCAACCAAGCACAAACATTTATATGCTCTTAGGATTTAAAAATTATTGTTCACATGAATCGTATTAAGTCTTGGTAATACTAACATGACTAAAGCTCGTGCATTAGCAACGTAGAGACTGTATATCTTTGAAGATTAATTTAAAAATGCGACGCTTCGAGTGCCTAGTTTGGAATTACATTTGCAATGCAAAGAACCATTTTGAAAAGTAATTAAAGGTTCGGCCAACGAGGCGTGTGCAAATGAACCTCCTACATTCGTATATTTCAAGTATTTGATGTAGATAATTTCCGTTACTTATAATTCCTAAATGCAAAAAAAAGGATTATACGAGAAAGGAAAATATTGTTAAAAGAAAAAATAACAAAATTAATGGGATTATTGGTCTGTTGGAAATTTTTATTCGGTTTATGAGAATATTACGATAACTGGGTGGGTTCTGTGAATGTGAACGAACAGAAGCGACTCATAGTATTAGAGCTGAACATGGATGTGCGTGCGGAAACTTTATCTACGAGTCCAATCAACCAATAAAAGCTTAGTGAACAAACAAACGAATTGTTGTATAAACGTTGGGGACTCAAATCTCCAGTATATATTGATGAAATATGGGGAATTATCTAAACCATTTTTTTATGTTGGTTGATGCGATTATAAAACTATGTATCAGCATGTAAGGCAAATAAAAATCATAGTACATGTAGACATTTTCTAGCTAATTAAAAATCCAATGTGTTTTTGATACATAAATCCATGAGAGAGAAATGCACGATGATTTTATTTGAATTGCTATTATTATTTATTTTTGAGTCGAGTTCATAAAATATATTCCGGAAATTTTACCTGTAAATTATGACTTACGACAACGTATAAATCCACACACAAATTAACATTATAGAAATATAAAAGATAAAGCCAATATAAAATACGTACGGTAAGGACCATTGATAAACCCTATAATCATACAAATTATATTGCCTGGAGGCATCATATTATAAACATTTGGCAGTTGACAAAATAGCTATGCGCTCGACAAGGAAGCATCCGATGTGTATGAAACATTGCAAAGATATCCTAAATTAGTAAAATACAAATATTTTGTGTTAAACACCCAGAAAATAATCACAAATATGATACATTTTGGTCTTTTTAACATTATCAAACATCAAAAATCAAAATCAAAATATATTTTCAAACATATTTTCCGTGACAACAGGACTGTCCAAAATTGTAATCATATTCTGTAGTGTTAGTGATCGGGCGAAGTCGAATTCACCAAAAACGCATGTTCTTTTATATCCCCTACTGTAGTTCATTGTTGTGTCTGCATCTTTGTGTGTAGATTTATTTAGTTGAACTCCTTTGTAAATCAGTTTTTTAACTGAATAGGATAGACGTTAAATAAATAATTAAATAAATATGGGACGTTAAGCAACACAAATCAATCAATCAAACTGTTGTATTTCAACCGTGTACGGATGAGTAATTTATAAATTAAAGGAGTATTCACCGGCTAAACTAAAAAAATATATTTCATTCGGGCCAAGTAGTTATGAATTAAGAAAGTTACAGAAAAGTTCTTGGGTCCCCCATGACCCGGAAAAAATTGTCAAAGTTGGTAATTTTCGAGTTGAGCAAAAATCTACCTTTTTGAAATATCATGGAGACGATTTTTATGCCCCGCGACCTTGGAGGATTTTGATTAAAAAAAATATTGGCTATCATTGACTTACTCAAGCAGCCTTTTATGTAAATCGGTCATATTTTGTTTTGTAATTTTGGCAAGTGGTTCGGTCAAAATATTATGCTGATTACCAAGAAAGGGTGTGATTTTTGAATGCAAATTTGTCGTGTTTGAGAGTATATTTGTGCATAGTTTAAAGACACGATGTTGTGAATGGTCATTTTACATTGGTACAATGGTTGAACGAGTGAGCGTAGCGAACGGAGTGATCTCCATTCAACTTAAACGGCCCTTATTGTTTTTCTGCGTGTGTGCGTGCGTGCGTGCGTGTGTGTGTGTGTGTACGTTGAAAATCATCCGAATCGCTGAACAGATTGCGCTGAAATTTTAAACAGACATCCAGTACGAGTTTATTGTGAACTGCTAACAAAATCAGCAAGATTAATTGCGATTTAAATCTACAAGAAATAATAAACTTAACAATAGACATCCAATGTTTAGAAATTATTTTAACGACAATGTTTTAGATTTTGAAAAGATATTTTTTGTTTGTTATTTACCTGGCTGTGAAATGCCGTGCCCATGCAAGGTTTGTCGAATGTTATACGTCAAAGTATCCCCAAATTCTGCTCGTAGATTGAGTAAACCTTGCAATATTTTCACGTATTTCGTACTGGCTTTGTTTACCATAGTAGGCCCTATTGTACAGATGATGGACTACACTGCGTTATATGCATTCCAAAACATGTTGAATAATTTTTTAAATACAATCTAGAAATTACAAAATCTTTCCCGACCAGGGGATTGAACCCTCGTCTCCCATATTCCGGCTATAAGGGCGCTTTAGCCAACTAGACTAGGGAAACGCCACAGTCGTTGTTAGACGAGTGAGCGACTCATGTGTTGAGTACCCGGGAACATTTGCATTTAAGTTTGATAATTATATTGGTATAAATAATAGGGTTTTTAAATTTAGTTGGTATAAGAAGGGCGCGTCAACTGTAAGGCCATAATGCGCCACTCTAGCCTATGATAGGCTAGGGATGCCTAAGGTAGGGGGAAGAAAAGTAATGTTACTGGGTACTCAACACATGGCTCACTCACTCGTTTAACAACGACTTTGGCGTTTCCCTAGTCTAGAAGCTAGTGAAACAATAAATAAGCGGGTTACAGCCGATTTAAGAAATTCCACAAAACGCCAATTTTCTCCAATTTCGGGATGGAAAAACTTTAAATTTTTGTTTTTATCACAGTATTTTTTAAACTGTAATTTTAGTGTAATTTTATGCTTTAGATAATGTGGTAAAAATATTTGTTTTGGGTAATAGCCTCTTTAACGAAGAATTGTATTTTCATGGTACATACATAATTATTTACTTATTATTAGGTTGATTTCATAGAAAATAATTTTGCGTTGAATGATTTTGATTTCGATTTACTGAAGTACAAGTCTAGATCGAAGAAGGTCTAACGGGTCATAGTTCCAGTCTATGAAAATATGAGTATCTGCACCTTCTCTATTTTCTCTCTTCTCTCTCCAAAAGCAATCTTCTTCTCTCCGTAGAAACATCTTGCACCTGGTCATGCCATTTATCCGGAGGTCGTACCAATTTTCTATTCTCGTTTTTCATTTTTTAATATGCTTGTCTTGAAAACATGTTCTACAATCTTTCTTATATGCCAATATCAAGCAAGGTAACACTTCCTTGTCGAGATGTGTGTTCGCGATGCAAAGAAGATCCAGATAGCACTTGTTTTAGTTGCCGGAAAGATCGCAAGCAGCACTGTAGATATTCATAGCCACAAAGATCGTAAAAGCAAGCTACATTATCCAGTAAGCCCTGTATTATCTACATGGGTTGATGTGCAAACAAGGCCAGGCTCCAAGCTGCTTGACTTTAAAGGAATATTATTGTGTTTTCTTTCAGTTATTTAGATTAAATTGCTTATTTCAACATTCTAAACAGTTGCACATGTTCAACGCCAGCCAATGTGGTAAAAAAGAAGGCGATAATCCAGAAGGCCGCGTCTTTTATAGCTACAGTGCTGCTTGCGAACATCCCGGCAACTAAAATTAGAAGCTGCACTTTTTATCGGCTAGATCGCATTGGTGTTCCATCGTGGAGGTAGTCGGATAGGGCCTAGATGGATGACAGTGGACGGTGTACTTCCTTACCGACTGCTGCAGCGGCCACCGTCGCTACCACCCAAGGCGACCCGGAATGGTAGTGCCGTGTTGGCAGGATGGTAGCGGGCTAACCTTTTAATCGAAGGTTCGATGGTTCAAATCTCCGACATAGCGATTTTTTTTTATATTCTATTCTTATGTTTTTCTATTAAAACAACAGAATAGTAACAATAACAATTAATGAAACTCCTTTTCGGGGGAAAATCCTTCATATTTTAAATAGAAATAGGTTTTGTAGGTTTTTTTGGGTAATGAATGGCAAATGTTGTACAAATAAATGCAAATAATAATAATAAATAATAAAAATAAAAAATAAAATAAAAATCTCCTTTGCGGATGAAAGTCCTTTATAATTTAAATAGAAACGTCAAAGGTTTTGTTGGTTTTTTGGTTTATGAATGGCAAAAATAATATTTAATATTTCGGGTGAAAGTCCTTTATATTTTAAATAGAAACGTTATAGGATTTCTAGGTTACATTTGTTTATGGATGATGACAATTAAATATAAAACTCCGTATAAAGTCCTTTATATTAATTGATAGAAACGTTAAAGGTTTTGTAGTTTTTTTTTAACGTCCGCTTTAATGTATATTTACATAATATAATTAATGAAATCATAATAAAACACAGCAAACAAGTTACCTTGTTAAACACGCGCCTAACCGCGTGACGCGCCAACTACCTTTATCGACTCCAAGTGTAATCCATCTAGGCCTAAGTCGACACTACATCGCGGATCACTCCATTTCAATACTCATCCCGCTCTTTATTTTAGTTTACGTCATTGTCACCAACATAAAGGACTTATTATCAATGCCGTGTTAGTTTACATTCATCTTTTATTTCCAGTTATACACCCTGTTATCGTCACTATATTTACTTTGCTTTTTATTCGTTAATGAAAGTTATCTTCAAATGCAACAACAAACACAGCTTTTAAATAAATACAATCCAATTAACGTTCATCACGCTATTTATTTTTGTGAGTAGCAAAAGCATTCTCTGCATAGACTATGAAATATATGAGGTTTCAATGTTCCAATCCGGATGACTATATTATATTGCTTACTTTTAAAATATTATTAATTTTCCGACTTTGTTTATTATTCACTGTATTTCACTAACGTACATATATATGTTACAATTTAAACAACAGCATCACCGAGTTGTATTGTCTAAAACTCTAAATAATGTATGAACCAGTTAAAACATTTTAGGTTAAAAAATTCACTGTACCTGGCTGATCCCCAACAAGAGGTTTTGAAGGCTGGTTAAAAAGGGTGCTACACAACTCCACGAAATGATTGGTTTAAATGTATCTAAAAGCTTTATTCAAAAATATAAAATCAAATCTTCGTCTCCCTCTAATCTTATCATATTCTCGACTTAGTAAGTCCTATACTGGCACCATAACTTGGTTAACTTCGCATGGTCATAGTTTCTTCTCGACTCTGTATACACAACCAGTATTGTACTTTAAATGATAGTGTCGGTATAGTATGTTACAAGAAACGTCTTCTGCAGATGTAAAGCAAAACATGAACATTCGTGACTGTAAACATTAGTCTCATTTACTAGGGAGTAAATATTGTTATATCCTTGAAGCATTGTGATGATCAAAGTTTATAAAAAAAAAAACGAGCAACCGTTTAACAGCTTTTTGGGATAACTCAACAAAACGTGGACAGAAAGTACTTTCTACTTCAAACCTAATGTTGCTCTTAATACCTAATGGGTTTTTACAATTATAAAATAACAACATACATGCGATGTTAACATGTTTTATAATGGCTACTATTTTCGAGACCGTAAAAACTAAGTATAATATACTATTTACGTTGAGAAATATACATTTCTTGTTTAAATTATATTAAATTATGGTTTGTATACCTACGCATTACGATTTGGCGTGAAAAAACTTTTTTTGCAAATTGTACTACATTTAATTTAAAGCAGACCAATCCAACCGTGTAACCACCGACAAGATTGACGAGTGAACAAGTGTCAGGCATATTTAAGTAGAAAACACCGATCAATCAAGCACAACATGGTTCCACCCGCGGTCAAAGCTAGAATCAATATTGCTAATTCGGGATAATGTGTCTCGTTGTGTGGTAGGACTGCTACAAAGTCACCGTTTACACATTCCGATGAGCCAAGAACGAATCGAACCCTGGACCTTCTGCATTGGAAGTTGAAAGCAGAGCCTTTAATAACAACGAGACCAGCGAGCTACAATGGGTTCGAGTTCGAGCCCCAGTCACGGTGATATTGCTATTACTAAATATATAAATGTTTCCGTCTACACTTGACACAACACAATTGACACAGATCTTAGCTCAATTTAGTTGTATTTTTGATTTAATTATTGAGTTATTTATTATTTATTTATTTATTTAACGTCAATCGTATTCAGTTATAAAACTGATTTACAAAGGAGGACAACTAAATAAATCTAATTACATAGAATATGCACACCCAACAATGAACTACATTTAAGTAAATATTTGAAATAGTAATTTTACAACAATGCATTAAAACTCAACAAATTTGATAAAAAATAAAAAGGATATAAAATGCAATTAATGACTGAATCAAATATAAAAAAGGGTGAGAAATGAAAAGAAATGACAAAAGAAAAAAAAGAAAAATTAATCAATTAATCAATTGTTTGACATTGGTCGCATATTGATATCTACAGATCCATTGATCTTAAACATCTATAGTAGGCTAGATCCGCAGTCATTGGTCCACTGGCGTGTCAATTAGAAGCCATCTTGAAATTCTGTTTGCATGTTAAATAGATGGGAACGATTTGAAGACCAAATATTTTTAAAGATGGCTGTCAGTTTGACAGGTGGGCATATAGGACAGTAACACTAAATGATTGCTAAATTCCCTTATGCAATAACTTTTTATTGTTTCTGTTTGTGCATTCCCATTCTGCACAAGCTGAACCATATGAAACAATCCAGTTAAATGCTTAATTGCATTTAAAAAAGCATAAATTAAAACGCCAAATCGCCATTTTGAAAAGGAGGGATTGACGCTTCAATTTGGTACTCTCGTGCCTGTACGGACGAATTGGAGACTGCGGATCTAGCTCCTATAGATGTTAAATAAAAATCAATGTGCAGATCATGCACGGAATGATACCAGTTTCGAGAAGACGCACTTTTGATAAGCAAATCGTTAGTTTTACATATACTAGGATTACCATATTATGCGTATAAACTTTTTTTATTGAATATATTTTTCACTTGAGAACCACCAACTGCATTATCTTTTTGAAGACCTGAAACTCTTTATTTATATTTTTTGGTGCGTCATTATGTCGTTAAGGTTGATTTTATGTGTTCTGTTATTTTCTAAACAATTATTCTATTGTATTTTTTTCTTTACTTCTTTGAGTATATTTTGTAATTGACTGTATTATCGTATTACAGTATCATTTTTAGTCATTTCTTCGAGTGTTTAAACGCCCTTTATCTATGCTCTGCCATTTAAATTTACCTAACTGTGACCCTCAGATAAGCCTTTTGGCTTAGTGGGATTATTTGAATGAAATATATTTTTAAAACGTTTATGCTAACTTAAGTTAATTAATTAAGAAAAAGAAAAAAGCGAATAGAATGCTGGGTGAAGACTGATCAAGGATGACTTTGGAAAAACTTAATAACTAATTAAATAAATAATAATAAATAAATAAATTTTATTTAGAGTCTACCCACTCAGTTACATAACTAATTTTCAGTGGAGGACTTTAAATCAATTCACACTTATACTTCTGTCAATAAATCAAGTATACTCTTTTTTGCGTTTTAGCTTAATTGAATTTGAGTTACATGCTTTTGGACTTTTGTTCACGCGAGTTTATAGAGAAGTAATAGACACGCATAGCGCATTAAGTCACAGACACGCTTAAATATTAAATACCTCATTTTTAAATAATTGGATGAGCGCAGCGAGCGTAGCAAGCGAAGCGAAGATTCCATTCTACTACACTGGAGAAAAAAATCCGGAATGTTTTTTTTTTTTTTTTTTTTTTCTTTTTTTTTTCTTTTTGTATTTTTGTCTGTTTGTCCGCACGATTCCGGCTAAACCGATACCCTGATTGAGATGAAATTTTATGGAGGCCTTCGAAATCTCTGAACTTAGAACTGCCACGTTTTTGAGCGCAATCGAAAAATTATTTCTCATGAAAATCGCAATTTTACGATTTTTTTCGATTTTTAAAAACTTTCTTTGACTTATAACACCTACATGCTTTATCCGATTGTAATGATTTTTCACAGAACCTTTATTTTATGAATTAAGATATTCTTGTGAAATTTGAGCGCAATTGAAAAAATATTTATTATAAAAATCGAAATTTTACGGGTTTTTTCTTTTTTTAAACAATTCTTTGACTTATAACACCTACATGCTTTATCCGATTGTAATGATTTTTTCGCAGAACCTTAATTTTATGAATTTATATATAAGTGTTTAATTTGAGCGCAATCAAGAAATTATTTCTTATAAAAATCGCAATTTTACGATTTTTTTTAACAATTACGATTAATAAATTAAAAAATTAAAGTAAATCTTTAATTTAATTTAATTTAATTTAATTAAATTTTAAAAAAATTCAACTTAGTAATGATTTTTCCACAGAACAACAGAAAATTCGCATAACACATGGCAGCTCAATGCACCAATTACGCTCATCCAACAACGCGGCGGGACTTAAGCGTTTTCCTAGTATAATACCTAAACTGCTGGAGTTGAGTTTTTAATGTAAATTTTAAAGAAGTTAATTGTACTCTATTAAGCTACTTAAATAAATAATAAAAACAAATTGTATTTAGAGTGTACCTACTCAGTTATTATAACTGATTTTAAGTGGGGGACAGTAAATCAAAGCGACCTAATCGACGAGTGAGCGATAACCAACCAAAGATCGTTATTTTTAATAGGAAATATAGCAATCAGTGGTATGGACAGTGCGAACACCCGCGGATCAACGCCAGAATCAACAAGGCCGATTCAGAACAACTCTGAATTTATCATGTGCTTCGTTGCTAGGACGGCTCCAAAGTCACCGTTTACAAACTCTCTAAGACGAGAACTGATAGACTTAAGTCCAAATCAGTAGTTAAAAAACTTCTGACTTTGGCGGGAATCGAACCCTGGACCTTCTGCATTGGAAGTAGATATGCTAACCACAAGACCAACGAGCCACACGTTTACTTAAATTATTTTTTTAAAATTAAATTTACTTAAATTTATTGAAATTCCTTTGTCAACAGTATGAACACTTGAAATCTGTATTGTGACAACAAAGCTTTGTTAAATATTTTCATTAGTAAAATGTTGCTAAAAGCTCCACCACATACTTAAAAGTTTGCACTATAATTCATTTTAATGTATACTGTGCATATTAAAATTAAGCTCTGAACAGTATACACCAAAGCCGGTAGATCCTTTCTCACAAACTTTCGTCTAGTAGATGGATGTTGTTTTGCGCAACAGATCCGTGCATAATTCAACACATTGCGAAAAGTTTAAATTATTTAAATTGTTAAACTAGATGGGATAAGTTAATTTAATACTGCGCTCAAACTAAAAAGTTGTTCATAACGAAGTTAGACGTAAAACAACCTAACAAGCGTTTTTTTTGCATCAAATACAAATTTAATGTCTAAGCGTAAGTAATTTTTTAATAATGAATACAAACAAACTTGTTTGAATGGTGTAGCCTCTAATTTAAAATATCTGTTAGTTGTTGGCAATTGTTTTCTCGTCAATGGCGTCTCGACGCAGTCAGGATTGATTTGCTCTGCCCTAATATAAAATCCGCCACTGAAAATCTAAAAAAAAAAAACAGTTCTATCTACTTAGTTGTTTAACATATTAATTGGTGGTATAAATTATATTTACGCGTTTAAAAAAAAAATTGTCTTCTTCATTTGAACTTAAAATATGATGTGTCAAGTTTATGAATTGACGTTTGTTTCTTGTTCTTTTATTGGTTGTTCTAAATACGGTTCCTAAATTCACTAGCGGATTGAATTAACTAAGCTGTTAATTTGTATTATTTACAAAAAAAAATAGTGGTAAATAGGTGTATTAGTGGACTTTGTATTAAGTATTGCAAACCCACGATCTTCTTGTCGCTATTTGTGCGATAGATCATCATTCATCACATAATAAATAATTTCTTGTTGAAAGCCTACCCAGGGTTTAATTCATGCTCCTCTTCCTATCTATAGGTATATTGGATTCTGCATTGTGCAGGGATGTCTGAGGGCTGTTTAGGACTCAATCCCTTGATGAAGAAAACATCGGAAAAACTTCATTTAGGATTGCCGGTCAGACTCGCGCGCTGAACGCTCGAGCTTGCACTGTAACCGACAGTGTTGGCTTGGGCGCTAAGCGCTCGACTCTGATTCGGGAGGTCCCGGGTTCGAATCCCGTCGAGACCGGCAATCCTGACTGAAGTTTTTTTCCGAGGTTTTCCTCAGTCGTTAAGGCGAATGCAAGGGATTGAGTCCTCTCAAACAGCCCTCGGACATCCCTTCACAATTTCCTATCCGCACATACCTAGTTCACCTGAAGAGGGACTAATTGCACCCTATAACAGGTTTCCCACGATAAAAATTTAAAATTTTTGCACTGTAGGTTGTGAGAAATCATTACATATAGTATAAAAACATCTTGAAATAAATGTGTAACTGTAATCAATCATATTATAACATTTTTTAGCGAACATGTTGTTAATTAATTCAACATAACAACTATATATTCAAGAAGATTGTTAATTTACTTAAATGTCAGTTAATAAAATTAAAGTAGACCCTAATGTTTCCTGATTTGGAGCTACAATAAAATTTGGATTGTCCAAATCGTATTTTCTTTCAATATCGAAGAAAGTTTCTTTCGAAAAAAGTAAGCACTATTTGGAGAATGTGCTCTGATGCGACAATCACACATTCTTACTTGACATTTGGGCGCAAACCACAATCCGATATCATTAAGGGACTAACGATAGAGCTTAAATTTATTTAAAATACAACAAAAGGTTTTAACCAAATTGTTTGTCTTCAGCTGCAGATAAAGTAACCCTGCAGATCTGTGTACTTAACCACCTCAGCGTCTAGCTAAAGCTTTACGAGGTTTACGGTAAGATAGTGAAGGAGCTTCCTCAGAGCTCATCATTAACATCACATCACATAGCCTTCTCAATAGTGATGAAGTTAAGCTTGTCTCTTATCTTTCCATAGTGGGAACTTTTCAGTTCGGCTTACTAGGTTTTAAGTGTCAATTCTACCCTCACTTCTGTGTTTTTATAGTTTTGTTACGAGTGTACTTTGAAGATAATAAGGTGAGCTTCCACGTCATTCTTCACGTTGTAAAGAAGTGTTTCGCTTGAAATCTAGTACAGTTATGTGGGGATGAGGTTGAACACAATGGAAGACTAAGGTGTATTAATAATCTCTACCCCTATGCAACGATATTGGGTGAGTAGTGTTCTTCACACTGATATCTAGGGGACGAAACTGTTTCGTGGGGTTTCCGGGCTCAGCGTTTCTTCATCTTCATCCTACCCCCAACAGTTTAACCCACTTTTTCCTGGCTTCCCATAACTTAGATCAATCTTCCATATACTTTTCTCTTTTTCTTCTCAAGTCTCTTTTGTCATCTTTCGTTATTTAAAAATCTATCCTGGATAGCCTATATATATTCCCCTTCTCTTCAGATGCAAAAACCGTTCAGATGTGAGTTTAAACTTCAATTTCTCCAGGCTAAATTTATTTCTGATCACGAGTGCACTTCAAGGCAAGAATTGGTTACAAAACTTTGCTCACAGAAAAAGTTCTGATACTCAGAAGACACATGTAAACACTGGATCTATGCAAGTATCTATTTAATTTTCAGTACTTTTAAATGCACTTTTTAAATGCATTTTTACAAAATGGCAGTTTTGACAATACTTTGCTTATGTTTAGTGAACTTTTAGAAAACATATTGTTTATAAATCAACTTCTAAAGGGGCATTTAAGTATAGGTCTCAGCATAATAAAGAACATTATGTAAAGAATAACGCACTATCTTTAACCGTCATCAGTCAGATCTTTTTGCTAGAGTATGTTTAAAAACAAATAACATGAGCAATATAGGGCTAACGAGCGCAGTTAAAGACCATCTTAAACTGTGCTGATCAACCAACAATTTCAAACAAACTGTAAAAGACACAAAACATCACGTACTTAATTTCCATACTGTCCGCATTTCATTATAGTTTACGAATCATCCCGTTTCCAAGAGATGCTTGTTGAATAATTCCAAGACAGAATGGCTCGTTAGGGAAGTTCGTCGACTTAAGTACACCTACTTAAGTACATCTAGTTAGGTATTCAGTTGTGTCTAGAGGATCTCAGTTCCCAGCATCTGTGGCCACTTCATCATGTACATTTTCCAGCCACTTGCATAGTTGATTTGTGCTAATATTCCAATCATGTACCGCGTTTTACTTTGGCGTCTTCGAATACTTGAATAAGCTTAGGAGGTAAAACCATCTTAGCTCTCAAGCGACTATCTATATTTACTATTTCGGGTTTAAGCTTGGGACCTGTTTCAAATAACAAACAGAATGTTAATGCAGTAAGGCTACAGACTAGTTGAAAATACTTATACCGATGAAAAGGGAAATGATGTATGATTGTAGATACGTTTTTTTCATACATAACATATTATTTCAACATATTATTTGTAAAAAACTAAAAAAAAAACGCTTATTTTACATATAATAATGGATTTCCAAACCAATTGATAACAGTATAACTAGTTTAGCAATATATTCCCACGTTTAATGTGGCTATATTCAATTGAAATGTATACTAGGAACGAGCAGCGGTACGTGCAACAACGACCCGAGTACGACATTCCCATAATGTTACATACCAATAAGTCTTTAAGGTCTTGACCGATTTATCTGAAAATTTGTAAAATAGGAGAGAATGTTGTACTTATTGACCCTGCAAAATTTCATAACGATCGGAACATTTTTTTTTTTTTGTAACCAACGATCGGATTTTGTTCAGAAACTATACAGCAACCCGCCTAGGTGGTATGTTCATGTGTGAAAAATTTCAGGTCGATCAGAGAAACGGTGCGACCTGTACCGAAGCAGTAACAGAAAAAAAAAACAGACATTCGAGCCACAAGAGTCAAGTGGAGACGCTCGCTACGCTCGCTCAAATACATCAGTTACCATTAAATGTGAAAGAAAGACGCCACATTTAGGGTTTTGGTGTAAAGTAAAAAAATAGATACTGAACACTACTAAAAAAAACTGATTCACATTCTCAATTTGACTGATAAAAAACGTAAACCTTCAGCATAAATGACGAATTCTTAAATTCGAGGGATACTTTGTGTTAAAAAGTTTTGTACTAAATAAGCTTATTTCTGTATTTGATATTCAAAACTACCTACAATAGTTTCAAAGTTTTGAGTCGCAAAATTATGAAGCAATGAAAACAAACCACAAAAACAATACGACGAATCAATGTAAAAATAATTAACATTAACAAAAACGAACATGTTATTTTTCTTTGTGTCATAATTAGTAAGTAATGATATCAATATTAGAAAAGGGCATCAGTGAAAAACACAGTAATGGCTTCTACTTATATCGTAAAGTTTATAACGTGGCTGTTAGTCCCGGAATTTACAACATTATTTCTCGAATAATGGAATAAATTGATAATATGATTGTAGAAGCGAATTAAAATTGTTAAACAAGACCATCTATGGGTAAAAATTTAAAAAATATAAAATCATAATAAAGTTATGAATTATTTGGCTGTTCAAAAATTTATAGAATGTAACAATATTTCGTCTTCCCCAAGTTTATTGGCAGTTGACATAACAACAGTGAAAAAAACATGATAAAAATCACGAACATAATTGAAAAAACTTTTCGACATCTACCTTTATACAATTACAATTCAATACAATTACATGCATTCAATTACAATATTCTAGACTCATTTGTAAATATACAAAGGACGATGGATTGTAATTTTTGTCTACTCTTGTGTGTATATTATGATCCCGACAACCCAACACCACGTTATTAAATTCAATTTATAAATATTGCAACTATAAATTTAAATTTATGTTTATTTAACGTTCCTTTGACCTGTTACAATTTGCGATATATTTTTTTACTTTAAATAACTATTTTTCCTTCAAACTAGAATTCTCCAAGTAAAAAGTAAAAGTAATTGTAAAAAAAGTCCATTGTGTAAGTTGTATTTTATATGAATTATTTATTATATTATGTATGAAATTTGTTTATTGAACAATATAACGCATTTTTGTAATACCGAATTATTTAACAGCAAACAACAAAAAGTTAATTATTCCTCTTAAGATATGCGTTTTTATCGTCGTCATATTATTCATCTCACTATTTTACAATCGTGTAAATTGCGTGCGCCTTCTAGGCTGAATGATTATTATCAAATGGGATGTTAAACAGGCGGTCGTATTTTAATACGCGTCTCTGGTGCTGTCAAAGGAACGACCGAGTAATTACCGACTTATCTCTAAAGCTTCGCTCTAAAGTGCTGGTTTAATTAGTTTCAGCTAATGAGAATTAAGACGTCAATGCTATGAAAGATCTCGTATTAGAGGCATATAATTATAAGTGTTCCGGTTTTGCGATTTTCCTTATCTATTCATGATACTTCGAAGTAAGATCAAAGTGTATGAAGTTGATTAAGATATGATTAGCTTTACGTGAAGATATAAAGTAAAAGTAAAAAATAAGTTTGAATCTTAATTCAACATTGACGAGAAGTAATTTAGAATTTACTACATTCATTTGATAAGTGCGTAATGTCGAAAGAAAGGAAGCCAGAACTATATACAAAATCAGCACGTGTACACTCTAAATTAAAAGAGCGGAAAAACACTCAAATCGAGTGAAATTTCGCTCCTTTTTTAGCTTGTATTTGCACCACTCTTTCTGAGTGACCACCACTCCTAGAATTGAGTGAAATAATTCCACTCAATTATAGAGCGAAATTTTCACTCTGAAATAAGGGTGATAATCGCTAATAAAAGATCGAAATTCACTCAAATAATAGCGATATTTTGGCTTCAAAGATACTCTCCATTTACGCTATTAATAACTCAAATAGAAGCGAAAATCACTCAAAATTGAGACAAACTAACTTCCCTAAAAATATATCGAAATTCAATAAAAAAAGTAGCGGTGGGAGGGAAAGGGAGATAAATCGCTCAAGTAGCTTTAAATTCAGTATACGTATTGCATATAGGTACACATGATATGTTATTTTCAACTCATGTTAATAGGTCAATATCTTAAAACTACAAAATAGTATTATAGCAGCTGTATGCAAACATCACATTGATATGTGGATGGACGACTGCGTTCTCTCTCTTCACTGTGGACGCCCATGAAAAGGCATGCATATAATAATTTTCATTTTGTTTTATCTAGGCCTACACATGATATATTATGTTGTTTTCAACTAAAACAATGAAAACACAATGAACTATTCGTGCATATAGAAGTACAACAGATGTCGACATTTAGGCCCTACCTTTTACTTTTCGGCGTTTTCCGCAGAAATGCCCTTCCTATTAGAACGTTGCACACTTCATCACTACACCAGTCATAACCATTTTTCCGTGAAGACTTACACTGGCAATGCGCACACGGTCACGAACTAACAGACACTGACGAGTTAGTTGGTTTCGACGAGGCTGGACGTGGACAGAGGACGGTAGGACCGTTGATATATATTGGAATGCCCTACCTCGTTCTTTGTCATGAGTACATGAAAAGCAATTATTACCAGTGACATGTTTGAAACGTCGCCGGTAAAATCTCTGCTATTCATCCCCTAGACTTGGCACCGATCAGGACAATACAGTAGACATACAATAAGGAGAAGCCCCATTCATCGCTTAGATAAATCTCAACACTAATCCCTTGAACAAGCTTTATGCATCGCTCACTATTGACTAAACATCGCTAACTAAAGAGCGGTGTCACACGGTCACTCAGCACATTTGAGCTAAATAATGATCACCCAATACATTGAGTGACAATTCCAGTAAAAAATGAGTGACGAACACTCAAAACGAGTGAAGTGACCATCCGCTCGGCGTATTGAGTGAAACAAACCACTCAAATAATTTAGCGTGTAAGGGGGCATCCAAATGGGGAAGCGATTTCGATGTTATTTAACAGTTTCAAGTCAGCAACAATGTTCCCCTCTGCCACATGCTTCACAGTAACATACCTAGTTGAATGAACACACAATTTTCCAACATGTCGACCTTATAACCTTAAGAGTATTCATGAGACATTCAACGGAACTCGAGTGCTTGGCACAGTTTATTTAGATTTCTTCAGTTCACATAACAATTATTTAAAATATGTTAATGTTGTAACATAGTTCAATCCACGTTGAAGGTTGTTGATAATTTTCAACGGTCTAACATGTAAATGAAAACAAAAAACATCTTCCGGAACAGAAAAATACGGAATATTCATTTTTGATGTTCCGAAATATGTTTTTTGGGTTTTATTTTCATGTGGTCCGTTGAAAATTTGCAAACTCCTTCAACGTTGATTGAACTATGTTGCAACATTAACATATTTTTAATAAGTGTTATGTGAACTGAAGAAATCTAATTAACCTGTGCCAAGAGCTAGAGTTTCGTTGAACGCGTCGTGATCGCATTAAAACAAATAAATTGTTTCGAACAAGCTCTCATGCTGTTCGTACCAGTTAAAATTAAATTTATAGCTATCTCACTTGCATATATTTAACTTTTTTATCATTTTTATTTATGTATTGTAGCAAAGAAATGATTTTATTTCATAAATAACTCGTAAATTTCGCGTCCCAATCCAAGTAATCCCTTCAAAAGCTGGATGAGTTAGCTGACAGTCGGATTACCTTTTATTGAATCTGGAACGCGTGGGTTGCCATACGAGCAATTGCCTGAGTCAGACAACTATTCGGATGAAATCTAGAACGCAACTTTAGTATACATAAATCTAAAAGTCTTACTGTATAAATAAATGTTCCTTAGAGGCACAACATTCAGCAACATCATTTATATACAAGTTTGGGCAACGTTAATTCAAACATATCATAAGGCATAATTCTATCAGAATCATACATGAAGGCCATCTTGTAATTGTATCTCAAGAATCAATTATTACATTCCAATATAAATTAAATATTTTGGCGGGAAAAACGGCTCATACGTCACCAGCCTTCATGATACCAATCAACCAATCACGTAACGATATATCAAGTTACTCGCTTTTGGAGATTATCTTGGCTGTACAAGCTCATTTTGACATCTAGTTTGTTCTAATATGCTTAATATTTTATTTTATACATTTTGTAATATCACAACGTAAGCTTTAACCGCATTTTAATTGATAATAAGTAAAAACACAATGTTGATTATAAAACTTGGAAAAGGACATCAACTGTTGTTTATTGTTGGCCATTGTTGTAAGAACCAAAGACTTTGGTAAAAGGAAGAAATTTCGTTGTTTATCTAGACGGCCGTGTTCGTCATGAGGGCCGGTGACGTAGGCAGCCGTTTCAAAATAAATGTGCGGGAAATTTAAAAGGTCAAACTTTGACCCTCAATAGATATTGAACGATTAACTTCAAAAACCTTAAATTAACGTTCATATCATTTTTTGAAAAATATCTATATATTGCAGGTACTTTTACCGATATCTGGAACTTATGCAAATTCCCTATTGTGAAGGGATGTCGGAGTGCTATCCCTTGCATTCGCATCAAGGACTGAGGAAAACCTCGGTAAAAACTTCAGTCAGGATTGCCGGTCTCGACGGGGTTGGAATCGGGACCACCCGAACCAGAGTCGAGCTAACACTGTCGGTAGCAGACCAAGCCAACCCTGTAGGCGCCGACACCATCGACGAGCAAAGAATGACCAACTAGAGACCGGCATTTTTTAATAGAAACGCCGATCAATCAAGCTGGACACGATTCCACCCGCGGACAGCGCCAAAATCAACACGACTGATTCGGAACCACATTAGCATTTATCATTGCCTCGTTGCTAGGACGGTTCCAAAGTCACTAAGTCCAAATCAGAATTTTAAAAAATTCTGCCTAAAGCGGGAATCGAAACTAGACATTCTGCATTGGAAGCAGTCTCTAACCACAAGACTTATTTGTTGAGCGAGCGTAGCGAGCGTCTCCACTTGGCTCTTATGGCTCGAATGTATGTTTTTTTTTCTGTTACTGCTTTGGTACAGGTCGCACCGTTTCTCTGATCGACCTGAAATTTTGCACACATGTATACCACCTATGCGGGTTGCTGTATAGTTTTTGAACAAAATCCGATCGTTGGTTATAAGAAATAAAAAATAAAATAAAAAAATAAAAATGTTCCGATCGTTATGAAATTTTGCAGGGTCAATAAGTACAACATTCTCTCCTATTTTACAAATTTTCAGCTAAATCGGTCAAGATCTTTAAGACTTATTGGTATGTAACATTATGGGAATGTCGTACTCGGGTCGTTGTTGCACGTACCGGTGCTCGCTCAACAACGCGACGGTACTTAAGCGTTTTCCAAGTTATGTATATATGCATACTCAAGTAAAGAGCGCGAATTATAAACTCCGCAAATACTGTCGTGCGTATAACTATCTGTCCCTTCACGACACAATGCACGAAACTGTCTCATGGTGAACTGTGCACGTTGCCACGGTGGGACGCAGAACGATTTGGATTAACGGAGAGGAAAGAGGATCATAACCGTGATCATAACGCGGGGGCAGCACTTTCACTTCCGCCCAGACGACCAGCAATGACAATGACGTCATCATAATAGAAATGATAGCACATGATGGTGCTTTTTATAGGCGTAGAGAATTAATTTAACTTTAGAAGAAATGTTCATTGCAAAGGAAGGTTGTATAGCTGTTTAGAACTTGTAAGTTACTTTCACGTTTTAAGGACAATATTTAAACAGTTTAGCCTTTAAAAACGTTTTGTAAGAATGGTACTTCACGAAATGAATATTGTTTAAAAAGGTACACAGTTTAAACTTGACTTCTTCAAATTAGAAAGCAATTGAAAATCATTCTTATTTATATATGATAGAATTAGAAAATATAATTGTAACTAAATAATAATAGAATTAACAATTTAAAATATATTATATTAAATAACAATAAAACCTGAAAAATGCATTCTTTTAAACAAGAAGATACATGATAACAATTGAATAACGGATTAAAAATATGATATTATTGGATGAGCGTAGCGAGCGTAGCGAGCGAAGCGAAGATTCCATTTCACTACACTGGAGAAAAAAATCCGGAATGTTTTTTTTTTTTTTTTTTTTTTTTTTTTTTTCTTTCTGTATTTTTGTGTGTTTGTTAACACGATTCCGGCTAAACCGATACTCCGATTGCGATGAAATTTTATGGAGACCTTCGAAATCTCTGAACTTAGAACTGCCACGTTTTTGAGCGCAATCGGGAAATTTTTTCTCATAAAAACGCAATTTTACGATTTTTTTCGATTTTTAAAAAATTTCTTCGACTTATAACACCTACATGCTTTATCCGATTGTAATGATTTTTTTACAGAACCTTAATTTTATGAATTAAGATATTTGTGTGAAATTTGAGCGTAATCGAAAAATTATTTCTCATGAAAATCAAAATTTTACGGATTTTTTCTTTTCTAAAACAATTCTTTGACTTATAACACCTACATGCTTTATCTTATTGTAATGATTTTTTCACAGAACCTTAATTTCGTGAATTAATATATTCGTGTTAAATTTGAGCGCAATCGAATAATTATTTCTTATACAAATTGCAATTTTACGATTTTTTTCTTTTTAAAAAATTACGATTAATTAAAAAAATTAAGTTAATTTTTAATTTTATTTTATTTAATTATAAAAATTAAGTTAATTTTTTATTTAATTTAATTTAATTTAAAAAAATCTTCGATTAAGTAATGATTTTTTCACAGAACAACAGAAAATCCGCGTAACACATGGCATCTCAATGCACCATATACGCTCATCCAACAACGCGGCGGGACTTAAGCGTTTTCCTAGTAATTTAATGTTACTTTTGACCAAGCACGTGCGACAATACTCGATCGACAGTGACATCTTATTGAACAGAACTCACGGCTACAGTGACTTTCTTTCTTAATTTCTTTCTTTCTTTCTTTCTTTCTTTCTTTCTTTCTTTCTTATTTTTCTTACAAAATGTATATTGCCGTATTCAAGCACTTTAATGTAGATAAAAATATAAAATTCGATTGATTGATTGGATTAATGGGATTGATTGGATGGATTGGATAGATTAGATTAATGGGATATTGTTTAACGTCTCATATTAATTTTCTGCACTTTGGCTAATCGAGACGATAAGTGGTGATACATGAGGATGAAGTATGAACAGAAGGGAGGAATGAAAACCCGATACCGGCACGTAGCCTACTCCTTTCGAAAAGGACCAAGGGGACCAACGGCTTAACGTCCCATCCGAAAGGACGGTGTAACTTTGAGAGTCATATAGGTTCCTCCACTAACCCGAACTGCCGAGAAGACGTCGAGGAGAACGAAGCCGTTACACTTGCTTTCGAATCCTCCATGTGCTCTAACCAGCGGTATACGTGAGTTTCAGGGATAAGCGGTCACCCACTCTACTCCTGTCCACGCCCGATTCTGCTTAACTTCGGTGTTCGAGTGGGAACAAGTTAAACGATTTTGGCTAAATCGCTGGCTCGCGCTGGTAAATGGAATAATAAGTTATGTTCAGCGGGATTATCTGGCCATTTTTGCGTTAAGTGAAGTAACTGTTGGCCATGGGGATCTATAATAGGTCGTCATCAATGATATTTAACATCTATACGCGTGTAAAGTGAAATCCAGGGGCAGCACTGTCGGTGGGCGTAACGTGCATCATGGCCGGCCGGAGTAGCATTAGAAGTAGTCCTTCCCTAAGCAGCAGTGTATAAACTGACGATTTGAATGCTCAATAATCAATCGTTGGTGAATGTTGTGATATGTGATTTTGTTGTAAATTAATGTTATGACATTAGTTAGCCTGTTGTCATGTTCAGAATCATCCTGCAACTCATTGAAATATATTTAATTCCCTTTTCCGAAGAGTCAATTTAGGCCTACTTTTTCCGATCGGTCCCGATTTGATTTCCTACAAAACCAGATAGTTCCGGGCAAAATTATAGGAAATTATTTTACTTGCATCCGTGTAATTTCTAAAAGACTAGACCTACAGCCATTTCGTTAACCCATGTTTTCGGAAAAAGCTGTTTCCCGTAACCTTACGTACGTCGTTGGTGGTGCTAAACTCGGAAACTCGCAGCTAGGGCCTAGGCCCCCCTACGGAACTCCTAGATCTGTCCGGGAAACAATTTCGTGCTATAAATTATTACTACCAGAATTATTTCTCCATGGGCGTTATATTATTAGTATTGACCAGCGTTAGTTTATATTAAATAAGTTGCCGAGCAGGCTCGAAAATATCAAACAAATGATTGATATGGTGTGTGTGTGCGCGCCCACTTTTAGGCCTAGAAATGAACGACCTTATGACAAGCTGATGCTTGATCATCGCATGTTTTTAACAATCTTGCAATTTTATTTCATTCATAGATAGTTTTAATATCATCTTATACTATTTAAATGTCGCCTACAATATTTCCCCCGATTTAACTGACGAAAACATCCTACATTGAGAGCTGTGTGTAGGCCACACACGCCCACTTCTAGGCCTAGAAATGAACGAACTCATGACAAGCTGACGCTCCATCATCACATGTTTTTAACAATCTTACCAGTTTATTTCATTCATAGATAGTTTTAATATAATCTTACACTATTTAAACGTCCCCTACAATATTTTTCCCCCGATTAAACTGACGAAAACATCCTACCCTACTCAGGGTTACTTCAAATGTTATCGTCACCTAAGTTCAACTTTCACGCTTATTTTCATTAACATTTTTCTATCTAGGCTGTATACGATGTGGCTACAAATATTCCACTAGACTAACAAACTCAATTTCATAAATAGGTGGTGTGGTTTTGTCTTTATTGAGTGTTTATTTCAGTCATGATCCATTGCAATGCCATAGGAAAACATACTTATAAGCGGCCATATCTCAACGCAATGCTACTCCGGCGGGTTCGCGCTTCACTCACCAGATGTCAGCCACTTTGCTTTTAAATCCGAATAGTAGGCTAAATCCCCAGTCATTGGTCCACTGGCGTGTCAATTAGAAGCCATCTTGAATAGATCAGTTTGTATGTTAAAGTAGGTTGTAGCGATTTGTCGCTATTTGCAACCCAAATATTTTTCAAGATGGCTGTCAGGTTGACAGATGAGCATATTGTCCGCTCACACCAAATGATTACTTAATTTGCTTATGCAATAATTTCTTATTGGTTCTGTTTGTGCATTCTCATTCTGTACAAGATAAAACCATATCAAAACAATCCAGAAAATTACTTAATCGCATTTAAAACATAATGTTGAGCATAATAAATTGAAGCACCAAATCGCCATCTTGTATAGGTCAAAACGGTACGCTCGCGCCTTAGCGGACGTATTGAGACTGGGGATCTAGCCTACTATAGATGTAAAATATCATTAATCGTCAGTGTCTATTGACAAGCTGTCACATGCTTTATTGTACTAACAAGAATGTAGCAATGAGTTAGTAAATGCCCCCAAGTTACCCTTACAACGTCACAGCAATCCTTGATCTCTACACAAGATACCACGCCCTAGTCAATACCTGCCCCCCCTCCACATCCCTCCAACCGATACTAATCTCTGCTCATGGCATTTGTGTAACAACCCAATCTAATATTCCTTCAAGCGTCGGAGCTCAGAGAAACTACAAGAGCTTATATACATACGATATCTAATATTTGACAGGAGATTACATTGCATCTGTGTAAACTGTGTGTAAATTCACAGCTCAATACAATAATGCTATATCCTACTCTATGCAGTGAAGTTTACTTACAAGTGACATATTATCTCGATGCAATGTTAAACCGTATTGACATTAAAATTTCATGTCTGATCATTTAATGATGTAAGTGTGGTCATGGTTTCATAGTTCTAAGATGTACCATTTTCTTTATAGGCTCTTATAAATTTCCGTGGAGAATTAACCACCCATCTCCACCCACCCAGCTAGCCAGCCAGCCAGCCAGCCCGCCGAATGGATTTCAACGATGTTGAGGCTCATTTTTAACACAACGGGTTATCGGATCGGGGTGATTTTTTTTTGTATGTCATGGACCACATATCAGGTCATATACCGACTTTGAAGATTGTAAATCTTTCGGGGCGGCGTGTGCAGATAGCTGAAAACACCACAACTTCAATAGCTATATTCAGTGCAGAGTTCGTCGTCGCCTAAGCTCAGTCGCGTGGCGCTTGGCTGCGGGCAAACGACCGTCGCCCTAGAATATCATGCAAAGATCAAGACAAGAGAAAAAAATCCAGGGGGAAGTGGAGAGATTCGGCTACCTAGGAAGTGAAATAATGGCAAGCGGGAAGATAAAAAAGGAAATTACAAAAAGAATACAAAAGACCAGTCAGTAACTTCTACCAGTGCGTAAAAGGCCTGGTGTGGGATAGGAAAATACATATGCAGTGCAAGATGACACTAAACAAGACCTACTTTAAACCGATCCTCACATATGCGGCAGAAACCTGGACTATGGGTGATAGAGAAGAAAGCCAAATCCAACCAAATACAAAAATTTGTAAAAAAAAAAAAAAAAAAACGGCAGCCAAGCTCTCCTTCAAAAGTCTTCGGCTGTGAATGCTGTGAGATATAGAAGTTGAGCCAAGCTTTTATTCTTTCTCCCTAGTTTCGCTTTGAAAATAAGTAAGATCATTTCGCATTTTCAAAGCGAAACTAGGGAGAAAGAATAAAAAGCTTGGCTCAACTTCTATATCTCACAGCATTCACAGCCGAAGACTTTTGAAGGAGAGCTTGGCTGCCGTTTTTTTTTTTTTACAAATTTTTGTATTTGGTTGGATATATCATCTTTTTTTGTTCGTTTGCTATCATAGTGTAACTGATGGACGTTGAATGATTACATTTTTATAAGTTCAAAGTTGTTTTTTGACAATTTTGGGCCCACGGCCCCCCCAAAGATACCCCTTGTGTTTTAAGCACTAGATATTTATAATGGTTAAGAGCATGTTTAAATTTCAAGCTTGTACAAATTACTACGCCTGAGTAATTACGCGTTTTGATTTTGATTTTGATTTTCCCCGGTCCCAATTGCCCGGTTTTGGTTATATGAGGTACATCTGAGTGTGGCCCAAGTTTCAAAGTTCTAAGATGAACCGTTTTCTCAGTATAGCGTATTATTCATAAGAGTACGGAATTACTTACTTTTGATAATTTTGATTTTCTCCGGTACCCGTTACCCAATTTTGCTTTCCATATTCAAAAGTGATAAAGAATGAGAGATATCAAAATGTATTCCACGTTTGAAACATCTCAGTTGTAGCGTTTTCTTTGAATGATTCATTTCTTAAAGTTAAGATATGTTTTTTGTCATTTTTGGGCCCATGGTCATTCCCAAAATTTAGCCCCTTGTGTTTTGGACGCAAGATATTAATAATGGTTATAGCATGTTTAATTTCAAGTTTGTACAAATTACCACGCCTTGGTAATTACGCGTTTTGATTATCATCCAAATTTTGATTTTCTCCGGTCCCTGTTACCCGATTTTGGTTTTGAAAGCAAAAGTCACTGCGTCTGAAGTACATCTAAATGTGGTCCAAGTTTCATAGTTCTAAGATTTACCGTTTTCTCTGTAGGCTAAATTAATCTCCGCGGAGAACTAGCTAGCCAGCCAGCCACCAGCCACCCACCCACCCACCCACCCACCAGCCAGCCGAAAGGAATTTGACGATGTTGAGAGCCTTTTTTAACACAGAACGAGTTGTCGGATCGGGTTGATTTTCTTTTTTGGTATGTCATGGACCACATACCAGATTATATACCGAGTTTCAAGATTGTAACTCTTTCGGGGCGGCGTGTGCAGATAGCTGAAAACCCCCCAACTCTCGTAGCTGTATATAGGGCTGGAGTTCGTGTCGCCTAAGCAGTCGCATGCGCTTGTCTGCCGGGCGACGACCGTCGCCCTAGATACAGGCGGCGGAGATGAGATTCCTGAGGAGCACAGTGGGCAAGACAGATAGAATTTGAAATACGAATATCAGAGAGATGCTTGGGGAGGAGAAGTTAGGTGACAGGATGGGAAGGACACGGCTGAGATGGTTTGGCCATATGATTTGAATGACGAAAGAGAGGATACCCAGGAGAATGTTTGTGAAAAGGGTTGAAGGAAGAAGAATGGGGAGACCAAGGAAGAGATGGAAGGAGACCATAGCAAGAGACCTACATACTAGAGGAGAGAGCTGGGAGCATGTAGCAGAGACACGATTGTGGGAGGATAGAAATAATTTGATTTTTTTGTAAACCCAAGCTGACCCTGCCAGAAGTAGGAAGCAGTGATGGATGATGAGGAATGCTTTTAAGTTTGGAAGGTTTGTCTGTATTTTTAATTATCTTGTTTGAGTAGAATCTCATTACTTTTTTAAGTTACATTGCAGAATGAATTGGTAGAATTAAATCACTATATAAAAGTCGTTATATTGCTTTTGCATTACCAACCTTACATCACAGGAATTTAAAATATCGCAACACTCATCCAACACCTTCTTTTTCATACACGTCAAATATTGTATTGTACGAGTAGTAACAATAATAAGCTTATATTAAAACCTTGATTTCGATGCCTTCATTTTAACCTATTCAGCTTGAAAAGATACCCGTTAAATTTGAATGATGGAACCGACACGTTTGGTCAAAATCGTGGTTATTCGAAACTGACGAACGAATTCGGCACTAGCTGTAGTAAGAGCAACATCATGAAAGTGATTTTGATCATGTGTCTACTCATCTTTTCACCAAGAAGGAATGTCCATATCCCAACTAAACTTGGCTTGTGTTATCAGGTACCTAAATCCCCCCGATTATGACACTTTTTAAGTTCATAACTCTTCATGACGTGGCTGTGACACACCTCGAAATTACCCCAACTGCTTGCTGCTTGTGTGCTAGTGTCTCCAAAAACGACGACCAGAGCTCGCCTCTAGTTTCGTTCAGTCATATACTCCCATACTTACTAGATTATGTTTGTGATATGCGCCTCTTTTCTCGCCTTTTACGCCATGTTCAGGGCTAAATTCTACTCCGGGCAACGATGGGGTAAAGCAATTGCCAATATTTGCTTTTTGTTGCATTGTAAGCACTAAAATTATTTCGCCCGTGACTGCATCCTTGCAATACTTAGAAAAATGTATTTCGGATGAACTACTGCAATTATATAATTGTTCAATTTGTTGATTTATTAATTATTTATTATTTATCTAACGTCTATTCTATTCAGTTATAAAAACTGATTTAGAAAGGAGGACAACTAAATAAATCTTATAACATAGATGCAGAGACAACAATGAACTACATTTAAGTAAATAATTGAAGTAGTAAATACGTATTACAACAACAATGCATTAAAACACAACAATTTTGATAACAAATAAAAAGGATATTAAATGCAATTAAATAATGAATCAAATATAAATAAGTGGTGGGAAAAAACCCAAAGGGAAAAAGAAAAAAAAAGAAAGTGAAAAAAAGAAAGAATGAAAGAAAAAAGAAAAAATCATTAAAAAGAAAAACGAAAAGAAAAAACTGATTTATTAGACGATTCCACTTAAACGAAAATGAGGTTTGTTAAAAATCAGGAACAGCAAATCAGGGAGTCATAAAACTTTCGCGGAAGAAATCACCGAAAGCGAATCTTCATTCTTGTGTTCGAATCTTCATAACAATTTTATACAAAAGATCTTGACTCTAACATATAATTATATGAGATATATAATTATTTAAAATTGTTCAAGTCAAAAACTGATCACAGCAATGTTACAGGACAGGACACCTAACTCAAGTTGCAAGCTTCACCAGTGGGCGGTAACCAGACAATCTAGGCAGAAAAATATAATTGAAAATACATTGATTATATCATAATGAAAGCAATAATGAACAAACAAAAAGAATAGCAAAATCATAAATAAGAACTTATAAAGATAAATTAACATTACACAAACACACAGCCAATGACCCACAAATGAATAGTAAAAATCAATTCTTCTTTGCTCTTTGATTCATTATCAGTGCTTCAATTTACTTTTAAATTGTACAATTCCTAGCTCAGAAAACTAACTTCTAATATCATAAGAAATTGAAATCCAAATGGATACGCCTCTGTACAAAAATGACTTTGTTGTTTGTTGGGATGCTCGCTGTAGGATATGTAACTTTTTTCAGGTAAGTAACTGGGTTATTCGTGTTTTGAGGATAGTTGAGACAGGAATTCCCGGGGGCTGTGAGGACTCATTCCGTTGCATTCAGGATGGGATAGTCGCGAAATTAAAACCACGCGAAATTACAGTTTTTTCGTGATATCTCGAGAACGATGCAAAATATCTAAAATCTGATTCTAGACCGAATTGTGGTTTTGTTAGAACAATATAATGCAAGAAAAAATATTGTAATGTGATGGTAATTAAGTTTTTTATTAGAGATTTAATTAATTAAATTTATATCTTAAATACAAACCGCACCGATTATTATATTTGAATATTTTTTATTTTATCATATTGTTCTAACAAAACCACAATTCGGTCTAGAATCAGTTTTTAGATATTTTGCATCGTTCTCGAGATATCACGAAAAAACTGTATTTTCGCGTGGTTTTAATTTCGCGACTATACAATCCTCTTAACGACAGAGGAAAACATCAGAAAAACCTCAGTTATGATTGTAAGTGTCGATGGAAATCTAACCCGAGTCAGAGTATCGCGCTTAGCGCTTGAGCCAACGCTGTCGGTAATAATGTAATATAATAGATGCAAATTCAATTCAATCAATTCAATTCAATTTTAATGCATTTAATTCTTGCAAATATACATTACATAAGTAAACAATACATAGTTATGAGCATACCTGTGATGACAAAAATATATTAAATATACACAATAGGAAGCCCGCGTAAGAGAAAACCTCTTGTGTGCGGGCTGTCAAAAATAATTCATTTCATATATCATTTTTATGCGGAAACTGATAGATGTTCCAAAAAATAACAACTTAAAAATATGCATAAACTCGTATATATTTATATATATAACAATAAGTAATAGACATAGTGCTCACAAATATATTAATACATAAAAATTAAACACAATACACAAGGCATAAACAATTTTTTTAAGTCAATCAATAATAAATGGGGTTCACAATTAATTGGATGAGCGAAGCGAAGACTTCAATTTCACTGACCCCCCAAAAAATTTAGCTCGGGTGTTTTTTTGTTTGTTTGTTTGTTTGTTTGTTTGTTTGTTTTTTTTTTGTTTTTTTGTCTGTTTGTTCGCACGATTCCGGGCAAACGGCATATGCGATCTTGATGAAAATTGAAGGGGACCTTCGAAATCTCTGAACTTAGACGTGCCACGTTTTTGGGTACAATCGAAGAAATATTTCTCATGAATATCGCACTTTTACGATTTTTTTCGATTTTTAGTGCGATATTTTCGAGACATTTGGGCCGATTCTGACCAAACGGGTAGGGCTACAACGTTCATATTTCACATGGACATTAAAGTTATAGTGATGTATTGCTTTCTGAAAGAAAAAGTTGAAAAAGTTAGCCAGAATCTATAGAAATAAAGGTTTTAATATAAGTTTTTTGACTTTTTGTGCGATATTTTCGTGCCATTTGGGTCAATTCTGACCAAACGGGTAAGGCTACAACGTTCAAATTTCACATGGACATTAAGGTAATGGTGATGTATTGCTTTCTGAAAGAAAAAGTTGGAAAAGTTAGTCAGAATCTATAGAAATAAAGCTTTTAATATAAGTTTTTTGACTTTTAGTGCGATATTTTCGTGCCATTTGGGCCAATTCTGACCAAACGGGTGGGCCTTCAACGTTCATACATACATCATACATCATCATAACCTTAATGTCCATGTATAATATGAACGTTGAAGGCCCACCCGTTTGGTCAGAATTGGCCCAAATGGCACGAAAATATCGCACTAAAAGTCAAAAAACTTATATTAAAAGCTTTATTTCTATAGATTCTGACTAACTTTTCCAACTTTTTCTTTCAGAAAGCAATACATCACCATTACCTTAATGTCCATGTGAAATTTGAACGTTGTAGCCTTACCCGTTTGGTCAGAATTGACCCAAATGGCACGAAAATATCGCACAAAAAGTCAAAAAACTTATATTAAAACCTTTATTTCCATAGATTCTGGCTAACTTTTTCAACTTTTTCTTTCAGAAAGCAATACGTCCATGTGAAATATGAACGTTGTAGCCCTACCCGTTTGGTCAGAATCGGCCCAAATGTCTCGAAAATATCGCACTAAAAATCGAAAAAAATCGTAAAAGTGCGATATTCATGAGAAATATTTCTTCGATTGTACCCAAAAACGTGGCACGTCTAAGTTCAGAGATTTCGAAGGTCCCCTTCAATTTTCATCAAGATCGCATATGCCGTTTGCCCGGAATCGTGCGAACAAACAGACAAAAAAAAAACAAAAAAAAAACAAACAAACAAACAAACAACCGAGCTAAATTTTTTGGTGGGTCAGTGAAATTGAAGTCTTCGCTTCGCTCATCCAAATATAATATATGTGTTTGCTAGTATAAATAAAAGAAAAAGTTGAAAAAGTTAGCCAGAATCCATAGAAATAAAGCTTTTAATATAAGTTTTTACGGTAAATAATACCAATTGACAGGTAACAAAAGAAATTTGACAACAATCACTTACAATGCGTAGGTAGCAAAACAAAGCACTTGCAAAAGTAAAGATATCCCACGCAAACTAAAAACTTTAAAAAGCTCATCCATCAACGCGGCGGGACTTTAGCGTTTTCCTAGTAGAGATAAATACAAAATAAATAACTAGCGGCGCCATGCAGTCGCAGTCGCAGTGTGTGGCTCGTTGGTTTTGTGGTTAGCTTCCAGCGCATGAAGTCCAGAATTCTATTCCCGATAAAGTCAGAAGTTTTTTAACTTCTGACTTGGACTCAATTCCATCAGTTCTTGTTGGATGAGCGAAGCGAAGACTTCAATTTCACTGACCCCAAAAAAATTTAGCTCGGGTGTTTTTTTTTTGTTTGTTTTTCTGTCTGTTGTTCGCTCTCTACCAGGCAAACGGCACATGCGATCTTCATGAACTTTGGAGAGGACCTTCGAAATCTCTGAACTTAGACCTGCCACGTTTTTAAGTACAATCGAAGAAATGTTCTCATGAATATCGTACTTTCACGATTTTTTTTTTGATTTTTAGTGCGATATTTTCGTGGCATTTGGTGCAATTCTGACGAAACGGGTGGGGCTAGAACGTTCATATTTTACATGGTCATTAGGGTTATGGTGATGTAGTACCTTTTTAAAGAAAAAGTTGGAAAAGTTAGCCAGAATCCATAGATATAAAGGTTTTAATATAAGTTTTTTTAAGGTATATAATAACAAGACTGTAACAATGCACTTGCAAAAGTAAAGATATTCCACGCAAACTAAAAACTTACAAAAAAGCTCATCCATCAACGCGACTAAAAAAAGCGTTCGCGAAGCGGCCTAGTTTAAGACATTCATAAATTCTAGAACAGTGCAATATGATTCCGGTTTACTCATCCATTTTTTCAACGAATATTTAAACAAACTTAAAGATGTAAATTTTCTGATTGCCAGGGGTATCTGATTGAAAAAATATGGTCCAAGATAATCTACATGTCTTTGCCCAATAAGTTTACGTTTTTTAGGGACACATAGAGTGAATTTATAGGTATGCATATTGTAAAATCATGGTTATTTTGTAATAGCGGTTTGTTAATTACACTGTACATATTAAAATAATTGAAGGTGTGACTCAAACTGTGATTGAAAATCATCAGGTAGATATCCGGCATTTTACTTAGTTCTAAGGTTAATTTAGAAGAGTACCATTTAGGCTTACATAGAACAACCTTTAGAAGTACCCTCTGAATAAGTACAAGCGGGTTTAGATGCGTTTTATAAGCCCCTCCCCACCCAATAATACCATATTGTAATATTGACTGCCCCAAAGCTCTGTATACTAACAATAGCAATTCCCTACTAATGCCTCAATGTTGCTTATATTTGCAAGAATGCAGTAACATTGTGATTTCAATGGCATGGATGTTTTTCAAAGGTTTGTATGCGTAGGCCTAGTTTTTTTATGTGTGCTAGAAAAATGCAAGGACAACATTCAAATATACACAGGTTAAAATTAAGTCAAGTGTTGTCTGTTTATCGTGCTGTGTGTTTAATTGCAAGAAATTTGTGCAATGTTTTTAATCCATGCAATGCTTAGAACAATAAGAAACAATTGAAAAATAAAGCTGGTATGGCTTGAGGTTGAAAAAACAAGTGTTTAGAGAACATTGTTTGTTCACAATTTCAAAATAAACGAAATACATACAATATTTCAGCTTAAATGACAGGTCATTCAAAATGTATTATCAGCCTTGGACACTAATTTAATTAACTAGACCAACAGTTTACTTCTTGACTTCACTAGTTTCATCTACGTTTCAATCAAAGTTAATACAACTGAATAATGTAATCTAGGAGACTAACTTCTAATTCCTTTATCTTTATACCGTTGAAATCTCATTAACAATATTTTAAAAATAAGTTCTGTTCTTAAACTGTACTTAATTGCCACACCAACATGCACGTCAGAAACCGAGTTTTCTTTTAGACTTCCAAGAGTAAATTTTTTTCCACACCAGGTTCCATTCTAAGCAGAGTTAACTGTGAAAGTATTTTGAATGCTTTCTTGTAGGGTGAATCTGCCATCTGATCCAAGTACTGCATAGCCAATCTGTGATACATCCTAGCGTGGTCTCGAGCCTGTTCCAATCCCTGAGACTTTGTCACTAACTCAATAGTCTTCTCCACGTCACCATCTCCTGCATATCTTCTCAATATCATCTCTTTCAACTCCGGATGTTCTT
Organism: Sweltsa coloradensis; assembly: GCA_024449915.1. Taxonomy (NCBI): domain Eukaryota; kingdom Metazoa; phylum Arthropoda; class Insecta; order Plecoptera; family Chloroperlidae; genus Sweltsa; species Sweltsa coloradensis. Next base: position 122,535 of record JAMZAV010001005.1, read on the forward strand.
TAGAAGCATATATTGCGGGCGCTGTGATTCTCCCATCTGTCACGTCTTCGTTGAAATCTACTATGTCGTCCACAAAGCCGTAACACTTGCCCACATAGAAACCAAACTGAGCCATGTTCTCTAACACTGGTTCTTTGCTCCCTACGGCTCTAGCTAGCGATATGGCAACATGTCTGGTCACATGTGCGCACTTGTGATCATGTAACATCAAGTATTGGCCAAGTAAGTCGTCACCCCATATTTCTCTGTATGGTAAATTCTGACCTTTTTGTGTAACTTCATGCATCTGACATAAGCTTAAACTGACACCGTTTCCCAATTTTGCTGCCTCAGCAAAAGAAATGCCTAAAACCATATTCCCAGCCGCGACCACCTGCCCATGATTCCAAACGTAGTGAGCCGTTGGCTTCCCTCGTCGAAGTTTTGACCCATCAACCATGTCGTCGCGAAGCATAGTCACACCCATAATTAAATCCACTATAGCCGCTGCTTTAATTTGGCTGTTTACCAAGGTCCCATCGTTGAACATGTGGTAGTTGATAGTTTTGCCCAAGAGAATGGCGATCACAGCTGACATACTGACCGTGTCTCCGAGACCACGGAAATACCATGCTGCAATATCGAACATCTCAGTGTGTTTAATGTACTTCTGGAGCATCGTCATCACGGCGTCGTATGTTCTCTGCATATCCTCAGCAACGAGGCTAAACGGATGGGGGTCTTCGTCTTGGTCTTTCGCCTCCAACAAACTCATGAAACGAGACCCATCGTGTTTTTGGGTCTCTGGACGACATAGCTCTAGTGCACGTGCACTTAGCCGTGGAGACGTTGTGGACGATCTTGTACACTTATGCGCATTTCGCCATGTTTGGCGAACCATATAACTACCAAACTGCAACATGGCTGAGAAAATTACAAAATAATAAAGCAAAAAATATTGAAAAATTATACTCAATGAAAAACGTTTTAGGTATGTTCCTTAATAGTTTAACTCAAAATATCATACAAATCTGAACCAGAAGGGTTGAGCCACAAATAATCATTTGAAATTAATTGATGACCATTATTACGCCAGTATCGAGAAATAATCGATTATTATTCGGAAGCAGTTATTCTTCAATCGTCGCCGACGCTCTGCGTCTGCCCTCAAAGTAAGGTTCCTATTTCTTCTTAGTCAAGCAGCAGCTTTCTGAAACAATACGATGCATCCACCATTAATTGCAAAGAAGTTGTATTTTTAAGTAATTTAACAAGGTGAAAAGAAAAACATTTAAAAATTATTTATCCCTAGCTATAATTTATGACAAAGCAACTTTAGTTGTATAAAATATATAGAAGTTATAGGCTCAAGTAGATAGATTGATAATTAATTTTAATTTTTAATTTTTCATCCACATAGCAGTGGTTATTGTTTGTTCAGATGTTTGTATTTTTGTAAATGTCTGCCTGTCGAAGAAAAGTGAAACTTTTCAAACTACAAAATAAAAACTTAATTTCCCACCTAAGAACAGTGTAAAGTTCAATTAATGTTTAAAATATCATTTACCTGTTCTACTAAAGTTTCTTTTGAAACAAAAACTTGCAAGTCGACCTCCCTCGTTCCCGACCAACTCCGGTCGACTTGCAAGTTTTTCTTTCAAAAAAAAAACTTTAGTAGAACAGCTAAATGATATTTTAAAAATTAATTGAACTTAACACTGTTCTTAGGTAAGAAATTATTTTTTTATTATTTTGCAATATTTCGAAAAGTTAAGATAATTTTTAAATGTTTTTCTTTTCACATTGTTAAATTACTTAAAAATACAACTTCTTAGCAATTAATTTTTCATCCACATAGCAGTGGTTATTGTTTGTTCAGATGTTTGTATTTTTGTAAATAATGTCTGCCTGTCGAAGAGAAGTGAAACTTTTCGAAATATTGCAACATAATAAAAACTTAATTTCCTACCTAAGAACAGTGTTAAGTTCAATTAATTTTTTAAAATAAAATTGCAAGTTTTTATTGAACTGAGTACTCGAATATTGTAATTAATACAATAAGTCATAACCTTTCCAACATCAGCAACAACAACATTTTCCTTGTCTGATGTTGATGTATTTACGACAGTATGTTTGACCTACGAATAATTGCTGTGAAGTTGGCTGTCTGAAGGAGGGACTAAGCTCAGGTTTTGTATCACAATTGACTTTTGTGGAGGTACATAACAATACGGCAAGCTGTTATTATAACAGTCTGTTTATCACTAGTAAAGGATTATTTTTTTACTAATACTTTTATCTATGGTTAAATACATTTTTGTTTATATTATGTCAATTTTTGTTTAGAGCCGCATAGGAAATATATTCGATTGAGGGGGGGGGGGGGGATAAGGAAATGGAAGCTGATGAGCTTTGTTTTTGCTTCTACGTCCTTCCAGCTGCACAAGTCAGCACACCCTAGGAACACGAAGCTCTAGGTTTACTGACTGCTACTAGTTTCGAAAGTGGGGGGATTGGGAAAACATGAGGGGACAAATACCCTTTCTCTCCCCTTCCCACCGCCCCCGCTCCTGGACGAAAATAATCCTACTACCAAATTTATTACATATCACATTTTGCCTTGTAGATGATGAGATTCTGAAGGGAGCACTTTAACTGAACACAGAGCAACTGAACACACTAGACATGACTGAACACAGAGCAACTGAACACAGACGCGACTGAACACAGCGCAACTGAACACAGACGCGACTGACCTCAGATCAATGTGTTTTTTTTAATTTAATCAATTAATTTAAATCAAATGCACATTTTCTTCATTTTGACCAACAAACACAAGAGCTCTAACTAAATTTAGGCAACATTTTCTTTAAAAAAATTTAAAATAAGGTTTCCTGAAACGCTTGTGAAAGTATTTGATCTGTTAACTAACTTGAAAGCTTACAAGTTTGTGTTAAATCGCAGGCACATCACATAATTTTTAAAGCAACCCTTTTTTGAAGTAACTAACCAAACATTATTTATAATAAATAAAACATTTGAGCAAAAACAAAATCCACTAAGAATATTTCGTGATCTCTCATAAGCTTTTGACTGCGTAGACCACATTTTTTGAATAAATTGGAATATTATGGCTTCCGTGATACAGCACCTTAACAACCGCTTTCAAATTACCTAGACTACCAGCAATGTAGGACTAAATGAACGAGTATATCTTGCTAATCCTAGTAAAATTGTATGTGGAGTGGTCCTCAATTCTTCATTATTTAGAACAATGATTTTCATTTATCTTTTGTCATTGAGGATTCGGAGCTTCTTGCTGATGACGGTAGCTGGCTTGTTAAAGGCTCATCAAGCAGTGTACTTAAAAGTAAAAAATAAGGCAGAAAATAAAGTAGCTTAGGCAAGTGACTGATATCATAACAAAAATAGTATTTAATTCTACCAAAACCCACTGTATTCAGTTCCATTCATAATAAAAACGTAAACATCTAGATAAAAAAAATTCTGTTATACAAATATAGTTGATGGCTTAATTATTTTACATGTATCGCATTTAAAATCTATAGGAGTAATTTTTAGACGAGTGAGCGCAGCGAAACTTAGTCTATAACGCTACTCGATCGGGCCTTGGTCGTGATCATTTGTATGTATGTTAAATGTATGTTTGTCTGTTTGTTTGTCCGGGCTCATACGGCCGAACGGCCAAATAGATTGAGCTGAAATTTTAAACAGACATCCGTGACCAGGTAACTTAGAACTGCTAACAAAATGAGTACATTACATTTCGATTTAAACCTACAAGAAATTAAAAAAAGATAAAAAGGCCTAACATGTGTAGGAATTCTTTTAACGACAATGGATTCGCTTTTGAAAAAATCATTGCCACTTAGATGTAACTCGGTTGCAATGGTGGCAGTGGAAAAAATATTTGTAATGCAGTTATGCAGTGACCAAAGAGTATCGAAATTTGCATGTTCAAGGTACCCCCAAATTCCCCTGGGAGATTGAGTAAACCTTGCAATCTTTACTCGTATTTAGTACTGGCTATGTTTTCCATAATATTTTCACAGTTGATGTAGACTAAACTGCGTTTTATGCATTTCAAAACATGTTTAATATTTTTTTAAATACAATCCATAAACTACAAACTCTTATCCGACCAGGGGATTGAACCCAGGTCTCCCAAATGCTGGGTATGAGGGCGCCTTAGCCAACTAGACTAGGGAAACGCCAAAGTCGTTGATAGACGAGTGAGTGAGCAATGTGTTGAATACCCGGAAAAATAAATAAATAAATAAATAAATAAAAATAAATAAAAAAATTAAAAAATTTTATTTAGAGTCTACCCACTCAGTTATATAACTGATTTTCAGTGGGGGACTTTAAATCAAAGCGACCAAGCCAACCCTGCAGGCCCCGACGCAATCGACGAGTGAGCGATAACCAACCAAAGATCGATATTTTTAATAGGAAATATAGCAATCAGTGTATGGACAGTGCGAACACCGCGAATCAACGCCAGAATCAACAAGGCCGATTCAGAACAACTCTGAAAATTTATATGTGCTTCGTTGCTAGGACGGCTCCAAAGTCACCGTTTACAAACTCCTAAGACACAAACTGATGGACTTAATTCCAAATCAGAAGTTAAAAAACTTCTGACTTTGACGGGAATCGAACCCTGGACCTTCTGCATTGGAAGCAGATACGCTAACCACAAGAACAACGAGCCACACACGTATCACGCAAGTATCATTCCCCATACAGGGCAAGATCCAGCCTTAGGTATAGGGGAGGAAAGGGGATGTTCCCGGGTACTCAACACATGGCTCACTCACTCGTCTTATCAACGACTTTGGCGTTTTCCTATTTGATATGAATATCTTAGTAGGTCACAACATTGTTTGGGTCTATGAAGTAAACTTAGTTCGGCTTGCTTCGCAATTTCAGTAGATCCAATCAAAATAGCGGGATTTAATGTGTCTATAAAGATAGTTTATCATTCTAACAATGAATCCCACTCTCGTTATGAAATGTAATTTTGGGGACATTCAGTAAATACAGATATGTTATATAAATTACAAAACAAGGCATTGAGAAACATTTGTAGCCTATTCATTATACATAAAATGTTAACCCTATATTCCATGTATATTTATGCCACCTTGATGACGTCATTTAGGAACATTACACATCGGTAACTTTCGGTAAAGTAGTACTATTTCCAACATCTACAAATCACATCGTTTCAATATCAAGAATCAAATGCTGGTCACTAACATCTTGTCACTACTTCACTTATTTACACTTGTTTGTAGTGATTGCGCACCGCACTATTGGTGTCATATGCTGTTTTGGGTAGGTTGAAATAAGTTTGTCCCAATGTGTGCCAGTGACTTTACTAATCAGTGGATTAAAAATATGATGTACTTTTTGTATGCCTATGTTAATAATACTTTTTGAGACAAATTCGTTAAAATACCTCCTGTTGCCAAGCCATGTCCATGTCCTAAACTCAAAATGTGATCACGCAAGTTGAAATTTTGTTCATTATAATATATTAGGAAGCGAAATTCCCATTAAAGCATCACTTTACTGCCCGTCTGTTCGTCTGTGTGTATGTGGCACAACACAATAAAAACAGAACATAACGTCTTGTTTGTTTGTTTTGTCTTCAACTAGGGTGTAAAGAATTGTTTGTGTGACCCCGGGGGTGAAGGATGAGGGACTATCCGAAAAACAATACGGTATGTCTTTACATTTCGTCAAACAGTTCGTGTAGCAGTAGCCCAAATCACATTAGTGAGTATAATGGCGTTTTCCATTGGCATGCACTCGGCGAGTGCAGAGATGTCATTGTTGTCAACCTCCATTTGAATAACATTACAAAACTGAACAAATGAAAAGACAAGTGGCAATCCAGTGCGCACTAGGACCTGAGTGCGGCCAATGGAAAACGCCATAAGTAAATTTAAGGTCTACTATGATTCTAATGTTGCACTTTTCCCAAAATTTTAAAGTGAAAGTGAGGTGTGTGCGACGTACTTGGTTTTCAATGGCCAGGCTGGATTCTTTGAGATTCAAACACCATTGACCTTCCTCTCGAACTGAACACGGAAAACTTTCTTGAGTCCATCTAGGTACGGTGAGTCAGCCAACAAGTCCATGTAGCCCAACGCCTGTGCGAAATACCTTTCTGCAAGACTCCTCGCCTCTTCCCTCCCTTTAGAGTTATCCACCAGTTGCATCGCCTTCTCCACGTCACCTTCTTGCTGGAACTTTCTCATTATCATTTCCTCCAGAATGGGATGTTCCTTGCTAGCAAATATGACCGTGGCTGTAGCATGACCATCTGTTAAGTCCGCCCTGACGTCCTTGATGTCGTCCACAAGTTGTAAGAACATGCTATCGTTAAGCCCTAATTTAGTGACAATATCTGTCAATCGATCGCTCACTCCAATACTTTGTGCTACAGCTTTAAACCAATAACTGTTCGGAGATCCCGCCTTATAATCAACCACGGACAAGTAGTATCCTAACCTATCTCCATACGAAAACTTTGGAGAATTTTCCATGAATTGTCCCTGATATTGCCTCTCGTGCGCAAGGCATAGATTGACAACAGCGTCGTTACTCAATTTAGCCGCCTCATTAACAGTGATGGCTAGCATCATGTTGCCAGACACCACCACCTTGTAAGGATTCCAAATAAGATGAGCAGATGGCAGTTTGAAGCGAGTTGGTGAGTCGTCACCGATGTCATCGTGCAGCAGGTAGCTCGCGATTGACATCTCGATGAGGGCGATCATTTTAACTTGTGCCGAAGTCAGAGTTCCATCGTTAAACTTGTGGTAATTGAGCGCCTTAGCAAGAAAAGTGAATGCACTTGTCCACAGAAAGAATGGGTCCTCGTCATTTTTGTAATAGTAGGTTGCAATGTTGTACATCTCGTCACTGCGAATATGTTCTCGTAACATTCGTATACTACTCTGTCGAACTCTTGTCATGTCATCATCGATTAGGCTCACAAGGCTAACAATATGTTCTTTTGTTTCCAAAGAAGTTATAAACCGTGAGTTACACAATTGATGGCCTGAACCACGGCCGTTCTGATGGTGGGTTTCAAGCGCCCTAGCATTTGCCAACAGAGAGAATCCAAATTTCCTTTGACTGACACTTGTATGCGCTGTCCGCCATGTTTGTCGAGTCAAGAAATTTCTCAACACGTGCATTTTTTGGGAACACGTGTATAACAACGTAAGTATTTTAATGTATTAATTGTTGCAAACGATGGTTTTCGTATCTAGGGTGTAATCAATCAATTGTATCTTACTTTCAACGATGTTCTATGCCTGGGCTCGTTTTAAGATACCGTTCCTTGTTGATTTTGCGCACGCGCGATTCTGAAAATAAAAACACACGGACTCAATAACAGTGCATGAAGTGGAGAAGTTTAACAGTCGGATATGTTGGCACAAAAATTGTGCAAACTGTGATACTAATTTTTCATTTGGTTCTCTTCCACATGTTCGAAGGATTTTTGTAGCGCTTCGAGCCTGGGGCCGGATTCCTATACATGGTTTCCCCGCTTTGAGGGTAATAACGGGGTTTAGGGTTAACTTAAGGGGACCAGGAACGGCCTATGTTCCCCATGTTAAATTTTGCAGATTTCCGGCACCATTTAATCGAACACTATTTAACTTAGATACATAAAGTTTTATTTTTTGGTAGCTTAACCAAAAGTCAGAAGAAGAGGTAGGATATTTGTTTGTTTTTAAATTATTATTTTCTAGACATTTGACCGCTACCTATACTGTCAAAAAAGTGGTCAATTTTTAGACCTTAGCATGCGCTGTAATTTGATCCCGATAATTTATCAAAATTTCCTTCCTTTAATTTGTCATAAATATCTCAATAAAGTAGTCCTCAAAATTTCCAGGCTCTAGCTTCAAAACTGGCAAACTTATGTGAACCGTAGTTTAAGAAAGTATAGTTTTAAGTAAACGGGTGTTAAAGGTTTTATTTAAGGTGTACTTCATGTGCAGTAATAATATTTCCGGTACCATGTTTTCGGAGGGTTTTCAACATAGAGATTTGATTTTTTTTAATTCAGCAGATTGGAGTTTTTGCTAACAATTTTAAAATTCGTAAAAAAATGAACTTGTTTATTTATATATATTGATTTTCGAGTCGTTTATATACGATGGTTGTCATAGCAACATAAATTAATTAAATGTTTGTAATATATATATATACATGAATATATCGTTTTATCGTGTGACAAAACCCAGAAAAAAAAGAAAAAAAATGGTGAATAATTACATAATATATATATATATATATATTGGATTGGATTGGATTGGAGTTTTTGCTAACAATTTTAAAATTCTTAAAAAAATGGACTTGTTTATTTATATACATTGATATTCGAGTCGTTTATATACGATGGTTGTCATAGCAACATAAATTAATTAAATTTTTGTAAAAAAAATATATATATATATATATATATATTATGTAATTATTCACCATTTTTTTTTTTTTATATATATATATATATATACATATATATTGGTTTTACGTAGATTTTCTCGGATGTAATGTGACATAATGAAATTCTTTCGAGTTTCCGAGTTAAATAAGTTTTAATACCAACGTTTCGAACAGTTCTCCCTGCTCATTCTCAAGGTAACGACATACAAATTAAAAAACATTGAGTAAACAAACAAGACAATAACAAATGATATAAAAGACAAAACAAGTCACTGCAACTGCTCAGCATTACATTTAAGATCTTTGCGATGACCTTAACAGGCGTTTGGTAGGTGGAGCTTCAGGTGGCTTCTTTCTTCTCCTATTCTTCACCATTTTTTTTCTTTTTTTTCTGGGTTTTGTCACACGATAAAACGAGTAGGTAGTCTTACTTACCCCACCTCACCCGACGTTTCGAGAGAATAACATCTCCCATTAACCAGGGTCACCACCACGACGCGTTGTTCCCCGTTCGGACTCCCTGTACGACTGACTGAAGTCTGGTCTCTGCATATGTTGCGCGCGCATCCGCGTGTTGTCATCCTCCCAGTGGCGGGAATCGAAGCCTGAAGCGTTTGAGCCCTAGCCATGCTTCTTGTCATAGGGCCTCGAATCTCGCTGGGCATGTTGTCCTCACATGTCTTCTTTTTAATTACGTTTTTTTCCCAATTGTTCTTAAATACTGCTATTTTATTTCCCGAGCCGTCTTGATGCACGGGGGGACGTTTGAAGTTGGAGTTATGTTTATGTAGCACTGGTAGCCATGTGGCTGGTAGCCGTTGACCGTCATCCCGTTTGTTTAAATTATGTGGTCGTTTTTCTATTTCAATAGCTTCTCTTACTATTCTAAGTGGGTAGTTTTGTATTGTGGCCAAAGTTCTAGAACCCTCGAAATCAATTTTGTGCCCCGTGTTTCTAACATGTTGAGCCAAGGCTGAAGTTTCTTTATTTTGTTTAACAGCGAGACGGTGTTCGTCCACCCTCACCGAGATGCGTCGGTTCGTTTGGCCCACATATACGTCTTGACACGTGCTGCACGGAACTTCATACACACCCTGGTTTTCAAGGGGGATATAGTCTTTAGCACTTCTAAGCATGGCTCCTATTTTGCGATGTGGACGGAAAATCGTCTTTATATTGTTTTTTCTAAGTAATCTTCCTACTTTATCAGTAACCCCCTTCATATAGGGTAGGTGAACCCAAGGTGCCGACTTCTCTTTTTCCTCTGCATTTTTGCTTTCAGTGTCCGGCTTCAAACTAAGGGATTTAGAAATAGTACTTTGGGAATAACCATTCGACAGTAGAATGTGTTTTAGTTTACCCATCTCTTCTGTTATATGTTCCTCATCCGCTAATTTAAGTGACCGGGACACCAAAGAATTAACCACTGAATTAAGTTGAGCGGGGTGGTGATGGGAAGCCGCGTTTAGATATCTGTTAGTGTTCGTCGGTTTGCGATATACCGTGTGACTAAGTGTGCCGTCTTCTCTTCTACTTACTATCACATCCAGGAAGGGCAAACACCCATTCTCCTCTATTTCCATGGTTAGTTTTATATTAGGATGCAAACTATTCAGGAAGGACAGAAAATCGTCTAATTTTCTTTACCGTGTGGCCAAATAGCAAAGAAGTCATCGACATATCGAAGCAATAAAGACGGTTTCAAAGGGGTGAGTGACAACGCGCGTTCTTCAAACTTTGACATAAATAAATTTGAAACTGCTGGCGAGAGTGGAGAGCCCATTGGTGCCCCTGAGGTCTGTTTATAACGTTGTCCCTCGAATATAAAATAAGTGTTCGTCAAACAATGTTTAATTAAATCTATCATATAATCCGGTACTTTGAGCTCACGGATAACATCAATTGTTTCATCAATAGGAATACTCGTAAAAAGAGACTCCACATCAAAGCTCACAAGAATATCTTTTTCATTGCCCGTATGTGTTCTAATGAGTTCTAGAAAGTGATAGGCATTCTTTACGTATGTTTGTGCATCCTCGACGTAGGGTTGAAGGTACTTAGCCAGATACCTAGCCAAGGGCTGGAGTGGCGAGTGTAACGAGCTCACAATAGCTCTCAACGGGGTGTTTTGTTTGTGAATTTTCGGTAACCCATATAGTTTGGGACACTTGGATGATTTTTCTCTGGGTATTAAGTACTTTTGATGTTCGAGGTCTATCTTTGAAGAAATGATTTTCTTTCGTGTGTCCTTCTCTAAGAACGTGGTGGGGTCAATTTTTAAAAGTTTATAGTTCTTATCAACAATCTCACTTATAAACTTTTAAAAACTGACCCCACCACGTACTTAGAGAAAGACACACGGAAGAAAATCATTTCTTCAAAGATTGACCCCGAACATCAAAAGTACTTAATACCCAGAGAAAAATCGTCCAAGTGTCCCAAACTATATGGGTTACCGAAAATTCACAAACAAAACACCCCGTTGAGACCTATTGTGAGCTCGTTACACTCGCCACTCCAGCCCTTGGCTAGGTATCTGGCTAAGTACCTTCAACCCTACGTCGAGGATGCACAAACATACGTAAAGAATGCTTATCACTTTCTAGAACTCATTAGAACACGTACGGTCAATGAAAAAGATATTCTTGTCTTGTGAGCTTTGATGTGGAGTCTCTTTTTACGAGTATTCCTATTGATGAAACAATTGATGTTATCCGTGAGCTCAAAGTACCGGATTATATGATAGATTTAATTAAACATTGTTTGACGAACACTTATTTTATATTCGAGGGACAACGTTATAAACAGACCTCAGGGGCACCAATGGGCTCTCCACTCTCGCCAGCAGTATCAAATTTATTTATGTCAAAGTTTGAAGAACGCGCGCTGTCACTCACCCCTTTGAAACCGTCTTTATTGCTTCGATATGTCGATGACTTCTTTGCTATTTGGCCACACGGTAAAGAAAAACTAGACGATTTTCTGTCCTTCCTGAATAGTTTGCATCCTAATATAAAACTAACCATGGAAATAGAGGAGAATGGGTGTTTGCCCTTCCTGGATGTGATAGTAAGTAGAAGAGAAGACGGCACACTTAGTCACACGGTATATCGCAAACCGACGAACACTAACAGATATCTAAACGCGGCTTCCCATCACCACCCCGCTCAACTTAATTCAGTGGTTAATTCTTTGGTGTCCCGGTCACTTAAATTAGCGGATGAGGAACATATAACAGAAGAGATGGGTAAACTAAAACACATTCTACTGTCGAATGGTTATTCCCAAAGTACTATTTCTAAATCCCTTAGTTTGAAGCCGGACACTGAAAGCAAAAATGCAGAGGGTAAAAAGAAGTCGGCACCCTGGGTTCACCTACCCTACATGAAGGGGGTTACTGATAAAGTAGGAAGATTACTTAGAAAAAACAACATAAAGACGATTTTCCGTCCACATCGCAAAATAGGAGCCATGCTTAGAAGTGCTAAAGACTATATCCCCCTTGAAAACCAGGGCGTGTTGAAGTTCCGTGCAGCACGTGTCAAGACGTATATGTGGGCCAAACGAACCGACGCATCTCGGTGAGGGTGGACGAACACCGTCTCGCTGTTAAAAAAAACAAAGAAACTTCGGCTTTGGCTCATCATGTTAGAAACACGGGGCACAAAATTGATTTCGAGGGTTCTAGAACTTTGGCCACAATACAAAACTACCCACTTAGAGTAGTAAGAGAAGCTATTGAAATAGAAAAACGACCACATAATTTAAACAAACGGGATGACGGTCAACGGCTACCAGCCACATGGCTACCAGTGCTACATAAACATAACTCCAACTTCAAACGTCCCCCCGTGCATCAAGACGGCTCGGGAAATAAAATAGCAGTATTTAAGAACAATTGGGAAAAAAACGTAATTAAAAAGAAGACGTGTGAGGACAACATGCCCAGCGAGATTCGAGGCCCTATGACAAGAAGCATGGCTAGGGCTCAAACGCTTCAGGCTTCGATTCCCGCCACTGGGAGGATGACAACACGCGGATGCGCGCGCAACATATGCAGAGACCAGACTTCAGTCAGTCGTACAGGGAGTGCCGAACGGGGAACAACGCGTCGTGGTGGTGACCCTGGTTAATGGGAGATGTTATTCTCTCGAAACGTCGGGTGAGGTGGGGTAAGTGAGACTACCTACTCGTTTTATCGTGTGACAAAACCCAGAAAAAAAAAATGGTGAATAATTTATATATATATTTATATATATAATATTATTAAGTTTTTAAGGCTTTCGTGGCCCGAAGTATTAGAATCACAATTGTAAACTTGTCGGGTTATTTCGCCACGTCGATTTGACTTACCCATGTCAACGTTTCTGGACCGCTCTGGGTCCCGTCATCAGGACGACTTTGAGTCGTCCTGATGACTCAAAGTCGTCCTGATGACGGGACCCAGAGCGGTCCAGAAACGTTGACATGGGTAAGTCAAATCGACGTGGCGAAATAACCCGACAAGTTTACAATTGTGATTCTAATATATATATATATATATATATATATATATAATATATATAATATTTAAAAAATTAAAAATAATTGTTTTTAACAATATAACATATTTAACTCAAAAAATCAAGTTTGACAATAAGTTTCATTCCTGTTCCCCTCAAGAAACCGTGTGCCTATACAATATTTTCTTAGAGAGGTTATTAACCAAGGATACCGAAACCAACAAAACGATACAGTTCAATCTCTTCCAGTTAGATGCCATCTTCACATACGCATTGATTTAATAGTTTTTGTTGTTATTGTTGTTGTCATCAAAATATGATTTCGAATTCGACGAAGTGTTGTGGCTTCGTTGCAAGATAACGAACCGGTACAAATAGCAGAGCTATAAATGCTAAGATTACTCAAAACATTATCAGAATTGCCTTACGTCTTATGGCGTTTTCCATTGGCCGCACTCAGGTCGCACTAGTGCGCCCTAGTGCGCACTGGATTGCCACTTGTCTTTTCATTTGTTCAGTTTTGTAATGTTATTCAAGTGGAGGTTGACAACAATGACATCTCTGCACTCGCCGAGTGCATGCCAATGGAAAACGCCATTAGAGATTGAAAGTGGAGTCGTGCCCATACACATGTTATCAAGATGGCAGTGGTGTATTTTAACGTATTTGGTCTCAGCTGTTGGGAAAATACTTTTTTTTTATGACGAAAGAACATTGGGTCAGAACTCACCAAAAGATATAACTAGGGAAACGCCAAAGTCGTTGTTAAACGAGTGAGTGAGCCAAGTGTTGAGTAAACCGTAACATTCCTTTTCTTCCCCCTACCTTAGGCCTCCCTAGCCTATTATAGACTAGAGTGGAGCATTATGGTCTTACAGTTGACGCCCCCTTATACCTACTTAACTTAAAAAAACTATTATTTGTACCAATACAATTATCAATTTTAAATGCAAATGTTCCCGGGTACTCAACACATGACTTGCTCACTCGTCTAACAACGACTTTGGCGTTTCCCTAGTCTAGTTGGCTAAGGCGCCCTATACCCGAAATTTGGGACACCTGGGTTCAATCCCCTGGTCGGGAAAGATTTTGTTTTTTCTAGATTGTATTTAAAAATAATTAAACATGTTTGAAATGTATTTAACGCAGTGTAGTCCATCATCTGTGACAATACTTTAGAAAACATGGCCAGTACGAAATACGTGTAAATTTTGCAAGGTTTACTCAATCTCCGAGCGGAATTTGGGAGTACCTTGAACGTGCAAAATTTGATAAACCTTGGGCACGGCATTTCACAGCCAGGCAAATAACAAACAAAATATATTTTTTGAAAATCAAAACCATTGTCGTTAAATAATTCCTACACATTGGCAGCTTATTATTATTTCATTTATTATTTCTTGTCGGTTTAAATCGCAATGGATCTAGCTGATTTTTTTTTTTTTACTACAATTCAGAAATTAAAAAAGTCCGCCCCAACCGGGAATCGAACCATGAACCACGGAACCACGGATCGATTCCCGGTTGGGGCGGACTTTTTTAATTTCTGAATTGTAGTAAATAAAAACAATTACACCCACGGGAGTGTTTCCCGATTAACCAAATCGAGAAAACTAGCTGATTTTGTTTGCAGTTCTCAGTAAACTCGTACCCGATGTCTGTTTAAAATTTCAGTGCAATCTGTTTAGCGATTCGGCTGATTTTTAATATACAACAGACACACGTAACCCACACACTCACAGTATCACGGAAGTGCCCATTTAGTGGCGTTGTACCACTTCGTACGCTACGCTCACTCGTTTAATTAGATTGCACCCAAAGTTTTTGATACATACAATAAAGTACGAAGCATTTTTAATATAAGATACAGAGTCTTTAGTGTAGGGCTACAAACGGTTAGCTATTGACACAAGTGCCATTTAAAAGAAGCTCTTTAAATTATTCAAGACAATTATAACCCCCCCCCCCTCCCCCCCCACCATCCCCTTATCAAACTTGCAGAACACGTATTTTACATATAGTAGAAACCATAAGCTCGACGATGACGAAGACGATGACGATGACGATGACGAAGACGAAGACGAAGACGATGACGATGACGATGACGATGACGATGACGATGACGATGACGATGACGATGACGATGACGATGACGATGACGATGACGATGACGATGACGATGACGATGACGATGATAATAATAATTATAACATTTTTTAACATTGGAAGAAGTAGCGAATGCAGGATTTGAAAATGAGCTGGAAGAGGGAAGGGTGTTCTTGGTAAATATATATTATACACCGATACAAATAATTTAAATATCGATCTAAACATTTATCATCAGTTTAAATTAGATAAGATCCTACAATCGATTACCGTACGCATGCAAATACACGTTTCTTATTTGCTCTCAGTGATGAGGAGAGAGAGAGAGAGAGTGAGAGAGAGAGGGAGGGGGGACCTCGACACGATTCACACAAAGCCAAGGACTCTTCATTCTACACTAACAATTTGACGTATGGACAGATCTTTTACCCCCAAAATTATTTTATACCACTTAATCTATATCATAATTATCCATATGAATGATATTGACCGTTTGAGAAATTATAGCTTGTGACTGTTATTTTGCACTACTATTAAGTTTTGTAAGTTTAATGATAGGTTTTGCTATTCCTAAACATTCTTACTAGTAGAGGAGCAAGAGGTATGATTTTATTTCCCGTGCATCTTTCGTGGAAGAGTTTTGCGGTAGGTTGTATTCTATTAGGTAGTAGGATACAAGTTTTTTGCACTTTCCTTGCAGGCCATGCTATGCTGCAGAGGGCGTCGGGGGCGTCGCGACGCCCTTACACGTTTTTTAAGAGGGATGATTTTTTATCTCGTGTGCCTTTCGTGATAGAGTGTTGCGGTAAACTATATTTTGTTAAGTAAGAGCAAAAAATTTTTTTTCACCTATTTTGCAGGTCCTGGTATGCTTGAAAGGGCGTCGGGAGCGTCGCGACGCCCTATAACGTTTTTTAAGAGGAATTATTTTTTATCTCATGTGCCTTTCGTGATAGAGTATTGCGGTAAACTGTAGACTATTAAGTAATGACAAACAAGGTTTTTTCACCAACCTTGCAGGTCCTGGCACGCTTCAGAGGGCGTCGGGGGCGTCGCGACGCCCTAAAAACGGTTTTCTGAAAAGAGGAATGAATTTTTATCTCGTGTACCTTTCGTGCTAGAGTGTTGCGGTGAATTGTATTCTATTAAGAAATATCATACAAGTTTTTAGCACCTACCTTGCAGGTCCTGGCACGCTTCAGAGGGCGTCGGGGGCGTCACGACGCCCTATAACGCTTTTTTAAAAAGGGATTATTTTTTATCGCATGTGCCTTTGTGATACAGTATTGCGGTGAATTGTATTCTATTAAGTAATAGCATACAAGTTTTTAGAACCTACCTTGCAGGTCCTGGTAGGCTTCAGAGGGCGTCGGGGGCGTCGCGACGCCCTTTAACGTTGATAAAGATGCTTGATTTTTTATCACGTGTGCCTTTCGTGATAGAGTATTGCGGTAAACTGTATTCATTTAAGTAATATCATTCAAGTCTTTTGAACCTACCTTGCAGGTCCTGGTACGATTCAGAGGGCGTCGGGGGCGTCGCGTCGCCCTATAACGTTTTTAAGAGTGATTTTTAAGAGTCCTTGCAGCAAACTAAGACCAGCAAGGAAGGTGATAAAAACACTTAAACTATTACTTAATAGAATACAGATTACCGCAATACTCTATCACGAAAGGTACACGAGATAAAAAATCAAGCATCTTTATCAACGTTTTAGGGCGTCGTGACGCCCCCGACGCCCTCTGAAGCGTACCAGGACCTGCAAAGTAGGTTCAAAAAACTTGTATGCTATTACTTAATAGAATACAATTCACCGCAACACTCTAGCACGAAAGGTACACGAGATAAAAATTCATTCCTCTTTTCAAGAAAACCGTTTTAGGGCGTCGCGACGCCCCCGACGCCCTCTGAAGCGTGCCAGGACCTGCAAGGTTGGTGAAAAAACCTTGTTTGTCATTACTTAATAGAATACAGTTCACCGCAATACTCTATCACGAAAGGCACATGAGATAAAAAATAATTCCTCTTAAAAAACGTGTAAGGGCGTCGCGACGCCCCCGACGCCCTCTGCAGCATAGCATGGCCTGCAAGGAAAGTGCAAAAAACTTGTATCCTACTACCTAATAGAATACAACTTACCGCAAAACTCTTCCACGAAAGATGCACGGGATACCTGTTGCCCCCCTACTATACGTTCCAAACGCCTAAATCGACACAACACCAAAATTTTCGGTTCTGTGGCATAGTCACTGTAGTCAGTTTTCCGGTCTTGTTGTTATTGTGTGCTGACGTAATATTCGGTGCTCTGGTCCCAACACGACCAGACAGGATAATTTAATTTTTTGCTACATGGTTAGAAGTCGCGTGTACGAATATCGGAGATTGGAAACTCAACATATAATTATTTTCGAGGCATAACCTTTGGAACTTGTTTATTTGGAGGCTGAGACTGGATTTAATTCTTATTGCGTTGCATTCTTCAAGGGCGTGCACACTGCACGTACACCACTTGCTGACCTTTATTCTAAGTGAACGTGTCTCCAGCCGACCTACGATCCAAAATAATATTTTCATTGGATGAGCGAAGCGAAGACTTCAATTTCACTGACCTCTAAAAAATTAGCTCGGGTGTTTTTTTTTTTTTTTTTTTTTTTGGGAGGATTTTTGTCTGTTTGTTTGCTCTCTACCGGGCAAACGGCATATGCGATCTTGATGAAAATTGGAGGGGACCTTCGAAATCTCTAAACTTAGACTTGCCACGTTTTTGGGTATAATCGAAGAAATATTTCTCATGAATATCGTACTTTTACGATTTTTCTCGATTTTAAGTGCGATTTTTTCGTGACATTTGGGCCAATTCTGACCAAACGCGTGGGGCTACAAGGTTCATATTTTACATGGATATTAAGGTTATGGTGAATTAGTACCTTGTGAAAGAAAAAGTTGAAAAAGTACGCCAGAATCCATAGAATAAATGTTTTAATATTAGTTTTTGAGGTATATAATAACAATTAACAAGTAACAATAGAAACTTGACAACAATCACCTACAATGCGTTCAAAAAACACTTGCAAAAGTTAAAGGGGCTAAATAACCCAAAAATTATTTTTTACCACGTGATCTATAGCACAATACTACACTTAAATGACAGTTTAAAAAATTATATCTTTTAACTGTGATTTAACACGATTTTTTTTAATTTTTTTGATCCAGAAATTTGCGAAAATTGGTGTTTTGGGAAATTTCTAAAATCAGCTTTAACCTGCTTCTTTTTTGGTCCACAAATATACTAAAGCATAGTACTAATCTAAAATGCCACTTTATAACATCGTGTCTTGAAACTGAGCCCAAATATACCCTCAAACACGAAAAAATATGCATTCCAAAATCACACCCCATCTTGGTAGTCAGAATATTTTGACCAATCTACTTGCCCAAATTACAAAACAAAATATAAAGAATTTACAGAAAAGGCTGTAGAGTACGTCAATAATGACCAATATTTTTTTGGATCAAAATCCTCCAAGGTCACGGGGCATAAAGATCGTCCCCATGTTATTCCTTATGGGAGATTTTTGCCGATGGGACCTAGCTCGAAAAATGTCATGTTTGCCAATTTTTTGGGAGGTCATGGTGGCCCCAATAATTTTTCTGTTGATTGCTAAATTCATTACTAGTTAGCCTGAATGAAATATGTTTTTTGAGTTTAGCGGTTAAATACCCCTTTAAGAGATCCCACGCAAAATTAAAACTAAAAAAAAGCTCATCCATCAACGCGACTAAAAAAAGCGTTAGCGAAGCTTCCTAGTGTATTTATCTTCAGTCCGCGGTGGTACATACGTTGATGGCTCTGGTCCAGAGCGTATGCCTCAAGGAAGACGTGGGTTCGTATCCCACATATATCACGTTTTTTTTTTTAAATTCGTCCTTCATCGTCTCGAATAGTCATTAAGCAATAAAAATCATCATAATTGGATGAGCGAAGCAAACACTTCAATTTCACTGACCCCCTCAAACAAATTAGTTCAGGTGTTTATTTTTCTTCTGTTTTTTTCTCTAACGGGCAAACGGCATATGTGATCTTGATGAAAACTTGAGGGGACCTTTTCATTCTCTGAACTTAGACTCGTCATATTTTTGGGTACAATCGATCAAATATTTTTTATGATTATTGTACTTTTTCGATTTTATTCGATTTTTATGAGATATTTTCGTGATATTTGGCAAACGACTACTCCGATCTTGATAAAACTGTATGGGAACGTTTAAAATCATTAAATTTATATACGTTATGATTTAAGAGACATTTGAAAAAATATTTCTTATAGAAATCGTTCTTTTACATTTTTTCCTGTTTTTAAGACGATATTTTTGTGACGTTCGGCCAAAACGGGTTGGGCGACAACGTTCATATTTTACATCTACATTTAGATTTTGGTGATATAGTGCCTTTTGAAAGAAAAAGTTGAAAAATTTAGTCAAAATTCATAGAAAATAATATTTTGATATAATTTCTTTTACTGGTGTATAATTAACAAGTAACATCAAGTAACTAAAGAAAGAGTAATGTGATCTCACTTAAAAACGTAATCATTGGACAGAAATATTTAAAAAAAAAACTCATCCATCAACGCGACTGGAAAAAGCGTTTGCGTAGCGGCCTAGTGTAGGGCCTATCCAACTGGCGCACTGACATTGAGAAACGCTACCTCTTCTCCCGCCTTCCCTCCTTGTACAATGCTCTGCCTGACCCCGTTGACATTACGTCTGACCTTAGTTTCTCCAAACGGAAGCCCCTTCCTACCAATTGACAAGTTTAAACTTTATTAACTTTGAATTTTTATTTTAAATGAATCATTTATTGTTCAAGTGTTGGCCATTTTTTTGAATATTACTAATTGAGGGACGCCACTTCGATTGGTGAATACAATAATAGTTTGTCAGGTTTTTCCTTGTGTTATACACGTAATCATTACGCAGTTAAGTCATTGACTTATACCCTTTCAACAACAAATGGGCCATTTTCTAGAATAAAAATAGTATGTGAAAAACGTCAAGCAGACAGTTGAGGTCACTTTCCCGCAGCCAGTTACTCTTAAAAATAGTTATTCTATAAGTTTAGCCTGTAGAACCCCCCCCCCCCAAAAAAAAAAAAAAAAATCCCAAAACAATTTTCGTTTATTAATGAGAAAGGTTATACGTCAATTGGTTTAACCCCCTCATTGTTTAACCACCCATATGTTTTTTTGTTGTGAAAACTTATTCTGCGAGTCAGTTACATTCATTGCTTTCAAAATATGGCAATAAATATGATAATTGGACTCATGAATATCTGCACATTTTAATTAAGTTACCTTAGAACCAACTTTGACCTACTTATTTATCCATATAAAAATTAAATGAATGATTCAGTTAGTTATTAACAATCAACTTGTGTTGTATTTTATATGATACATTCTTGAGTATTTTTGGTTATGTTTGTAACATGTTTGCGCCTAATAGTATAAAATGCTGTATATTAACATCTTTATCAATAAATATTATTTAAAAAAATATTCGAGGTACAACTATCACCGAGTCCGAACTATCTTCGAGAATCAACTAACACCAAAGCACAAATTCTATTAGGTGATAACAACTATCGTCGAGATACAACTATCTTCAAGATGTAGCTATCTTCGAAGTACAAATATCTATCTTCTAGGTGCAACTATCTTCGATAAAGAAACCATCTTCGCGATTCAACTATCTTTGAGGTACAATTATATTATAAGCACATATATCTTCAAGGAACAACTATCGTCGAGATACAACTATCTTCAAGATGCAGCTATCTTCGAAGTGCAACTATCTTCGTGGTCATTCATTCATTACTGGACGTTTATAATTGAAAAAATACGGGTTTGGACTATTATTCAATTTGAACTTATTTTATAGAAAGAAGTAAGTATTGTTTTGCCGGGATATTCATCTGCTAAGCTCGAAAAATAAATTTAGGCCTAAATAACGCTACCTAGTTATGAATTTTCGAAGTTTCAGACAAATTATTTAGTACACCGTTAC
The DNA here is from genome assembly GCA_024449915.1 of Sweltsa coloradensis. Lineage (NCBI taxonomy): Eukaryota > Metazoa > Arthropoda > Insecta > Plecoptera > Chloroperlidae > Sweltsa > Sweltsa coloradensis. The sequence goes on from JAMZAV010001005.1 coordinate 143,681, forward strand.
CCGAAGGAAATTGCATACCTGGTAAGTTTCGAGCTTGGTCCCATCGTTACAAATCTTCCATAAAAAATAAGATGTGGACGATCTTTATGCCCCGTGACCTTGGAGGATTTTGGTCAAAAAAAATATTAACCATAATTTTTTTTTTTTTAAGTAGTACGGTCAAAATATGCTGATTTCCAAGACAAGGTGTAAATTCAAAACGCATATTTTTGCTTGTTTGCTTGAATATTTGTGCACAGTTGAAAGTAAAATTTTCTAAATAACATTTTAGATTGGCATGATGCTCTAGTATCTATCAAAAAAATTAAAAATAACCAAGTTGAAGCCGATTTATGAAATTCACCAAAACTCACATTTTTGCTAATTTTGGGATCAAAAAGTAAAATAAATCGTGTTACGCCATAGGTACCGGTACCTATATTTTAATAAATATTTTATGATATAATTTTTTAAACTCTCGTTTTTAGTATTGCATTATGCTCTAGACTGTGATAAAAAATAATTTGTTGGGGTAATAGTCCCTATAAGTTATGTCTGTGTAATTATTTACTACAATTTAGAAATAAAACAGTCTGCCCCAACCGGGATTCGAACCACGGGTCTCTCACATTCCAGGTAGGCATCTTAACCACTAGACCATCAGGACGGGTACATTTCAAGCTCTAAATTATGTGTGTTTACCAAAAAACAAATCCAAAATATGCACAAAATAGTAGTTAGATGAAAGAGTAGGGTAGAGTATGAAATATGATCATTTACAAGTCTTAAAAAAAAAAAAAAAAATGTTACAAGAGCTGTTACACAAAAAACAATTTTTTACCACATAATCCATAGCATAATACTACATTTAAAATGACCGTTTAAAAAATGATGTCTTGTAACTGTGATTTTACACGAATTTTTAATGTTTTATAACACTGTGTCTGAAACTGTGCACAAATGTACAATGAAACACAAAATAATGCATTCCAAAATCACACCCCTTCTTGGTAATCAGCATAATATTATGACTGAAACACTTGCCCAAATTACAAAACAAAATATAGAGAATTTACAGAAAAGTCTGTCGAGTACGTCAATAACGGGCAATTTTTTGGGGATCGAAAACCTCCAAGGTTATGGGGTAAGAAGGTCATCCCCATGTTAGTTCAAAACACCTCATCTATAGTTAACGATAATTGTAAGCTAAAATAAAAATTTAAGCCATCCAAATTATATACTTTTTACAAAACTTAGCACCGAAATATCGTATAAAAAAGTAGCAATGGCGGAAGTATGCACGAACCAAGAAAATCAACAATTTTATTTGTCTTTTTAAAAGACTGTGATTAATGATCTTACTCTATAACAATTATTATAAAATGCTTATTTTGGATTTACATTTTAGGTAAACACGCAGCCTTAAGGATCGGTCTAAAATTATATTATATAAAATTTACATTTTCCACCTTAAAAATATTACTAAAACTATATACAACTAAAAATATACTGTGTCATAAAGAAAAAGTAAATATCTTGGAATTTGATACTTACACGTTATGCAGCAAAAAGGTGGTATAATAGTTGGTCTTCTAGTGGATGTAGCGGCGAATTGGCTGCTGTTGTTAATGGAGTGAAGGCTGAAGATGGAATAATGCCAAAATAATAAATGCAACCGGTGAGAGTGGAGGCCCAGAGTAATAATTACCTAAAAATGCAAAAGAACTGCAAGTGGCCCGGCCTTGGGCCGGCCCGGGTATAAGGACCGGTTTCTCAAGGTGCAATTTATAAGAAACTCTAATGCTACGGGAGATTCTTAAATCATTGGATGAGCGAAGCGAAGGTTTCAATTTCACTGACCCCCCCCCCCCAAAAAAAAAAAAAAAAATTAGCTCGGGTGTTTTTTTTTTTTTTTTTTTGTTTGTTTGCACTCTACCGGGCAAACGGCATATGCGATCTTGATGAAAATTCAAGGGGACCTTCGAAATCTCTAAACTTAGACCTGCCACGTTTTTGGGTACAATAGAAGAAATATTTCTCATGAATTTCGTACTTTTACGATTTTTTTCGATTTTAAGTGCAAAATTTTCGTGACATTTGGGTTGATTCTGACCAAACGGGTGGGGCTACAACGTTTATATTTTACATGGATATTAAGGTAATGGTGATGTATAGTTTTTTTAAATAAAAAGTTGACAAAGTTAGCCAGAATCCATAGAATAAAGGTTTTAATATGAGTTTTTTGAGGTTTATAATAACAATTAACAAGTAACAATAGAAACTTTACAACAATCACTTACAATGCATTCAAAAAGCACTTGCTTTGCATTTGCTCCGCAAACTAAAAACTTACAAAAAAGCTCATCCATCAACGCGACTAAGAAAAGCGTTTGCGAAGCGGCCTTGTAACTGACAATGTGATGTTGCGCTATTCAAAGCTATACCTTCATTCTGCCTCAACAATTTAATGTATTTATACCAGTAATAAGTTGATTGTATAAAGTAAGAGTGGTTTAATGGCATATGGTATGAGCCAGTGGTATGGTGGTATTGTATGAACCAGTGGTTTAATAACACGGTATGCACCATAGGTATAATGGTATTGTATAAACCAGAGTTTTAATGGCTTGGTATGTACCATAGGTATGGTATGAGCCAGTGGTGTAATGGCATGGTATGTACTTTAGGTATGTTGGTATGGTTTGGACCAGTGGTTTAATAACCTGGTATGTACCATACTAGGAAAACGCTTAAGTCCCGCCGCGTTGTTGGATGAGCGTAATTGGTGCATTGAGCTGCATTGTGTTACGCGGATTTTCTGTTCTGTGAAAAAATCATTTTAGTCGAAGATTTTTTTAAATTAAATTAAATAAAATTAAAAATTAACTTAATTTTTTTAATAAATCGCAATTTTTACGTAATTTTTAAAAAATAAAAAAATCGTTAAATTGCAATTATCATAAGAAGTAATTATTCGATTGCGCTCAAATTTAACACAAGTATATTAATTCATAACATTAAGGTTCTATGAAAAAATCCTTTCAAAAGAATAAAGCATGTAGGTTTTAAAAGTCAAAGAATTGTTTTAAAAAAGAAAAAACCCGTAAAAATTCGATTTTCATAAGAAATAGTTTTTTGGTGACGCTCAAATTTCACACTTATATCTTAATTCATAAATCAAGGTTCTCTTAAAAAATCATTACAATCGGAAAAAGCATGTAGCTGTTAAAGTCGAAGAAAATTAGTAAAATCGAAAAAACGTAAAATTGCGTTTTTTATAAGAAAAAAATTTCCGATTGCGCTCAAAAACGTGGCAGTTCTAAGTTCAGAGATTTCGAAGGCCTCCATAAAATTTCATCGCAATCGGAGTATTGGTTTAGCCGGAATCGTGTTAACAAACACACAAAAAATACAAAAAAAAAGAAAGAAAAAAAAACATTCCAGATTTTTTTCTCCAGTGTAGTGAAATGGAATCTTCGCTTCGCTCATACAATGAATGGTATGAATCAGTGGTGTAATGGTATGGTATGTACCATTGGAATGGTGGTATTGTATGAACCAGTGGTTTAATGGTAAGGTGGTATGGCAGTAGTTTGACGATGTGGTATGTACCATATGTATAGTGGTATGGTATAGCCTAGTTGTAAGGTCTATGATCCATTGTGTTAATGGTATTGTGTGTACTAGTTTGTAAGATGGTCTGGTATGATCTAATTGTATGGTCGTTTAGAGTAGTAAACGTTAAGTAACTCGCCATTGAGCACGCTATTTCTATGTTTTTAGTATGACTGGCCTTATTGATCCATAAATAATTGATCAATCACAATATCTCAAAACAATTCTTTCTCTAGGTCCGCTAAATCTCCTTGCACCCACCGCATCACAAGCAGGTTTTATTGATGATTTATAAAACAATACATTCACAAATTTCATCAGTCTGCAATAAGTTTTGTGCTTGCTGATTTGTTTGTATTAAAACCCTTTATAGGGCATAATGTTGGGACCCTAATTTTTCTTTCTACCTTAACAATTTGAAGTTTGTGATTTTGTTTAGAATTTTAGAATTTTTTTCCTTGATCTTTTATGAAAAAATGCTGATTTTGAATTCCAAATTGGTCTCAAAGTTGAAAAAAATCCCAAATTTGTGTATATTTTCAAAAATTAGATTTTTTGGCAATTTTTTGCATGTTCAAATTGAATCTCCTTCAGGCAAACAAAATATCCGGGACATCCTGGAAATTTGTGTATGTTTGTGTTTTTATACACATTTCGATTTTTGATCCATTACAAAAATCGTTCTTATCATTAGAATTTAGTAAGGAAAAATGCCACCAATTCAGAACAAAACAAAGCAGCTTTTTGACCGGGTGTAAAGTATGAAAAACTGGCAGATTTAATTGTGTAGATTTTGAAATGTGATGGTAAATACATAGATATCTTAACACCTATAGTAGGCTAGATTAGCAGTCTCCAATACCTCCGCACAGGCGCGAGCGTACCAAATTGAAGCGTCAATCTCACCCATTCAAAATGGCGGTTTAGCGTTTTAATTTATGCTTTTTTAATGCAATAAAGTTTTTTATTGGATTGTTTGATATGGTTATAGCTTGTGCAGCATGGTATTGAACAAACAGAAAGGAATAAGGGAATTTAGTTATCATTTGGTGTCAAAGTCTAATATGTTAACCTGTCAAACTGGCGGCCATCTTTAAAAATATTTTTTCGATTAATCGCTCCCATCTTATTAACATGCAAACTCACCCATTCAAGATGGCTTCCAATTGTCCCGGAAGTGGGCCGCTGACTGCTAATCTAGCTAATGATATGGGATGTCTATGGGTAAATATAGAAACCACTGCCCTATAAGGTGTTGAACCGCAGTAGCGAGAAGCAGGCGATCCACGTGCATGTTTCCTGACCCTAGACACAAAGTGGCCTTGACACGACTCAGTAAAACATGTTATTATTTAAATTTGCAAGTTTCAAATGCCCTCTGGCACGTGTGTTGTGACTGGTTCCTCAGACGTGTATTAACACAGCCGCAGTGATGTTTAAACTGAACAAGAACAATAATGTCTCATTCGTAACACAGTCAATTAGGCAGTGCTATCATAGATCACCATCAAAGCTGATTTTGGCAAGCGCTGAACTGTTTTCGAGTGGGGAATTGAGGGAGATAGTTCTAAATAACGGTGTGAAAACACGTAGAAATCTTGGAATAAATAGTGTTGCAGCCGGTATCGAGCCGGATCTCCGTTGCTTCGGTGATAGATCTATGCTACAGAGGCGTTCCTTAATTCTGGATCGACCAAGATCTAGTAAAAAGACTTAGTAAATTGGTTTTCTATCTTACGACCTGTATGTGACGTCACAGCGTTTGAAAAATAAGCGCGTGATAGTAACGAAACTTTACCTTAAAAATTGAAGTGGTTAGCTTCGGATTGTTGACATAGCGTCAATGGAGTTGTAATGTGTTTCTTTCATTCTAACCCAGTCAAATTGGACTGTGTATTTCCATTAACATCCAGCAAGGTGGTGGTGTGGTGTGTGGTGGGGGTAGTACACTGGGGTCGCCGCCAGCTGGTTCAGTTTTTGGTTGGGTTTTGGTTCGCAGTTAGCTACAATTGCCTACATAAAGAATTTTCTAAACTACCAACTGCAATCACGGGTTGGACTTTTGTGGTCCTGAGCATGCGCCCATTCGTTTTGCTTAGTTCCGGGTGTAACCAAAAACTGTAGCCAGTTGGCAGCGACCCTAGTGTAATACCCCTTGAAGAGTAGGTAAGTACCCAATAAAGTGAGTGAAGCGTACTAATATTATGCAATTATTGGATGAGCGAAGCGAAGACTTCAATTTCACTGACCTCCCAAAAAAATTAGCTCGGGTGTTTTTTTTTTTTTTTTTTTTTTTTTGTATTTTTGTCTGTTTGTTCGCTCTCTACCGGGAAAACGGCATATGCGATCTTGATGAAAATTTCAGGGGACCTCGAAATCTCTGAACTTAGACTTGCCACGTTTTTGGGTACAATCGAATAAATATTTCTCATGAATATCGTACTTTTACGATTTTAAGTGCGATATTTTCGTGACATTTGGGCCGATTCTGACCAAACGGGTGGGGCTACAACGTTCATATTTTACATGGACATTAAGGTTATGGTGATGTATGCTATTTAAAAGAAAAATTTGGAAAAGTTAGCCAGAATCCATAGATTAAAGGTTTTTATATGAGTTTTTGAGGTTTATAATAACAATATAACAAGTAACAATAGAAACTTGACAACAATCACCTACAATGCATTCAAAAACCACTTGCAAAGGAAAAGTGGTCCTACGCAAACTAAAAACTTACAAAAAAGCTCATCCATCAACGCGGCGGGACTTAAGCGTTTTCCTAGTGATATCAACCCAGAAATAACAAAAATCCGTATCGAACCCTGGTCTCTCGGTTGACGGTCGAGTGCTTTACCCATAAGTTACCGAGACAATTTATTTTATCATAAGTGATGAGTATAAAGTACAAATATGCATTACATAATACAACTCACATTAATGATTTAAAAGATGGTATGCATATACAAACATTATGATGAAAGATGTAAATTGATACCTTCTGGATTGTCGATGCATTAAAGATATGAATAAATATTTTTAAAATTTGGTTAGCATTGAAAACTTCTTGGTAGATGTGCCAGGTTCAAAGATATTCATTATTTGGGTGAGGCTGGGCCCTCCCTCTGACTTGCGGGTCATTAAAGCATTATGTGTGATCCATATTGATGGGAAATGTTAATAAAAACTCAAGTGAATCGGAGGTCATGTGCGTAAGACGTGACTCACTTACATACAGAATTCTGTTACGCATGTAGAAGAGCTTAATTTATCTTTAATCACTAGATTTTAAAATCTTTTTTATTTAAATTTAACTACTTTTTATTGTTCATTTATTATTTCTCTTTATCGCGAAAACAAATAACTTAACGTAGTCCCCCAAAAATTCAGCAAACATTCATTTGATATTAATCCCCAAACGAAATGAAATTGCTTTTTTCAACGAAAGTGGTTTTCTGAGTGAAATGCGTGTTTTAAAGTTTGTTTGAAATATGGTTTCTTTCGTATGTGTACAATTCGATTCTCAGGGGAGATAAAGAGTAGTATGAACCAAAGTCAAGAAACTTATTTGATAAAAATATAAAGGTATTACATTACCAGTCATTGAAAGCAGCGCATTACCCGATTACAGAGATAAAACATAAAATTACCCCAGTAACAAAACTCGAATAAAAAACGTACATCATTTACCAAACGACTTTGATTGTATTAATTAATTGATATGAGACTATAAGTATTGTACATTGTTGTAATGGTTAATATGTAGGCCTATATCTATTGTTATTATAATTTATTAATCTACAAGATAATTAATAGATTGCAAATCTGTTTCTTACAGTACACAAGATAACGTAAAATAAATAAAAATGTTTATATTACACATCACACCTTCAACTTATTAACGTTCCCAATCTTTCCAAGGAACATTGCTTTAAATATTAGGAAAGTTATATAAACAATTTATTATATAATCTTTCATTATGTACATATAAACAGCGTTTGGTAAACAAAAAATATGACTTTAATATAACTAAAATAAACAAACTGCCATAGCCAATGTATACACAATAATAATGTTGGTTAGTTAACTTTATGTAAATTAATAATAAAAAGTTGTAACCATTAAATAAACTTCAAACTTATATAACAACAAGGAACTCTTTTTACTTTATCTGTAGAATAATAACAATAAGACTTTTTCAAGCCTTCGTTTTCTTCTGAGTATTATCAAAAATCGAATGTAGTTGTAGGTCAGCAAAATTAATAGTTTTATAATGAAACTATAATTATTTTATATAGTTTTATACATTTTTTAATTGGCATTATCCATCTCACAATGACGTTTGAACACTGTATTCTACATTTTATTAAGAATAATTGGACATAGTGTGATTTAAAAATTGTATTTATATATTTTATTGAATATTTCTCGATTTGATTAGACGGGAAACACACCCGTCGGTGGAATAGTTAAAATTTATTACAATCCAGAAATTAACAGACTCGGGTTCGACACCCGAACGGGATAGATTTTTTAATTTCTGGATTGTATTAAATATTTTATTGAATGTTCTAATGCTATTTTAAAATGTATAAGTATGTTTATCTGCTTTATTTTTTTCTCAACAGAACTTGTAATAATTATTTGAAGCTTGGTCATGCAGAAGAAAATGCTTTGCCTAAAGTTTCGTTAAGTTTAAAATAAAGAATTCTACAAAGGAAACGTATAACAATAAGCATTTCCTTTGACAAATACGGAACAAGATACACTTATAATATACATGTTTTGTTATGTTTCTAGCTTAATGTTGCAATCGTATAATATAATATCAATCGTATAATATACTAAAAAGAATATTAAGTGGATACATTAATTTGATCTGTGTTGAAGCGAAGTTACCTAAAATGTTAATATTAGATCGTCGTCCACCATAAAATTAAATAAATGTTTTAATTTTAGCTTAGATTGATGCTACTCGGCGTTGAAACAAAATTGACGAATAACTTGTATGAATATATTGGAAGTCCAAATAAATAATATGTTACAAGTATTCAATTTTTTTTTTGTTTTTAACTGTCGGGGTTTTCTTTATAAATAGATGTCGCTTATAAGATGATAAATTTACATCAAACTTTACAAAAAATATATGCTTACAAATTCTATTGTTTCAATAATTTGCTATTAGGTAAATGAAAGGTTTGGTTATAAAACTTACAAAATATTTTAATATGTGTCGGTTTTTAGTGCGAAACAGCTGCCCTTATAAGTGTGCATCAAGTTTTTATATATTGAATCGTATACCCGCCCATCGTTTACTTCAAGTCCTCTGTCTGAATGACGTAACAAGAGTGAAACAAAAGAACGACGACTTCTTCCATGCGGCCACCTTGAGCAAAGTGCTAACAAGACAGGCGGGTTGACCGTTAGCGACCGACCCTTAACCCTTTGACCTCTTGAGTGTCTTGTGACGGCAATGTCTGAAGATGTGTTGGAATGACGGCTATTATGTGTCCCATTGTTTGGACAACGTTATACCGCGTGGCTGGCGTACAATTCTGTTTCTTGTGAGACAATGTGACAAGCTGTTCAAACACCAAGGTCGTATCGCAAGGGGTGGGGGAATCATATCCGGTCAGGCAAGGCAGTATTACACGGGGTGGGAGAATCATAACCTACCTACAGGCAAGGCAGTATTACACGGGGTGGGAGAATCATACCTACCTACAGGCAAGGCAGTATTACACGGGGTGGGAGAATCATGATAAACTAAATGCAAGGCAGTATTGCACGAGCTGAGACAATAGTAACTTAGACAAGAAAAGTGTATTCCATTGGGTATGTTTGTCCTGAATAATGAATGTTAACATACATTAGTTGCTTTATGACTGTATTAATATAAAACATTATATTTCAGTCAAAATTGTTTTGTCTCACGTTTTGACTTATAGAGATGGTGACCAATACAAAGTTAGACAATATTCGAAACATGATAATGTCAAGGACAAAGAAATAACAGATAACAGCACACAAACACATGACAACATTCTACTGAAACATCCCGAAGTGGTAGAATTGGACGACTTTAAACAACAAGGTACCAACCCTCAACAGTGAAAAACATATTGTACCTCTGCATATTGCATAATACCACGTGTTATGTTTTGCGTCAATTTTACATAAACATGGTACCAATGTTTAGGTAAAATTGGCGCAAAACTAAGAAATAAAAACTTCGTTTAAAAGATTTTAAATACAAATAAAAAATAATAGACATAACAACACAGGTTCTATATAAGGTTTATTTTAAGTTTAAAAGAAATATATAAAAAATAAACAATTTCATTTGAAATTAACATAAAAAAATCCAAACAAACGTTCAACGCCGGAAACTACAGACATCCAATTTCCCTTAAACCCTATTTTGGTTGTAGATAAAGGAGTGTAGACAGAATATACAAGAAAACACTGCTCAAAATTCAATTTTGAACTTGCTGGATTGATTCGGGCCATTTGCGTATTGTTGTTTGTTAGGTTGTCTCGTCAAAAAAATCACAAATTATAATCTGCCCTAAATGTCCTTCTTTCATTCTACTATCTTTTCAGACATCTTTAAAAATAAATTTAGTTACAGGGATTCCCCGTGGTTAATTCCCGGTCCAGCTGGGGTTGTATTTTTAAGTTTTTTTGTATTGAAATTTATATTTTGTTTGTTCTCATTCTCACTTGTGATTTCGTATTTGTAGTGTAGTTCATACATGTGTGCCATGCAAATATCCATGGGTTGATGATAATAATATTTGTACATAATAATTCCACCTAGGGTATGGTTTTCAGGATTAAATCGATAAATAATAATATCTTGTTTCTCGATTTGGTTAGTCGGGAAACACTCCCGTAGGTGTAATTGTTATATATTTACTACAATTCAGAAATTAAAAAATCCGCCCCAACCGGAATCGAACGACGAATGCGGGAGATCCGTGGTTCGATTCCGGTTGGGGCGGACTTATTTAATTTCTGAATTGTAGTAAATAATAATAATATCTTGGTTATCATGGACGTCAGGTAGTAGTCATCAAGTGTTGCATTACTAATTGTTATGTCTGAGAGCATCGATACGTCAAGACAGTCGATCGCATGTATACACATACAAGTATAACAATGCGGAAAGAATTCTGTATTGATAGAATGAATTCCCGTGTGCAAATAGTGTAGCATTCGAAGTTCAAACAATACGATTGGCATTTTCGACTGTAAACACGATCTTTCATGAATCTATATGCGTAGAGGAGATGTTTAATTTAAATATAAATATATAGGTTCTAGAAATGTGTATTTAGCAATAGATAAAAACATATACCCGAAAGATATAGTGTATATATATTTCAATGCATTACACATCTCTGGAAGTTTCTATAAGGACATAATGTACCTGATTGAATATGCAACTTGACAAACCTTATGATAAAATGTTCGTCAGTTTGTTATGTTATGAATAATTTTTGGCATGGAGCGGTATAGGTGGTGTTTTACTAATTTTGAAATATGTGCACTTTAAACGTGGATTGTTTTATCTCAAATCGTCCGACACACCTGGTATCGTAGGCTCTCCCATCCTGTTTTTCCCCCCATAAAATAATAGTGAATGGAGCTTAAACCTAGTGCTATCAGAACAATCAACAATAAAACGTTATTCTTCACATTTTTCCGATCGGGCACACGGCAAATATTGCATCATCAGTATAATTTCAAACTGCAATAACATCTAGCACAGAATTCAACGTACATTGTTCGATTTCTGTGAGAGTAGTGATTCTGTGATTGTTCAACGGTTTTTCTTGAGTTTATAACAGGGAAAAATTATATTTTTCGAAATCGTGCGTCCTGCAAATTTTTCCGTTTGGTGGTACGAATTGGAAAAAATACCGGAAAACTAAACAATTCGTAGAACAAAGTAAAGTGTTATAATATCCCACTTTTACTCTCTAATGAACTTAAGGTGATTAAAACTTTATTCTTACCTTGCCAATACAGCTGACTTACACAGATGTCTATAACGTTTGTTATGGTATCTTTCTGCACCATTCTCCGATCTATAATACGAAGCATTGTAAGTTTTTTTTTTAACCTTGGTCAGATGCCGCTGAATATCTCCAATATAACAGGCAAGATTATATGATAATGCGTAATGTAAAACTCGCAAATTCCGTGCACAAAGTAGATTTTCCTGTCGATTTGAAATATTTTGTTTTTTTCAAGGAGATTTAATTATTCCCAATTAATTGCGCGAGTGAGCGTAGCGAATGAAACGAAGTCTTCCAACGCAGGTCTATCGGAAAGGCACTCACTGTAAGAATGTGTGTCCGTTTGTCTGTTTGTTTGTTCGATGTCATATGGCCGAACGGCCTAACAGATTGAGCTGAAATTTTAACAGTTATCCGTGACCAATGAACTTACCGAACTGCTTATAAAATGAGCAAAATCCGTTGCGATTTAAACCCACAAAAATAATAAACCTAAAAAATATGCTGCAAATGTGAAGGATTTAATTTAACAACAATGGTTTTGTTTTTGCATGCATGCAGTGACCAAGGTGTATCGAATCTTGTACGCTCTTAAGGACACCCCAAATAGAGCTGGGTGATTGAGTAGACCTTGCAATCTTACACGTATTTCGTACTGGCTATATGTTTTCCATTGTATTGTATGCATTTCAAAACACATTCTATAATTTTTTGGATGAGCGAAGCGAAGACTTCAATTTCGCCGACCCCCAAAAAATTTAGCTCGGTGTTTTTTTTTTTCCCTGTCTGTTTGTTCGCTCTCTACCGGGCAAACGGCATATCCGATCTTGATGAAAATTTGACAGGACCTTTGAAATCTCTGAACTTAGACTTGCTACGTTTTTGGGTACAATCGAAGAAATATTTCTCATGAATATCGTACTTTAACGATTTTTTACGATTTTTAGTACGAAATTTACGTGACATTTGGGCCGATTCTGACCAAACGGGTGAGGCTACAACGTTCATATTATACATGGACATTAAGGTTATGGTGATGAAGTACCTTTTGAAGGAAAAAGTTGAAAAAGTTAGCCAGAATCCATAGAAATAAAGCTTTAATAAAAGTTTTTTACGGTAAATAATACCAATTGACAAAAAACAATAGAAATTTGACAACAATCACCTACAATGCGTTGGTAGCAAAACAAAGCACTTGCAAAAGTAAAGATATCCCACGCAAACTACAAATTTTAAAAAGCTTATCCATCAACGCGGCGGGACTTTTTTGTACCCAGGTCTTTCACATTCTGGGTATAAAGGCGCCTTAACCAACTAGACTAAAAAACTCCAAAGTCGTTGTAAGACGAGTGAGCGTGTTGAGAACCCGGGAACATTTGCATTTTCGTTGATTTATTTATAAGGTATAAACGATAGGATTTTCAGTTCAGTTGCTATAGGGCGCGTCAACTGTAAGACCATAATGCGCCACGTAAGCCTATGATAGGCTAGGGAGGAAATACCCATGCTGGATCCAGCCTTATGTATTTATGGGGAGAAAAGGGAATGTTCCCGGGTACTCAACACATGATTCGCCCACTCGTTTTACAACGACTTTGGCGTTTTCCTAGTAAATAATAACACAAAACAATTATCTCACTTTTATTACCTATGCGTAACATTAACCGTCCAGTGCTACGAGACATCGACTTAGTCTTTAATTATAAATTGAAGACAAACTAATTTCGAACACCACAATACACGATTTTTTTATCTACGCATTTTCATAAATTGTTACTATCAATTTTTATCCGTGTGTTTATTTAAAATCAAGTTTAAAGCACACTGACTAAAATGCGTCCAAACGCAAGCACTGCTGAACATTTTATGTGAAGGTGTTTTACAAATAAACTGAGTGAATAATAATATCGATAGGGCTGAGGTTAAACGTGGCCTACGAAAGCACATTTGGTTGGTTAACATGTAAATACAAACTAAAGTTTGTGTTAAATATACAGTATTAGCTCCTACCACGATTTAAAATGCGATTGGGGAAGAATACAGCTCAAGTATATTATTTCAAGTACATATTTTCAAGTACATATTTTCTTATTAAATCGCATAGTGTTATATCAAATAACAGTTTAACAAATGTAACATAAACAAACAAACAAATCAAGTAATTGTTTTGAACAAACATTATTTGTCAACTAGTAAAAAAAAATGTTATAAATATGGAAGTTGAAAAAGTTTGTAGTGCAATTGTTCACACAATTTAGTCCAAATCATCTTAACCTTTTATTTATTAATTTTTTTATTTAACGTCTATTCCATTCAGTTATAAAAACTGATTTAAAACAAAATAATACTAATCACATAAATACAGACAAAATAACGAACTGTTGTAGTTGAACAAAGTGAGAGAATAATATAACTTTAAACATATCTTATTGCTCCCCTCAATATTCACTCAACATAATTAATGTGACACAGGCATATTATTTTACAGACACATTGTCACTCATTTATATAATCAAAACATAGCACACAGGCACATGCTGGTCAGACCGTACGCACGAACATATGACAAATACATAATACATGGTAGATACAATACTGCCAAATAATAACAAATACAGAAACAAAATACAAAATATGAATAACAATGGTGATGCATTTGTTATTATAGAAAATTAAATACAATAATATACAAACCAAGTTCAAGTATAACATGTAAATACGTTTATTATATCAAGAATTAATAATTTTATTTGATACTTCTTGGGCGATAGTAAAAGAAGGCGGTAGTATGTGACATGTATATACTTTATTTTAAACAAAGCCAAAGTGAAGGGAAAAAAGTCGTATGAAAGAAGTGTGAAAATTAAATGATTATCAAGAAATTTTCTAATTGAGTAATAATTTTATTTGAAAGAAAGTCTTTCAATTTATATTTAATTAGAATTATGAATTATGTTTCAATACAAATTAAAAAATATAAATATTATTACGAAAAATAACAATAATATTACTCACAAAATAATAATTCATTGACAATGCTGTTAGAAGTGTATGCCATTTAAAATTATTATCATTGTAGGCATACTTCAGCGTATAGTGTCTTTTGCTCCTATAATCCAGATACGTTCTGTTTCATCCACGTTGGAGAGCAATCTCATCAATATCACGCATGTCAATCCGAGGTTTTAACCGTGATACGAGGTATGCGCACATACGTACACGAACAGACAGAAAGATGATGCATAGAGTGGCGCTTCGCTCCCAAACAGTCTTGACCATATACTTGCTAGCTCCCACTCGGACACTCTTGCTGTGTTGAAGACTGCCCAGTTTGAATTCACTTAACCATCTTGTTCAAAGTATTCACCATTCTGTAAGCATCGTTCATTACCTATAAATAAAAAGGATAAATATGTTAGCTACTTGTAGTTTTTATCAATTAGTGCATCGCAAATATGATACCAAAGTCGCGTTGATGGATGAGCGATTTAGATCAATTGAGCCCTCTCTTAAAAAAAAAAAAACAATTTCTTGTTGCCATGCTTAGGGGCGATTACCCCAAAAGTTATTTTTTACCACATAATCTATAGCACAATAATACACTTAAATGACCGATTAAAAAATAATACCTCGTTATTGTGATGTTTACACGAATTTTTAATTTTTTGAGCTAGAAATTCGCGAAAATTGACGTTTTGGGAAATTTCTTTAATCGGCTTAAACCTGCTTCTTTTTTGTTTAACATGGATATTAGAGCACCGTACCAATCTAAAATCGCACTTCACAACATCCGGTCTTGAAACTATGCACAAATATACACTCAAACACGCAAAAATATGCATTCCAAAATCAGACCCCTTCTTGGTTATCAACATATTTTGACCGAACCACTTGCCCAAATTACAAAACAAAATATAGAGGATTTACAGAAAAGGCTGTCGAGTACGTCAGTAATGGTTAATATTTTTGGATCAAAATCCTCCAAAATCACGGGGCATAAAAGTCGTCCCCATCTAATATATTACGGGAGATTTTTACCGGTAGGACCTAGTTCGAAAAATATCAAGTTTGACGGTTTATTTTTTAGGGGGAGGGGGTTCATGGTGGACCCAATAATTTTTCTGTTAATTTCTAAATTCATAACTAGTTAGCCTGAATTTTTTTTTTGAGTTTTGCGTGTGAATACCCCTTTTAAAAAGATTTTCATTATTAAAATGATTTCTTTATTACAACAACAACCAACAAGAAAAGTAGGCTTGTATTAAAATATGAACTGATTTGCACGACGTTGTAGAGTTCTTTTAATTTATTATTTAGTATATCATAGTCTGTTATTACACCTCCATAGTTATGAAGGCAGTAATAAAACAGTACATAAATGTTCACAATAAAAAATAAATAATATACAATTTTATTATATTAACGATACCACTACAATGTACAATAAAACTGTTTTTATGACAACAAAATGAAAATTTAATTTTAAAAATCTCAATAAAAAAGCCAAATGAGAAAGAAACAGAAAAAACAAAAATTTAAATTTATACGAAATGAAAAACTTTCTTTTAGTCGATCCTTCTCAAAAGAAAAATATCATTGTCGCAAGTCGTTAACCGTATTGTTTTTTTTTTTAAGGTTGTTGAAATGTTTACTATAAAAAGTACATTGAAATACCTAAATGAGTGAGCAATATAGAATTTTTTTTTTAAATCAAAGAAAATCAAACTTTCGAGGGAAAAATTTTAGACGCAAATATTCATCCTCTGATCAAATCTTGAAAACCGTTAAACTAAAAAAATCATGTCGTTATTATAATTATAATTATGAGTGAAGCCGATTTCAACAGTTATCTATGTTTCTGGCTCAAGATGCGCTCCCCAACTGAACGGCAACCGGACAAACTTGGAAGAAAATATCATTGTGTCCGGACAAACTTGGAAGAAATATCGTAATGTACGGACAAACTTGGAAGAAATATCATAGTGTCCGGACAAACTTGGAAGAAATATCGTAATGTACGGACAAACTTGGAAGAAATATCGTAGTGTCCGGACAAACTTGGAAGAAATATCATAGTGTCCGGACAAACTTGGAAGAAAATATCATAGTGTTCATAACGTTTTTTTTAATTAATTAATTTATAACATCATTACAATGATTAACTGATTATCTAAATAATGGTGTACGTTAAGCAGCAATAAAAAACCAAACAGATAGGGCAGATAAAAATAAGAAAAAATACAGAAAATAACAAGACTTTGACACAGTAATTATCAGGTATTACTACGTTAATAAAGGATTTCTTTTAGCTTATTAATTTATGGGCATTCTTTTTATTTTCCTTTTAAATCGTATGGTCCCCATAACTCAGAAAATTTACTTCTAATATCTCCTAAACAGATTTCCGCCGGCAGTGTTGGCTCGAGCGTTAAGCGCGTGGCTCTGATTCTGGAGGTTGCGGGTTTAAATCCCGTCGAGATTGGTACTCCTGACTGAAGGGTTTTTCCGAGTTTTTCCTTAATCTTTAATTCGAATGCAAGAAATTGAGTCCTCTTAAACAGCCCTCAGACATATCTACACAATTGTCCTATCAGCAACACACCTAATTACACACCGTTAGAGGAGCATGCATTGCACCTTGGGGAGGCTTCCCACGAAAAATTATTATTATGAAACCGAATTCTAAAAAGACCCTCCTCCATAAAAAAATTATTTCAATATTATTATGATTTGAATGTTGTAACTTGAGTTGAATCTAAGAACTTGCATGGGAACTTGCTATACATAAGAATATCATTTCAATTGCGTCCCAGTAGCCCTGTAGTTTTTGCATTGAAAGTGGAAAAAACATCCATAGTTTTAACAAGAGAGTATTATTTTTACAACCAAGCCTACGTCAATCACAAATGCCACTTACATTTTTGAAGTTCTTGCGGGACGGAGGGTCAATACCATCAGATTTAATCTGCAACGGGACGTTAGCTCTGCTCATGATAATAAGCATGGACTTCTTGAAGCTCGGCGAGGCTTCAAGCCAATCACTGCTGTACATAGACTCACATACAGCCTCGTGCTGAAAAATATTCAATATTAAAAAAAAAAACTTAACAATACAAAATACCAACAAATAAAATTAATGCTTATACTGGTTAAAAAAGTAAAGCAAGTTTACAATAGCATCTATTTGTTTTCAAAATCCATTTAATGGCGATATCTTTAATTTAAATTTTTAAAGAAACTTTTTGAAAAAATATTTTTAAACAAATTATGAGCTAAAAGTGTTTCAATATAACAATATGAAAAGAATGTTTGGTTAAATTATCGTAGCAGTCAATACTCAAAAACATACTTTCTTTTGAGTAAAAGTAGGGTTTAGTAGCGTTTTCAGTCAAATTTTGTTGAATGATTTAGTATCTATATCATCACAAAGTCTTAGATTTAAACCGCACACATTCCATTTACAAAATTTTAAAACACTTTTGCGATGTATGATTTGTGATGTATTGTATAATATATGTTTAATGATGTATTGTGATGTTTGCTAAACACGATATAATTGCCAACTAGCATAACAAATCTGATTTTTTTTCTTGGTCCATACAATAGCATATATATATATATATATATATATATTAGGGATATCACACCTAATGATTGTGTACGTAATGTGATGATCATTGAATAATAATAAATAAATAAAATAAATAAATATTGTAGTCTTAAGTTGGATAAACTTCTTGTTGGAAACTTATTTTCTTATATATCTTATAATCTATCTAATCTATCTTATAAATTTGGGAATTTAGGAATCTCTCAAATTAAAATAAGTAATTTTGTTTATATTTTGGTTTTCAAAATTTTGAATTTAACTAGTCAGAAACACAACTTTGTTCCACCTATAAAATTGAATTTTACATTAAAACCGTACTTACTTGATCTGCAATCAGCTGTGCCATGTTGTTCACAATCAGAAAGACAGATGTTACTATGGCTGAGAACACCGTGCAAAAGATTCTAAATCCTAGTGAATTTCCATCGGACTGGCGGAATATAAAAGAAAATGCATGTTAAATATTATACTTTTATTATACAATTACTTAGTTGAAATAATGACTGGCAATTTGTTAAATTACTGCTCAACGCGCCCTGTTGCAGAGGATTGTGGGAACAATTGAATAATATTAGGTCAACTCCCGTAGAATGCTCTAGAAACTGTTGTGGCAGAGACAGTCCAACACACAACCGAGCAGATGTCAGATAGCACGGGAATAATACCCTTTACTCCCAGAATGCTTTGCAAGCGTGATATAGAAGGCGCATGTGATTCTGAAAATAGATGGTTATTGTTTATTTATATACTTTTATTTATTTATTTAACGTCTAATTATTATACTTGTGAAATGAGTCGCATAGATGTAAAACTTGCCCTCTACACTTGAGGAACTGAATAAACCTGTGAGTTTGTTGCATAATTCAGATAATTATTAACTAGTTTTGAAATTATCAATATTAATATCAGGAATCATTTAATCTAGCACCCATAAATCTCATCTTATTTATTAATCTTATTAATTAATATTACTTCTAGGCCTTATAGTTCTAAGAGCACTGACCTCAGCCACAAAAACTTAGGTCGTTTAACAGATTGGCTGTTCGTGTATAGGATGGTTGGCTGTGATAGGCTGTTGTGGATATGACGTGTTTTGAAGTGAATGGTGCATGGATAAGTCAAGTTTTTTAAAGTCGACTTTTGACAGGATTTTACTACTGGATAAAGACACTTTTGTTGAAATATTTTATTTGAGATACATGCGTCTCGAAAAGACGAAGAAAACCCAGCTCATTATTAGATTAAAGAGGATAAGGGGAGTTTTGCATCTATGCAACTCAAATATACCACGCATACGAAAATCTTGTAAAAATACAGTCAATCTTACACATTTAATAGAAATTAGATCTTAAAGAAGGGCTAAGCTTATGTTACCTTAATTTATTAACGTACAATACAACAACGTACAACTACATTCTTGAAATGCTCTATAAAATAGAATTTGCTACTATTAATTGAAACGTAATAGTTCCTGAAGTTGTCATACCTTCCGCAGTAAAGTATAATAAACATATCTTGGTGAAAGTTGGAATTAGCGAGCACTTTGCGCAGAGCGGGAGGCGAAATGTGTTCTTACCTGGGAAACAGGTGTTTGAGAGAAGCTATGGACATGTTTGAGCTTGGGAACGAGAGCTCTGAGTGGGGGGAGACATTGAAACGTAAAAATGGTGGTAAAAAGATATTTATATGTAACTTATGCAAATTATATTCTTCATTCATATAATTGAGTAAATGTAGTTGTCATGTGTTAACATAGGGAAAGTGGAATACATCATAAATGTGGGGTAATACCTGTTGTTGGAGATTGATTAATAAATAAAATAATCAAAAAAATAAAAAATAATGTGATCCGTTGAGATCCTCCACTGTGCCACAACTCTCATTCACACCCTACTCACGCTATGGCTTTGAATAATAACAAGCGCATTTAATTAAAATGTTATTTGAATTAACCATAATCTCTAGAATTACCTTGGCAAAGATCAGAGCGGTAACTCCCAACACCAACGTATTGTCAACCAATAAGACAATGAGGAACCACCTTTATTACTTTTGTTAACAATTGAATAACCCTGTAATCATAAGATGAGTAATAATTATTATTGCAATAGTTTAATTGGATGAGCGTAGCGAGCGTAGCGAGTGGAGCGAAGATTCCATTTCACTACACTGGAGAAAAAAATCCGGAATGTTTTTTTTTTTTCTTTTTTTTTTTTTTTTTTTTATGTATTTTGACTGTCTGTTAACACGACTCCGGCTAAACCATACTCCGATTGCTAATAAATTTTATGGAGGTCTTCGAAATCTTTGAACAACTTAAAACTGCCACGTTTTTTAGTGCAATAAAAATTTGTTTCTCATTAAAATCGCAATTTTACGATTTTTTTCGATTTTAAAAAAATTCTTCGACTTATAACACCTACATGCTTTTATCAGATTTTAATGATTTTTGCACAGAACCTTTATTTTATGAATTAAGATATTCGTGTAAAATTTGAGGGCAATCGAAAAATTATTTCGTATAAAAATCAAAATTTACGTGTTTTTTCTTTTTTAAAACAATTCTTTTGACTTTTAACACCTACATGCTTTATCCGATTGTAATGATTTTTTCACAGAACCATAATTTTATGAATTAAGATATTCTTGTGAAATTTGAGCACAATCGAATAACTATTTCTTATGAAAATCGAAAATTTACGATTTTTTTTCTTTTTTAAAATTACGATTAATTAAAAAAATAAGGATTAAAGTTTATTTTTATTTAATTTAAATTAATTTTTAAAAAAATCTTCAACTTAGGAATGATTTTTTCACAGAACAACAGAAAATCCACTAAACACATGGTAGCTCAATGCACGATATTACGCTCATCCAACAACGCGGCGGGACTTAAGCGTTTTCCTAATCCATAGATATCTTAACACCTATAGTAGGCTAGATTAGCAGTCTCCAATACCTCCGCGCAGGCGCGAGCGTACCAAATTGAAGCGCCAATCACTCCATTTCAAGATGGCGATTTGGCGTTTTAATTTATACTTCTTTAATGCAATAAAGTATTTCACTGGATTGTTTGATATGGTTAGATTGAATAAACTGAAACAATAAGAAGGTATTGCGTAAGGGAATTTAGTAATCATTTGATGTTAATGGCTAGTGTGCTCACCTGTCAAACTGACGGCAATCTTGAGAACTATTCTAATTGTCACGGAAGTGGACCAATGACTGCTATAGCCTACTATAGGTGTTTAATATCTATGGTTTAATCACACATACTGTTATGTTGGCATACATTACTTTATGTTACCAACCTTATCAGTTTATTGTGAAGATCGATGTCTTCAACTAAAACATCGCACATTTCCATATTAAGCTCGTGTTGAGTTATTTTTCCAAGGTTTTGCATCCTGCTACCGTTCTCTACACTGTTGTCTTTTTGGGGGATAACATGTTCATTATTATATTCCTCTTTATGTTCTGTATAGGTAGAATGTTGCAATGTAGCTCCAGCAATTTCAGTCCTCGAAAGTAGGCCACCGTCTTCATACAGTGGAGACAAGAGCGCCAGGTTATCAACCCTTCTGGTGTTTGTGGCATCTGTGATACTGTCGCCTTGTGAAACTCCTTTATATAGGTCATCATCCTTTTCGGTCAGGTAATGGTCGACTTCCTCATTCAATGGTCGTAACAAGGCTAAATTATTTACCCTTCTTGCCTTTAAAGCTTTGAACTGATCAGTCGCGGTGACTTGGTGGCTGTTTTCATAACTAACTGCTACAACTGAGCCAGTTGGAACACTAGCCGATTCCTTAAGCTTTCTTATCTTGATCCTTACAATTGAAATACTTCGGATGTGTTCGAGTTTATTATTAAGTATGCAGAAATTTGACCAAGGCAGGAGTAGCCCTACAGATAATATTGCCACCAATGTTAATGCCATGCAAAAGAGACTGAGTGTATGAATCAATCGCACAAACAGAGTTATTTCATAACCGGGATACGAAGACGTGTCCCACGGGAACCACTCCCTGGAATATCAAAGATTACAAGAATTATGCCACATTCAGAACAAATAGTACATTTAAAAAAATTACCATCGAACATACAGGCTGTTCAAAATGTTTTAAAAGATTAAACTTCAATATATTATCTAAATGGTTTTTGCTACAATGTTTTGGTACTACCAATATTACTTTAAAGGCGAGTTTCTATGAACAGTGCTTGCACCTCAATAATACTTTATTTCTTGATGTAGTTATTTTTAATGTTATTCTCCGGTAAGTGTAGCATAAATACGAACAAATTATATTTTTAACAATGAATCAATCATTCCAATTGCAAGTATTAATTACTTCTTATTTATAATATTTGCTAAGTATGTTTTGTAATAATGTGTGAGATATTATTGTAATATTTATTGCAGTTTGCCTGCCCAGTAGTCATAAAATAAAACAGTGGTATAATTGAGTGAGCTATCACTGAATCGGTGTCAAAATTGTAGATGTTTTCTTATCATCAACTAAACTGAAGTACATCAACACCATATATTATTGAATAGAACTTACCTTAAATATAATCTGCGTTCTGGTAGTAAATTGAAAAGATAATGCAATAACGTAAATATATTGAGAATGATCATTAGAGGTATTTGGATACGTTTAATTATTTTATAACTCATTAAACGAATATTATAAAAACGTTTCTTTTGATATTTATTATCCAAATGTTTCGGTGCTACCATCCTTGTGATCTCATAAATCATACATCTTAGTGTGTCAGGTTGGAAGTACACACTTGCCATGCCTACTGTTTCTAAACCTTCTACGATAATGAGTAAAATGTTACCCATAAGTTCTATGGTGTTGTTTTTGTAGACATATATTGCCACCGGGCAAAAAATAAAAGCATGCAACGATGAAAAAATCATCATGAACAATGGATTTAGATGTCGAAATATTCTAAGGACCAAACGGAGGGAGTAATGTTTGCAGAGCAGGTGTGCCAACCAAGGGCTGAAGTACTTCAGGTAGAATTTAAGGTCGGGCTCTGCGTCGTCCTGCCAGAACCCTGTAACAAGGATATGATACTTGAGAGTGATAAAATATTTCCAAAACAAAATTGGTACTGAATAAAGAAAGTTTAAGGCTATTCGACCGCGTTTTTCTTTTTTCCAAAATATGCTACCAAGTCAAAATATAGTGAATGGCTTTGAAACCTGGCTATTTAAGAAAATTAAAACTATTTTAAAACAAATTCTGATCTTGTACACGGCCACTATCGCCACCTCAAATTAATTTCAAACTTCAATTCGCTAGGGCACACCATTCAACGTAGGGTGTTGTGCTTTTGTGACATTAATTTTCAACTGGTTTTCTATAGGCTGACTGAGAGAATATATATATATATATATATATATATATTTAACAATATTGTCGTTCCTGCGATTTTTTTCGTTTGGCGGTACAAATCGGTACAAAATATCGCCAAACGAAAAAATTCACAGGAGAGACAATTGTTAAAAAAAATCTTTTTTCTCTCAGTCAGCCTTTAGAAAACCAGTTGAAAATTAATGTCACAAAAGCACAACACCCTACGTTGAATGGTGTGTCCAGGCGAATTGAAGTTTGAAATTATTTTTAGGTGGCGATATTGGCCGTCTACCGGATCAGAAAAATTTGAATAAAAATAGTTTTGATTTTCTAAAATAGCCAGGTTTCAAAGCCATTCACTATATTTTGACTTAGTAGCATATTTTGGAAAATAGAAAAACGCGGTCGAATAGCCTTCATGTTAGCTCACGATTTGAGTAAGTCACATACACATGTCACATTAATGATTTTCAGTTGGTTACTTTAATTCTAAAACGGAATGAGGCAACTCTGTTGGCTCGGCGAATAATGACCATTGACCAACCATAGATCGGTATATGAATGTGTAAATGGCAACCATGTGGTCTGTCATCGGAAGGCAATTGTTGGTTGATTTGATTTGTATTGACTATTCGAAACGATTAATGGTGATAGATGAGGATGAAGGGTGAATAGAAGGGAGGAGGGAAACCCGGTACCGGCACGTAGTCTACTCCTTTCGAAAAGTATCCAGGGAACCAACGGCTTTACGTCCCTTCCAAAGAACGGTGTTATCTTGACAGTCACATAGGTTGCTCCACTAACGCGGACTGCCGAGCAGACGTCGAGGAGAACGAAGCCGTTATACTAGCTCTCGAACCCTCTATCTGCTCTAACCAGCGGTATACGTGTGTTTCAGGGCTGAGCGTTAACTTACTCTTCCCCTAACCACGCCCGAGGTTGCTTAACTTCGGTGTTCGAGTGGGAAACGCGATCGCGGCTAAACTGCTGGCATAATTGTTTGTGACAAGAAGAAAAGATTTGAAAGGTGTTTCTTAGATTTCTTCCTCTTCTTATTATATTGTGAACATTTTTCATTCAGGGAGATAAACAGTAAAAAACCACTAGGCCTACATTCGTTCGGTTAAAAGTAAACATGCATTTTTTTAATTTAGGTTATAAAATATCACATTTAAAAATCCTTTTGTGGGGCGGGTACACGTACCATATTAAGTAAGTGATAATGTTTATCGTAAACGAACTCTTACCTTGCCAATATAGATGACTTACACAGATGCCAAGAACGTTTGTTAAGGTATCTTTCTGAACCATTCTCCGACCTTTAGCACGAGGCATGGTGAAGGTTTAACCAAAGTTTATGTAGATCTAGGTTTAACTCAACTCAGATGTCTCTGAATATCTCCAATCAAATAAGCAACATCTGAATAATATCAAATAAAGTAAGTTGGTAATCGTGCGCGTAAATTTA
Source organism: Sweltsa coloradensis (assembly GCA_024449915.1). Taxonomy (NCBI): domain Eukaryota; kingdom Metazoa; phylum Arthropoda; class Insecta; order Plecoptera; family Chloroperlidae; genus Sweltsa; species Sweltsa coloradensis. Next base: position 168,744 of record JAMZAV010001005.1, read on the forward strand.
ACGGATTTTCTTACGAATATATTAATTTTTAAGTTGCCTCTAGTTTGTAAAACAATCCACGTAGATTCCATTATTCCAAAATATAGAATATAGATTTTTTAACTTAACGAAACATTAATATTTTAGATAATTTCAATTTCTATTGCTCATTGTGCACCTTCAAGTGTTTTATGTATCTTAATAAAATATTTATGATATAAATTTTAAACTATAGAATCTACATGCCCTTGAACTTTCATAAAGTAAACGCAGAAGTACGAAAACACGTCTAACTAGTGCCAATTCTACACCTGTTATGCGCAGGCCTTCTATCTAAAGAGTGGGATACAATGTCGATAAGGCTCATAAATACCATGCCCTTGCTAAAGGGACCCCTCTGATTGGTCAGCATATTAAATGTAGATAAATGTTTATTATGGATATCTCATAAATATAATATAAAGCTCCCATCGCATTTTGGAACTAATATTTTATAAGATAATAGCCCTAGAATATTATTACCTGTACTGTAAATGCTGTCACATTATAAAAATATTAGTACACTTTATAGTTATTTCCCTAGCGAGTTACATGTCTTGTCCAAACGTGGGAGTCATCAAATACTTTTGTGAGATAATAGCATAGATTAGGCACTATCCAGATGTTTGAATCACAAGGCCTAAAACGGGTGAAGAATACAAAATAATATGAACGTAGGTAGTAAATGCGAACTGCATCACACTTTAATGTGAGTCAAATTTTGTTGAATAACTACTACAGAATTTTGGTACTGAAACCCCTCCACCCACCATTTAAGAATTCCTGTAAAGGTCAAGGATGTACGTAATACATTATGTATGCTGTTTATGCCTGTCTCAGTCTGTGGCTGGGTTAAATATGGTCTCAAAGATTTTTATTTTTGTGCTGGTCGTTAATGAAATGAAACATACAAACTTTATTTTTGGATGAGCGTAGCGAGCGCAGCGAGCGAAGCGAAGATTCCATTTCACTATGGGAAAAAAAAATCCGGATTTTTTTATTTTTTATTATTATTGTGTGTCTGTTAACACGATTCCGGCTAAACCGATTTTCCAATTGCAATGAAATTTTCTGGACGCCTTCGAAATCTCTGAATTTAAAGCTGCCACGTTTTTGAGCGCAATCGAAAAATTATTTCTCAAGAAAATCGCAATTTTACGATTTTTTTCGATTTTTAAAAAATGTCTTAGACTTATAACACCTACATGCCTAATCCGATTGTTATGATTTTTCACAGAACCTTAATTTTATGATTTTTTATATTCGTGTGGAATTTGAGCGCAATCGAAAAATTATTTCGCATGAAAATCGCAATTTTACTATTTTTTACATTCTTCGACGAATAACACCTACACGCTTTATCCGATTGTAATGATTTTTTCACTGAAACTTAAGTTTATGAATTCATATATTCGTGTGAAATTTGAGCCCAATCAAAAAATTATTTTTCATGAAAATTGCTATATTTAAGATTTTTTCGATTTATTTAAACGTGCTTTAAAAATGCTTTATCCGATTGTTATGATTTTTTCACAGAATCTAAATATTAAGAATTAATATATTGGTGTGAAATTTGAGCGCAATCGAAAAACTATTTCTAGGAAAATCGCAATTTTACGCTCTTTTCGTTTAAAATAAATTACGCTCATCCAACAACGCGCCTGTAAAAGCGTTTGCGAAGCTTCCTAGTTCCAAACATTTTTCTGCCTCCTCGATATGCAACCTGGGTGCTCTGTTTCTACGCCGGGGTGTCATCTATCTCGAGTCTCCCGCGGCTGGATCTGACCAGCACTGGCCTTTATCCGTTGTGTAGGCCATTTCACTTATTATCATTTATACCATCATCATTCATATTATATCAATTCCCATAGCACATCTTCTTAGTAACTCTAGCGCATTTATTTGCTTACCTTTCTAATATGTAGGTAGCATACATGGTGGCAAGTACTTACCGCCCTCATATTATGAGGGTGTGCTGTATTTTCTTTCGATATCATTAGAGAAATTAAGTTTAATTACTTTGCTTTCTTTGGAAACAACAAGCGTCAGTAAGTCTTTTACCAGATTTGAACATGCGACGGAAAGGACCGTCGTGGTAAGGCACAAATGGATTTAAAGCTTTTTTGAACAATTCCAATATATTTCACGATACATTTTGTTGCCTCCAGAGATCCCCTTATGATATAAGTGCCACACTTCACCGACTTAGTAACAAATCCTATGCCAGCGATAACTACAGCTGTATAGATGTCTCTTGGTTCAGTGGCTTAACTAAAATATTTTACGAGAGACGGGAATCGAAAACGTCTTTTCCTTGTCCAGTTTCCATTAACTGGTGAGATTTACGTCTGGAAAACGTTATTGAGGGGGCAGTGAGTTTGCGAAATGCACAGCCTTGGTAATAGATGGGAGGTAAAGTCGTATTTCTTCTTTTATCTCTTTGGGTAAGTGACAAAACTCTTTGGAATCAAGTTATGTGATTTAAGAACTTAAGGAGTCATAATCTGACACCATGGTATTTATTTGATGGTCATTCATTGGTTGATCGGGCAATAATCACACTTAACTTCAATTCAACAATGTGGTTTTGGATTGACTGGTGACCGACAACGACGAATAGACGACGAAAATAAAGTTGTATTTCTGTACGAAATTGTTTATTTATCAACATTTTCTAGGGAGCTTCGCAAATGCTTTTTCAGGCGCGTCGTTGGATGAGCGTAATTGGTGCATTGAGCTGCCATGTGTTATGCGGATTTTCTGTTGTTCTGTGAAAAAATCGATACTTAGTCGAATTAATTATTTTAATTAAATAAAATTAAATAAAAAAATAACTTAAATTTAATTTTGTTTTTATAATTATAATTTTTAAAAAAGAAAACAATCGAAAAATTGCGATTTTTATAAGAAATAATTATTCGATTGCACTCAAATTTAACACGAATATAGGAATTCATAAAAATATAAAGGTTCTGTGAGTAAATCATTACAATAAGATTAAAGCATGAAGGTGTTATATAAGTCAAAGAATTGTTTTAAAAAAGAAAAAACAGGTAACATTTTGATTTTCATGAGAAATAATTTTTCGATTGCGCTCAAATTTCACACGAAAATCTTATTCGTCAAATTAAGGATCTGTAAAAAAGTCATTAAAATCGGTCCAAGCATGTAGGTGTTATAAGTCGTAAAATTTTACGAAAAAAAACACGGAAAAAACGTAAAATTGCTATTTTCATGAGAAATAATTTTCCGATTGCTCTCGAAAACGTGGCAGTTCAGAGATTTCGAAGGCCTCCAGAAAATTTTATCGAAATTGGTGTATCGGTTTAGCCGGTATCGTGTTAACAGACCCAAAAATACAACAGAAAAAAAAGAAAAAAAACATTCCTGATTTTTTCTCTCCAGTGTAGTGAAATGGAATCTTCGCTTCACTCGCTACGCTCATCCAACTAAAGGATTTGTTTTATTTAAAATAATTCTAAACTTTAACAAATTATAAGACAAATTTGTCATTTTGATAAAATTTGAACTTTTGTTGAAAATTTAACTTGGTGTACTTGACCAAAGCAATAAGACATTTTGACAAATTGTCTATAATTTATAATTATTATCGATTGTTAGAAATTACCGTAAATTGCAATCAACCGATTTATTGGTGATTTAGCCAAAATTAAAACTACTAATTAAATAAAGTTTAGTAAATCTAATTTTTCTTGGGCAAATTTATTAATGAAATAAATAATATTATTTAAATTATTTGTACATTGTTTGTGCCGGGTCTCCCCATTAATTCTCGCTAGCCCCGCCCTGTTGGCTCCAAGGATCCTTGTTGAAGCGACATAGCAACGAAAACGCAAATTATATTTGCATATTGATACACTAGGCCACTAAGCAAACGCTTTTTCTAGTCACGTTGATGGATGAGCCTTTTTGTAAGTTTTTAGTATGCGTGGGATCTCTTTACTTCTTCAAGTTCCATTGCAAAATAACTTTTGTTATATTAGGATATTTGCTATAAAGTAGTTGAATTAAAAATATCTGGAAGGCAGAAGATTTGCTTTTTGAACGCATTGTAGGTGATTGTTGTCAAGTTTCTATGGTTTCTTGTTAATTATTATACACCTAAAAAACTCAGATGTGAAATTATTGAATTCTTCGCAATTCGCTCATCCAATTAAAAGAAAAGTAAGACTGTGTTATAGTTTTTATACCACTGACTCCTACATGCTACTTGTGGCTCTTCGTTGCTTATTTATATTTCAAATTGGTAGACCTAGGACTCTAGCAGTAACTAGCGTAAGAATGCTTATGGTGGCAAAAAAAAGTGCGAATGACTAAACAACAATCAAAACCTGTTGCATGGACAGGCAGGGAACGAGGAGTCACAAGTAGCATCTCTAGGAGGCAGTGTGGCTCGCTAGTCTTGTGGTTAGCGTATCTGCTTCCAATGCAGCAGCTCCAGGGTTCGATGCACGCCAAAGTCGGAAGTTTTTTAACTTCTGATTTGGACTTAAGTCCATCAGTTCTTGTCTTAGGAGATTGTAAACGGTGACTTTGGAGCCGTCCTAGCAACGAAGCACATAATAAATTCAGAGTTGTGCTGAATCGGCCTTGTTGATTCTGGCGTTGATTCGCGGTTGTTCGCACTGTCCATGCCACTGATTGCTATATTTCCTATTAAAAATATCGATCTTTGGTTGGTTATCGCTCATTCGTCGATTGCGTCGGGGCCTACAGGGTTGGCTTGGTCACTTTGATTTACTGTCCCCCACTGAAAATCAGTTATACAACTGAGTGGGTAGACTCTAAATACAATTTATTTATTTATTATTATTTATTTATTGTTATAAAAAAATGGATGAAAATTATTAATTAGGGAGCAGACAACAGACGGAAGAAATTCACAGGAAGTGTATTGTCAAGTATTTTTGTGTTTATGACTTCAAAATGTTGTTTGCACACAATTGATGATAGTGCATTAATCTTATTGTTAATTCGTTACGATAAATTATATTAATAAATATTGTTTTATTTATTTATTAAAAGTGAGAACCACTAAGAACTTAGAACACAGAACTAGAACTAGAACTAGAACCACTAAGAACTTAGAACTTGAACCTCTAAGAACTTAGAACACAGAACTGAACTAGAACTAGAACTAGAACCACTAAGAACTTAGAACTTGAACCTCTAAGAACTTAGAACACAGAACTAGAACTAGAACTAGAACCACTTCTTGGAACTAAGAACTTGTAGTAGTAACATAGAACTTCTAACCATTTATCACTAAAACAAATCTTTCTAACTGAGAGAAAGTAATTCAATCAAAACAAACCAAAGCTTGAATAGTCTTGTGTCTTTAATAAGCGAGATTAATTTAGAGCTTTTGATGCGTCAGTTGAACAAACAACGATAAGATGTGGCTAATTGATTTCCAGGCTTCATTCGCCCGTATAGTTGGCTTGCTTTACTAATTAACTTCTTTTTTTTCACTTTCGAACCTAAATGAATCAGATAAAATATGAAATATTAACCTTTCAACTTTTTAATTAAATTCCACGGGCAGTGGATGCATATCAAAACGTGTATTTTAAAATGAAGGCAATGCTTCCATTTTCGTTCCGAAATTAAATCGTCATGAGAACCACACTAAAGTATGATGAAATGTCCTGGATTTCAGGTAGAAATTGAGAGACAAATGAATGGATAGATTGATACATACTCGTATTTCTAGACGTGGATGGGATTGAAGACAGTAAACCTTTATATTTCCTCTAAGCTCGTAATTTGTACCTTACATCGATATAATATAACTCAATTAGAATATAATTAAAAGAAAAATGTTAATTAAATCGTCGTAGATATTGTGTTTTTTTCTGGATTGCATAACGCTGTAGATAGAAAAAACTTAATTCGTGAACCATGTCGAAAATAAAACAAAATATATAATGTTTGTTTAATTTTTTCTTGGAAATGAATAGGTAAAGGAATTTTATTTTCTTATTTTAGCTCGGGTGTCTTGTTGCTGGAAATGTTAAGTTTATGGCTTTTCCTTTGTGGATCGTTGGTCTTGTGGTTAGCGTCTCTGCTTCCAATGCAGAAGGTTTAGGGTTCGATTCCCGCCAAAATCAGAAGATTTTTAACTTCTGATTTGGACTTAAGTCCATCAGTTCTTGTCTAAAGAGTTTGTAAACGGTGACTTTGGAGCCATCCTAGCAACGAGGCATATAATAAATTCAAAAGTTGTTCTTAATCGGCCTTGTTGATTCTGGCGTTGATCCACGGGTGTTTGCACTGTCCATACCACTGATTGATATATTTCCTATTAAAAATATCTACCTTTGGTTGGTTTCCGCTCACTCGTCGATTGCGTCGGGGCCTACAGGGTTGGCTTGGTCGCTTTGATTTACTGTCCCCCACTGAAAATCAGTTATATAACTGAGTGGGTAGACTTTAAATAAAATTTATTTATTTATATATATAAATATATGTTTAACCTTGGCTTTGTAGTAGGCGACTATGACGTTGTTATGTTAGTTCTTTAGACAGAAATTAAAAAAGTGACTACACCGGGGTTTGAACCCGGGACCTTAGCTTACCGGGCTATGCTCTTACCAACTGAGCTATGCGGCCACCAATTTAAAACTGTCTAAATTCTTGGTCTGTTTTGTACATTGTTACATATGATTGGATGAGCGAAGCGAATATTCCATTACACTACACTGGAGAAAAAAATCCGGAATGTTTTTCTTTCTTTTTTTTCTGTTTGTATTTTTGTGTGTCTGTTAACACAATTCCGGCTAAACCGATACTCCAATTGCGATGAAATTTTCTGGAGACCTTCGAAATCTCTGAACTAAGAACTGCCACGTTTTTGAGCGCAATCGAAAAATCATTTCTCATGAAAATCGCAATTTTACGATTTTTTTCGATTTTTAAAACATTCCTTCGACTTATAACACCTACATGCTTTATCCGATTGTAATGATTTTTTCACAGAACCTTAATTTTATATATTCGTGTGAAATTTGAGCGCAATCAAAAAATAATTTTCTATGAAAATCGTAATTTTACCATTTTTTTGATTTTTTTAAACATTCTTTGACTTATAATACCTACATGCTTTATCTGATTGTAATTATTTTTTTACAGAACCTTAATTTTATGAATTTATATATTCGTGTGATACTTAAGCGCAATCGAATAATTATTTCTTATGAAAATCGCAATTTTACTTTTTTTTCTTTTTTTAAATTACGATTAATTAAAAAAATTAAAAATTAATGTTTAATTTTTATTTAATAAAATAATTTTAAAAACAATCTTCAACTTAGTAATGATTTTTTTCACAGACAAACAGAAAATCCGCAAAACACATGGCAGGTCAATGCACCAATTACGCTCATCCAACAACGCGGCGGGACTTACGCGTTTTCCTAGTAATTATAATCAGTCTCATTGAGCGACATGCCCCTTCAGAGAATGTAAGTAATTGTCTGATTCTAATAAGCATTGTTTTTTTGTTGCAGGTAAGAAAATGATACACTATGCAGATGCACGGTATTGAGTTCAGACCACGGAGAATTAGTACGTGAGTATGTTTACCAATTACCATTACACCATCAGGTCCGTCCACATAGTGTGTGAGCCACGCGCCTCACGAAATATTAATAAAAACTCTGGCTGCTACCTACTATAAGCATAGGTAACGTCGAAACAAGAGAAATACTTAGCAATTATTGCAATTGCAACAAAGATGGTACGTCATTGAAATCTGGGTGCCCATCAGGGCGAAGCATCCAAGCCGCTGTGCGCTATACACAGGCACCTTAATACAGCAAGCAGAGTTGAGGTGATTTCGAGGTATACCCAGCCGTGATGAAACGTGATGCGAGCTTGAAAGTATCAAAATCGGAGGGATTTAGGTACTTGAAAAAACATGCCAAATTTGTTTAGGATACGAGCATTCCGTGTTTATTGGACTTGACGTGTTTTTAATAAAAAACATGACAAAAATAAAATATACAGTAGCACTAGATCACAAAAATTGGTGAAGATGAGAAAATTACGAGAAGTAGATTATTGTTAACATCAATTAATTGGATGAGCGTAGCGAGCGTAGCGAAGATTCCATTTCACTACACTGGAGAAAAAAATCCGGAATGTTTTTCTTTTTTTTTCCTTTTTTTCCGTTTGTATTTTTGTGTGTCTGTTAACACGATTCCGGCTAAACCGATACTCCAATTGCGATAAAATTTTCTGGTGACCTTCAAATTCTCTGAACTAAGAACTGCCACGTTTTTGAGCGCAATCAAAAAATTATTTCTTATGTAAATCGCAATTTTACGATTTTTGTCTTTTTTTAAATTACGATTAACTAAAAAAATTAAAGTTTATTTTTTATTAAATTTAAATAATTTTTAAAAAAATCTTCAACTTAGTAATGATTTTTTCACAGTACAACAGAAAATCCGCATAGATGGCAGCTCAATGCACCAATTACGCTCATCCAACAACGCGGACTTAAGCGTTTTCCTAGTATACATACATTGGTATAAAACGGATTATATTCTCTCTCCCCCACTGAAAATCAGTTATATGATTGAGTGGGTAGACTGTAAATACGTATATTTATTTATTCCTTCAAGCAAACTCACTTCTTTCATTTGAAGGCATTATTCGTCATAATTATACTATTATTATTATTATTATTATTATTATTATTATTATTATTATTATTATTATTATTATTATTATATTTAATATTTAGTTTTTTTTTTTGGTTTGTTTTGTTATACAGGACTGGTGTTCCACTGAGTTTGTTCTATTTTTCTTTGTTATTGTTGTATTAACTTTGCACAACACCGTAGTTGTATGAAATGTACACATTGTTGTGGTTTAAACCACAGACAAGCCTTTCTTTAAGGCTTTGTGGACCGAAGCATATAAAAAATGTACACATTTGTAATTAATGAATTAATAAAAAATAAAAAAATTGTTATTATTTTTATTTTATTTTTAATTATCATTATGTTAGTATTATTGGATGAGCGTAGCGAGCGAAGCGAAGATTCCATTCTACTACACTGGAGAAAAAAATCCGGAATGGTTTTTTTTTCTTTCTTTCTTTCTTTTTTTTTGTATTTTTATGTGTCTGTGAACACGATTCCGGCTAAACAGATACTCCGATTGCGATGAAATTTTATGGAGACCTTCGAAATATCTGAACTTAGAACTGCACCGTAGGAAAAATTGATCAAAAAATTATTTCTTTTGAAAATCGTAATTTTACGATTTTTTTCGTTTTTATTTTTTGTTTTCGTTTGTATTTTTGTGTGTTTGTTAACACGATTCCGGCTAAAACCATACTCCGATTGCGATTAAATTTTTTGGAGACCTTTGAAATTCTTTAAACTTAGAACTGCCATCATTTTGAGCGATATCGAAAAATTATTTCTTATGAAAATCGCAATTTTACGATTTTTTTCCGTTTTTCTTATTTTTTCCGTTTGTATTTTTGTGTGTTTTGTTAACACGATCCCGGCTAAACCAATATTCCAATTGCGATGAAATTTCCTGGAGACCTTAGAAATCTTTGAACTTAGACCTGCCACGTTTTTGGGTACGATCGAAGAAATATTTCTCATGAATATCGTACTTTTACGATTTTTTTTCGATTTTTAGTGCGATATTTTCGTGACATTTGGGCCGATTCTGACCAAACGGGTGGGGCTACAACGTTCATATTTCACATGGACATTAAAGTAATGGTGATGTATTGCTTTTTGAAAGAAAAAAGTTGAAAAAATTAGCCAGAATCCATAGAAATAAAGGTTGTAATATGAGTTTTTTCGAGGTTTATAATAACAATTGACGACTCGAAATGGGCAGAGCTTAAAACGATCGATAGGTCACGTGACTAGTTTTGGGTATAAATCCTCATTTCGCAAGTTGGCGCCTGCTGAACGGCGCATCATTGATCACGCTCTTACTTTTATTCTATTCATTATTTGGACAATACTTAAACGAATAATATTTAGCAAACATAGGCTATCATTCATTGTAATAGCGATTATTTCGATTTTTTTGACAAGGTCGTTAGCTTGCTATAACAATGTAGGGCCTACGCATCACACAAGTGAAAATTATCAATGACTTAAGTTTTCTCATTAATTAATTTGACAAAAAACTACTGATCGGATTTCGACAAGAATTCTTTGTAAAAATGCATCAGACTGTTGAGACTAGAAATATACTAACTTTCTAGATAGAAAGTGCACTGAACGAACATTTACAGCATAGAGTAATATGCAGCGTGCACTTTTTCACGGCTCATCCGCACGTCAAGAGTGCGTAATTTAGATAAAAACACATACCCTGCATATTACTCTATGCTACAAAGTTTCGTTCAGTGCACTTTCTATCTAGAAAATTAGTTTATTTCTTGTCTAAACAGTCTGATGAATATTTTTAAAGAGGTCTTGTCGAAATCCAATCAGTAGTTTTTTGTCAAATAAATTATTGAGAAAACTTTAGTCATTGATAATTTTCACATGTATGATGCGTACATTGTTATAACAAGCTTACGTTTGTGTCAAAAAAATCGAAATAATCGCTATTACAAAGAATGATATATTTGCTAAATATTATTCATTTAAATATTGTCCAAATAATGAATAGAATAAAAGTTAGAGCGTGATAAGTGTTGCGCCGTGAAGCAGGCGTCAACTTGCGAAATGAGGATTTATACCAACTAATTCCGCCATGTTGCCTCGTGACGTCAGGAGGCGGGTACAATTTAAGTCGTTAATTAACAAGTAACAATAGAAACTTGACAACAATCACCTACAATGCATTCACAAAGCACTTGCAAAGGAAAAGTGGTCCCACGCAAACTAAAAACTTACAAAAACGCTCATCCATCAATGCGGCGGGACTTTAGCGTTTTCCTAGTTAAGTTTTATGGCAATATGGCAATATGGCAATGTTTGCACCAGAGGTGTCGCTCTATTTCTTACTATGCCTTGCTCGTTGTGTAAAACACGGGATAGCTATCACGGAGTTGTCCGGAATCTCATTCCAAGAAATATTGTTCGTTTTAATGAGCGTGTGCGAAAACATAAACATACTACACGTTTATCATTTAAACCCAAGTGTGCAAGTGTATATTGTGTGCGGTGTTTGCGGAACGAATGAACATTCATAATCAAAGAAGTAATAACTTGCTGCAGTGTTTTATTCTGAAGCCATTATCAACATGTTATAATTATGAGCGTAATAAATCAACGTACTATGCACAAGTAAGTGTGGTTTAAATTTATCTTTGTGTAGTTTTCCAGGTTAATTGTAAAAGTTCTTGCAACATGAGTTAGTGTATAGTATTTGTTAGTTCGCAAGTCGGGAAATGAAAAATAATGAACATTATTCACCACTACGACGCGACGAAACATCCCGTCAATGTTATCATTTATCTTCTATGTACAATGTCCATTGAAACGATAATATGTAACTCGAAAGAATTTCTTTTTTATATAAACATGCAGATGTGGAGGAGAGAGGAGAGGAGTGGGTAGTTGTTGAAGAGAGAGAAAGATGGAGGGAGGACAGGAAAAACTGGAGAGAGCTGGTGTTACGACAAGAAAATGAGGAAAAAGATGAGGTGCCGAGCTTGGCAGGCCGGTGCTGATTCGGTGATGCCCAATATAAATGGAGGAACACACCCAACTTAATGTTATTGGAAAAAAGCTCTGATATGTATATTTCCTGAATAATTAGAAAACCAAGCACAAAAAATATGTAATTTGTTCAGCTACTCTGCAACAGAACTGTATTTCAGGAGGGGATATTGATTTCAAGTGGGCTGAACCAACACTGTTTTCACACAGAACATCGAAGTTTTATAATGCACAACCAGCTATAGTTTGGGACCCAGAAATTTCGTAAATGACTTTTTTCACTTAATAATGCTAAACGATTATTAAGTAGCGAAATAAGGCAATAATCACGTTTTTATGCTCAATTAGAGCAAAATCAGGAACTTTCCTTAATTATTCTGTAAGTTTTAGTACAAAATATGCAATTATTTTGACAATTGGACATTGAAATCAACATTTTTGTTTTAACTTATAGTTTGCACCATTACAGTATGAAATATAATTAACGAACACCTCTAGCTAATTCTAATTGTTATTAGGTAAGCTAACTTTATATGGCCTCAATATTCGTTCATGTGTAATACGTGTTCATTTCGCTCAAGGGTCCTGATTGCAGTGCTATTTTTTTTTTTTAACGCAATGATGCCTTTACCTTGAGTTTATATTCTGAAATTGAAGATTTTTTATAATGAAATAAGAATTTTTTATTTGCTATTCTCAGTGTCCCTAGCTATAGGTATATAATTGAAATATAAACTCATCGCTGGTTGGCCATGATTCACACAAAAGCGACACCATTGCTTCGACAAGTCAAGTTCAGAACATCTGTATACATTTTTATTTTTAAGTACTCGTGGGAAGCCTACCCAGGGTGCAATGCATGCCCCTTTTCTGTGTTTAGCTAGATATGTTGGAGAGGACAATTATTGTGAAGGATGTCCGAGAGTTGTTTAAGAAAACTAAATCACTTGCATTCATTAACGACGGAGGAAAACTTTGGAAAAAACCTTTAATTAGGATTGTTGGTCTCGACGGGACTCGAGTTCGGGACTTCCCGAATCACAGTCGTTAGCTTAACGCTCGAGCCAACATTGTCGGTACGCAGCGTATAGAATTCGTTACTTTCGTGTTTTTCGGACTTTATAAAGGGAAACCAACATTTTCTAATTCTGTTTTCACCCACCGATAGATAAAATAATTATTTCTCGCACATAGCCTTTTTCACGGAGTTTTTCGTGCTAGTCCGTGAGTCCATAATAATTGCAATTTTTGGTAGATTTTTTTTATGTTGTGAACAAACGGGGACAAAATTTAAAATTTGTATCGTGTCTAGGATTGCAATTACCTTTCTGAGTAGGCGTGCAAAAAACATTTAACTTGTTGAATGAGCGAAGCGAAGACTTCAATTTCACTGACACCCGCCCCCCCCCCCCCCAAAAAAAAAAATTTAGCTCGGGTGTTTTTCTTTTTCTTTTTCTGTTTGTTCGCGTTCTACCGGACAAACGGCATATTCGATCTAGATTAAATTGGAGGGTACCTTTGAAATCTCTGAACTTAGACTTGTCACGTTTTGGGGTACATTCGATAAATTTTTTTATGATTATCGTACTTTTACGATTTTTCGAATTTAAATGAAATATTTTCGTGATATATGGCCCGCGACTGGGCAAACGGCTACTCCGATTTTGATAAAACTTTTTGGTAACGTTTAAATTCACTGAAATTATATATGTTATGATAAAAGAGACAATTTAAGAAATATTTCTCATAGAAATCGTACTTTTACGATTTTTTCCCGATTTTTAATACGATATTTCCGTGATATGTTGGCCGATTCTGGCGTAATCATTGGACAGAAATATTGGAAAAAGCTCATCGATCAACGCGACTGGAAAAGGTGTTTGCGAAGCGACCTAGTCGATAGAAAAATGCTGGCGTTGTTTGAAAAGTACAAACGCACATATTCGGAACGAATCGTAGCGTTCCCATGCTAATTTGATTCAGATTTCTAACTTCTTTTAGTTACACACAATGCTGTCAATATACGTCTTGAATCATAACAACGCAGACAACACAACGTTTGAGCTACAATCATGCTAATTCCAGTGGAATTGTAATTGCAATACTCTTGATTTAATTAGTACTGTGGTTTCACAAGTACGGAACACTCGCACATCAAGTAGAAACCCTCATTAAATGAGGTTTGCTCGATATGCACTCGAGTTTACGCTTGAAGTAATTGAAGATGATTGCAAATTGCAAAGAAGTACTTGTTTGTGTGGTAATGAAGATATTCCATTGTGTTTTAGCATCTTTGGCTTGATAAAGGAGCCAAGCGCTCATATTACTATTTTATTAGTCTTTCATATCAGACAATTTGTTGAAAAAATAGCTGACCCCCCCCCCCCCCCCACCCCCCCACACACACACTAAGCTTAAAAACTAATGTCCCGACACCTACACTATAAATAAACATGCGAACTAACGATTTTTTTTAGTGCTTAGTCTGCACGGCACCGCCACCAATATTATCCAACCACGACTTATTCTAATATGTTTGTGTTCTACAACGATCTGAGTAAGTCGCTTCGCTCCCTCTCTCGGGCCTCCAGTATGCGTGCTTGTTAACCATCTCGTACAATCAATACAAAAGTGAAATTAAGAAACATTTTAAACAATACTTATTTGTTGTCATACATAGAAATACTACACAAATAACATATTGCAACTTTACATAACAAAAAGAATGGTCACAAACAAATGCCTCATATTTATTGTAAGTTAACAGTTAAGGTTAATAACCAATTTGCTGCGAGTCTATAAGAAAAATATATTTTACAGCGTAAAAACATGCGTTCGTATTTCAGGAGTATAACATTAGATACACGCACGCACGATTTTCACGTATTTTTATTTTTGTAATTAGACACAAGTCTATTTTTTTAGAACTTGTGTGATTATATATTTAATTCTTAATTCAGACACAATTTTTTTAATTCCTAACCGAAGGTCACTTTTTCATTTTTGCCCAAAGTGTATTTTTTATACGGACCTATTTCTCACAATTTCGAAAAACCACTTCACACAAGTCACTGGAAATTTAATAGCGATAATATTAATATCAAACCCTATTTCCAACTAAGTCGGGTAGGGGGTGGGAGGGTCCCACCACATTCTTGCTCAACGGGGTTATCGAAGCCGGCTAGCCATGCCTGACGCTCTCCCACATCATATTTTTCTTCTCTGCGTCATCAACGTTCTTTACTCCTTCATCAACCAAGGTGAACTTCCTAAGGACATTTTAACAAGAAACAACTATTTGTTCAACATAGAATTCTCATCAATACAACATTTTACAATGTTAATCCGTCCCAAACATCTCATTTTTATTTAATTCAATTCTATAACCTTCTTCCGATCTTCAGAAAAATTTCACCGTAAACTTGTTCTTGTTTGTTTCATGATTACTTAGATACTATCTGGATCCGTCTTTCTTCTTCTATGATCCAAGTCACTTTTAGACGGTTATACATTTTTCTTTCATGCTAAAGTTTTCTTAATTCCTACTGGTCTTTTTCTTTGTGTCCTCAATCGTTATTTTTAACTCCCATTACTTCTCTAAATTTGTAAAATACACTTAACAAGACGATGGAATTTAAATATTTATGCAGATTTATAATATTTATGCAGATGATAATTCAGCTGTAACTATGCAGCTTAATAGCGCCATGCTAGCGCCTATTATATGATCGTTGCAACCTTAAGACTTCTAATACTTATTACTGTCTGTAGGATAAAAATATGATAATGTTTCATATCATTTTTATGAAGTGTAATTTACAACATGTTAAAAGTACTGACTTCCTTCCGTTCGCCTTTTTATAAAACAAAAACACATACTACTTCCCTATTCAATCCGTGTAACATTTTTCTTCTCAAAAGCTCAGTCGATGTTCTTTTCAAATTACGTTTACACAAAATCCTCCTCACTATAAAACATAATGAAACTTTTTACAACGTATACCATTGAACTGGCTTTCTCTTCAAGACCTGTTCAACTTGTTGCAATCTTGCCACGTAGTTTAACGAACCATACCTACTTACTACCATCACTATCGGGGGTGTTTGCATAGTAAATAGCAAGCACTTGAGATTTGCATTCCTTAGAAGCTGGATACTCTCTCAAGTGTTGTGAAATATTGATGGCACTTATCATAAGGTAACACTTTGTGAAACACGCCACTTCTACCGAGATGACGTAGACAAGACAAGATATAGAAGACTAAAACTTGGAGGTTAAACAGTTAAACATAAGGGGCTCTACAAGTTTTGCTCTAGTTATTTAATTTAATTTATTAATACTGTATGTTTAAAAAACACGCATAAAACAGTAGGTATAGAGTACGATCATCAATCACAGTCTTTTCGAAAGACCTTATTAATTACTATTTGTTTTTTTTTGGTGCTAAGTTATTGCAAAAGTATACTATTTGGATGGCTGATATTTTCATTACAACTTAAACTCACCTTTGATTATGCTATGAGTTTTTTTTATGTATAGCTTTCGAATCTTTTGGTCTACTTTTTTTTCTTTTTGCGGTACAAATACCTTATATTTACCGGAAAATGTAAAATACTGTATAATGCAAGGTATTGAATATACACATTTCAAAAATTCTTATTGGATAGTCAAAGGTGAGAGAAAGCTATGATAAAAATATCAGCCATCCAAATAGTATACTTTTTGGAAAACTTAGCACGCAAAATCGTTAAAAAGTAACTATAGCGGAAGTGTATATTATGCACCAACCGACAAAAATTTGGTATTTTCAAAAGGCTGTGATTATTGATCCTTCTCTTTAACTCCGGTCTTTGCATATTTTGGAGTTTTATTTTCTACCATCAATAGTGCAAGCTCCACAAGTGTTATAATTACATTACATAAATTGAATTAAAAAATCTAAAATAGAAATCTACATCGATACTTAAGTGCACAAAATAACATAGAAATACACTGTATAATAAAATACATTGAATACTTTTTACACAGTTTTATTTGCATGTCATTTTTCACATTAAATGGTGATTAAAGTGAAACTTATGAAATTTTTAAAAAATCGTTCGTTAATCCATCCTAGCATTTGGACATTGATAAGTATTCTTAAATGTCACTATTTAGCAGTGGAACTCAAAATTATTGAATGAGCGAAGCGAAGACTTCAATTTCAATGACCCCTCAAAAAAATTAGCTCGTGTTTTTTTTGTATTTTTGTCCGTTGTTCGCGCTCTACTGGTCAAACGGCATATGCAATCTTGATGAAAATTTAAGGGGACCTTCGAAATCTCTGAACTTAGACTTGGCACGTTTTTGGGTACAATCGATTAAATATTTCTTATGATTATCGTACTTTTACGATTCTTTCGAATTTTAATGAGATGTTTTCGTGATATTTGGCAAACGGCTACTTCGATCTTAATGAAACTTTATGGGAACGTTTTTAATCACTTCAATTATATATGGTATGATTTAAGAGACACTTGAAGAAATATTTTTTATGGAAATCGTACTTTTACGATTTTTTTCATCAAAAAAGCTCATCCATCAACGCGATTAGAAAAAGCGTTCGCGAAGCGGCCTAGTATACATATATTTATTAATTTAAAATATAAACAAATAGGCCAGTAGATGTATGTTGTCTTTGTTGTGGATATGGAAAAGAGTGAATTTATGGTCCTTACGAATTTGCACCACTTTTTTGTTTCTTGATATAAGAGTTGTTTATATGTTGCCAGTTTTCTTCTCTCTTATATCAGAATGTACTTGATTGTGTGAAATAACTCGGAAGTTATTTGCAATTTCTTTCATCTTTTGGTCTATCTTGTGTCGGGTTAGATAATATATCAGTTGTTTTTCTGTTTAATCTTCTTCAGTTACTTGTGTTTTTCATTGGTGAACTGCGGCTCTTCGTGTTTTCTATCTAACTAACGAAACACAATAAACGTTCTAAAATAGCCTTTCTATGCTGGTGAATTATGACCAACACGCAAGCGTCGATTTCAATAGTACTGATCACTGGTTGGTCATTATGCACGACGATGCTGGCATGGTTGACCCAAACTGCTTTAAGGCTATTGTACCGCCTCTGGCCGATAATTTGAAAGTCGAAGAAACATGTCTGAAAAGTTTGCTGAATGAAAGAAGGCCTTTAAAATAACAGAAAAAAAAATTGTAAATTTTTTTGGGCGGGACAAAGCCTCACTTTTGGAAATTATATTTAGATTTTCGGACACAAGTGTGATATACAAGACTAGTTCAAAATTTAAAATTTGAGAATCGGTTTTCAGGGCATTGTTTCTAAACACCTTTAGCTACAAATAGACTAAAGCTAAAATAGTTTTCTGAAAATACAGTTGGTGTACGATTTTTTTGTCAAACGGTACAAAACTCGTATTTGTACCGTTTGACAAAAAAAATCGTACACCAACTGTTATTTTCAGAAAACTATTTTAGCTATAGTCAAGTTGTAGCTAAAGGTGTTTAGAAACTATGTACAGAAAACCGATTCTCAAAATTTAATTTTGAACTAGTCTTGTATATCACACTTTTGTCCAAAAATCTAAATAAAATTTCCAAAAGTGAGGTTATGTCCCGCCCAAAAAAATTCACAATTTTTTTTCTGTTATTTTAAAGGCCTTCTTTCATTCAGCAAACTTTTCAGACATGTTTCTTCGACTTTCAAATTATCGGCCAGAGGCGGTACAATAGCCATTGCCCTCCGCGGAAAATTAGTTAGTCTAGTACAGAGAATCTATGTTATAAGCCTGAGAAAACAATATGTAAACTAGGTATAACGATGAACTATTTACACATTTGTTATTATTTGGTTTATTTTTGTGATTTTACGTATACATGCACACGCATAATGACCATTACGTACTATTTCGAAGTTCTTCAAACAAACCCTAGAATATTATCCAAGTAGGTCTACTAATTGAATGGAGACCACTATTTCCTTTGCTTCACCCCAAAACCGTGGTCATAATTCAAGTACTGTGTCCTCTGAACAGATAACATTGCCCTCTCACCTTCCGTGCATATCAAATTAATACGCCAAAGTCCTCCATTATCACAGAAAGCCTCGTAGCAAGGCCCATAATATATCTGCGCGTCAAATTGATCATGATGAAGCATTCCGACTAGCCTTACTGGCGCAAATAACCATAACTCCTGCCTTGCAAAACATGAGATGGGCGTACCGTCTGTGTCATACTGGTGATAATACACATAGAGGATACCAATATCATTATCGTAAACCACATAATGTAGGAACACATTCGAAAACATAATTAAAATTCATGAAACTGTCCAGATGAATAGAACCCCTGTTGAAATTAGAAATTAGGATATGCATGTCCAGCTAGCCGCAAATGTTATTCCATTGAAATTATTAGTTTGCTGTGGGAAATGGTCGTGACAATAATAATTTAAATGCCTATCATTCGCAATTCATGAATATGTTTTATCAAGCTGTCGGCGTTAGATTACTTTTGTTATGTGGAGAGTTGTGCGCAAACCGAGTTAAAATATTTAGAGGCAGATCTGTAATGATATTTTGAACAATGAGGTTAAACAAGAGATTGATGTGATAACTAGGGTATGTGTAAATGAAATGAACTCCGACAATACAATATAAAGTTGTAATGTGTATCTCATTGTAAATGTTGACTCCTATATTTACATCTTTACATATTATGGTACTTTAGAAAGAAATTAAAGAAGTGCTTTCACCGGGGATATATGCGTCTGCGTCTGCGTAAGTATCACAGTCAAAATATGTCTATTTCAAAGGGGTGTAATTCCGTATGAGCATATATTTTTCCGCTTTTAAAACATTTTTTTAATTAATTTTAATATGTTTTATATATATTTATATATTTATAATATTTATTTAATTAAAATACTTATTTAATATTATTTTTAATTTTTTAATCTTAAGAAGATGATATTTTCAGGTTAATATGCTACAGAATATGACGTAAAAATAAATATAATATTATAATAACCACTTTCAGAGAGATTGAGTGTTATCATGTAATGTTGCGTGCTTTACCTGAAACGTCATCCAGCGACATCGATCGACGATATTTGAACCCCCCCCCCCCCCCCAACCCCCGACAAGAGTTATTGGCCCAACTCTAAAAGTCGAGCGAAAGTTAGATCGGCATGAAAGCACATGTCGGTTCTCTTCTGCCCTCTTAAGGGGGATGTGATACAAACTTCAACTTGTTATCTCTGTCGCATTGTTTAGGTTGGTGGAATTGTTGGATTGAGAGGTACAGTCATGAACAAAATAATATTGTAGGTTTTTTCGTGTGGACTAAACGTCGACTATTTTTGTTTATAATGCGCGTTTAGCCACACGTAAGGCCAATATATTCATAATATATATTCCAATATAGATATATTCTTCCTTCTAACTAGAAAACAATAAAAAATATCTGTTAAGTTACAATTCATTCCCTCCCCGAGGTTTTTCTAGACAAAGGGTTTTGAGGTACTTGCAAAGAAAATGTCAGATGTATATTAAGAGAGCTGGATCTCCTGTTAAAAACTTTCGTTCAGAAGTACAGTCGTTGGCGACGTCTCAAATCAGAGATTCTCGAGATATAAGCATGATCATTGATCAACAATCTATGTCGGTCACATCAAGATCAAGTGTTATTCTCAAATCAATAGGTTGAATAAAGTTATCGATAATGACATGATGATTTTGATTGCTTAACGTCTCTATGCGCTACGACTATTCGAGGCAATTGTGGTGATAGATGGCGATGAAGGACGACTACAAAGAACAATGCATTATGCGGGACTCGAACCCACGTTCTCGTAGAGCCACACGCTTCGGACGAGCGCCCTAATCGCATGTGCCACAGCGAACTGCAGTAAAGCGGGATATGAAATATTTAAATGAAAAATGGAAATATTAATTATTTACGAAACGTGAACATAAGTTTAAAAGAAGAAAAGAAATTCACAAAAACTCTCATGCAAAGGCACAAAAGTTAAATTGGCCATGACGAGCAATGTAAATCGTTCTTAGCAACAAACGCTTTTAAAACTAGCTTCACCAGTTCGTGTTCCGTTTAAGAGGATATAGACATGCGTTTTAAGCAAATTCCTGTTCGCTTGGCAGACTAACACAACACATTATGACATTTTGGGTAATTGTTACGGAAGTGGAAATACAAGGCTCTAAAGTAACACTTTTCCAAAAAATATTTTTACATTTCTTTTTTTTTAAATGAGGATTTTGGATTTTGTTAACAAGTCTAAAATTGACAATATTCGTGAATTGATTCTGGCTGATTTAAATAAAATAATAAATATTTTTTATTGTTGGGTTAAACATTCTATACTTTATTGAAAACTATGTAAAGTTTAATGTATGTCGGATTTTACATATGTCGGCCAACTTCCAAATGTGTCCTTAACTTTAAAAAAAAATGATTTTAAACTTAAACATATAGTAACTTTCTCTTGTATAGAGATTCACAGAGAGAATAAATGTAATAACATCTTATTGAGTATATTGCTTGATATGATGAGAAGAGGAACTTAACATGATAGGCAAGCCGGTGGTGTTAAATTTGTACGACATAGTTAATTGTGAGGTAAAACTACGCCCATCCGCAAACCGTTTTGGAAAACAGGTTGCTCACGGAGTTACTTTCTTAATTCTTTGGTTTTGAGTTTTGAATAACTGTTTTTAAATGCGTAATATATTTATTGTTTATCCTCGCTGTTACATTCAAAAACAAGAATCGGCGTCGACGCTAGCAAATATTTTGCTGAAACACTTAACATCTATGTAGAAATCTCGTGCCGCGAAGAGCCTTGCTGAAGCACGTGATTCTAACACGGCACATGTAGTTGGTTCTCCCACAAGTGCTTCTTGCACTTATAATGCAATCCTTTAAAAAAGAACTCATCCAGCACTAAGAATATAAACGAAATCTTATTTGTAAGCATCTTTTTCGTTGAAACATTTTTAATATATTTTGATTTGTGAAAGAGGAGAGCGAGAGCGAGAGAGTGAGAATATAGTTATGTGGTTTAACAATAAATTAAACTTAACACTGCTCTTAGGTGGGAAAATATGTTTTATTATGTAGCAATATTTCGAAAAGTTTCAATTTTCTTAGACTGGCTGACATTATTTACAAACATATAAACATCTGACAAAACAACAACCACTGCTATGTGGATGAAAATAATGTCTGTATTTGATGTAAATAATATCAGACAGTCCAAGAAAAGTGAAACTTTTCGAAATATTGCTACAAAGAAAAGTTTATTTTCCCACCTCAGAGCAGTGTTTATTTCAATTAATTGTTAAATAACATTTACCTTTTCTTTTAGAGTTTCTTTTAAAATATAGTTATGTGGTTTGATTAAATATATTCAGAATACCATGAGTTCCTCTCTTTAATTTAAATATTTAAATTATTTTGTATGAGCATTAGGCATGAAGACTAGAAGACGTAAATTTCACATAACCCTTAGTTTTACTTGTAAGCACAGGAATGAAATATAATGTTACATTAAATTTAATTAAACTACTTTACAAAGAACAGAGAAAGAGACGAGATAGAGTATAGTTCTTAATGTCTGACTAAACAATTATTATTTAGCACGTAAACTATTATAATGCATTACAGTAAATTTAAATGACACAAAAGAAACCAGGAAATTTTACGTTTAAAACGGGGGGGGGGGGGGGGGTCGTCGCCAAGAGAATGAAAAGATGTCCTCTAAACGACCGCCAGAGCTCTCCTCTGGTTTCAGGGGGGTAATATACTGCCATATTTTTTATTTAATTAATTTATTTATTTATTTATTTAACGTCTATCCTATACAGTTATAAAAACTGATTTACAAAGGAGGACAACACTACCAACATTACATTACCTCAACAACATTACCAACTGATGTTTGCGAGACGGTTTTTTTTCTCGCCTTTTATGATTAGCAGAGCCATGTTATGGGCCAAATAAATAAATGTTCTCATTATTTGTCTAAATTACAACTGTATTCACTAATACTTTTCTCGAAAATATACACCACAAAACGTGAAAAAATTTAATTTACGAAAGTCTAATTTCAAACTTATACCTATTAAAACATTTTTTTTTATAATTTTAAGAAAAAAATGTATTGAAGCTTTCAAACTCTAGTCATCTACACCAAGAATTTGAATTATCAGGATTGAGTATGTGCAGATCAACAAGCTACTTAAGGCTATTGTACCACCTCTGGCCGATAGTTTGAAAGTCGAAGAAACATGTCTGAAAAGTTTTCTGAATGAAAGAGGGCCTTGCTTAAAACAGTTTTAATTTTTTTTTTTGGGGGGGGTGGGGGTCGAGGGTCATATCCTCATTATTGGCCATTACATGTCGTTTTTTTGACATAAGTGTGGACAGCTCAGCTAGTGCAAAATTAAATTTTGAGAATCGGTTTTCTGGATTTGTTTCTAAAAACCTTTAGCTTCAACTTCAGCTATAAGGACATAAAGATTTCTAAAAATACAGTTGGTGTACGATTTTTTTGTCAAACGGTACAAATACGAGTTTTTTTTAGTTTTGAATCGTCTGGCAAAAAAATCGTAAACCAACTATTATTTCAGAAATCTAATGGTCCTTATAGCTAAAGTTGAAGCTAAAAGAGTTTAGAAATAATATCCAGAAAATCGATTCTCAAAATTTAATTTTGCACTAGCTGTGCTGTCCACTCTATTGTCAAAAAACCGACATATAATGGCCGATTGTGAGGTTATGTCCCTACCAAAAATAAATATTTTTTTAGCTATTTTATTAAAGGTACTCTTTCATTCAGCCAACTTTCATGGACTTTTAAGGTTCTGACCCTACCCTGATTACAATAGCCTTAATTAAATTCACAGTACGCCTACACACATCATAGATTTACTCTGACTGAATTTTTCGCGTATGCACATTTTGTAATGAACATGGATAAACAAACTTTAATTCCATGCGATATTTTACGACCTCTGCTTTTTGACAGACAGATAATAATATGAATTACTTATCTTTCTATGAGCAGTGGTCTGTTGAACATCTACTTAGTAAAAAAGCAATCATGGAATTCCACCATTTCGCAACTTTGCAAGTCAAGAAGGAAAGGTCATAAGAACAATGTCAACCATCCTAAAACTTTAAAAGTTTCCCTGGCTTAGAGTAAGTCGGCTCAGACAAAACGAAACGAAGAAGTTACGAACTGGTTTCACTTACAAATGTTCACAGAAAGTACTAATTACTACGCCAGTCAACTTAGATTAAAACTGAAGAAGATGAAAGTGTGGATGGAAAGTTGGAACGCAATATAACCTCGTTCGTCTGAAATGAGTTAGACTTAAAGCACCGAAGAGGAAATGTAAAATGATGTAATCCGAATATTTTCGTATAACTCACGTCGTGTTTTAAATTCTCGTTTACATAGATTAAATGATGCTCCAGGATTAGGAATAAAAGCGGATCAACTTTCGAGATATTAATTTCATAGGTAGACCTATATATAAACTCGAAATGGTAATAACTTCCAAATAAATTAACATTATAAACCTTGTAGATGGTAATTATTTCTTCATTGAAGGAGTAAAACAATTTGAGTAAATAATTCAAACCTTATGAAACATTTAAGACTTTCGCGGCCCAATTATATATTTTTTAATGTGAAACGGGTTATTTCGCCGCGTCGCGTGTTTACACTTACTAGTGTGTGAGTTCGACGTTTCGGAACCACTATGGGTTCCGTCTTCAGTACGACTGATTGCGGAAAGTGCGTTTTCTCGTTGCCTCTCTCGTTCGTGATCGTGTTTGAATGCCTTGACTAATGGATGAAGCTGGTTCTGAGAATGGAACCCACAGTGGCTCCGAAACGTCAAAATCACACACTGAGTATAGATTTCACAGTCCACAATGTTACAATTACAATGTATTAATTTTTTTTTATTTTCTTAATTTTCTTTATTTACTTAATGTACATGATTACTCTGTAGTACTAGGATTAAATATACTTAGCTGTAAGTTACCTTAGGCTATTCACCTTCTCCTCCGGGAGTCAAACATGTACAATGTGCCTGTCAAGATGAATAAAGTTATCTATCTATCTATCTATCTATCTATCTATCTATCTATCTATCTATCTATCTATCTATCTATCTATCTATCTATCTATCTATCTATCTATCTATCTATCTATCTATCTATCTATCTATCTATCTATCTATCTATCTATCTATCTATCTACTATCTATCTATCTATCTATCTATCTATCTATCTATCTATCTATCTATCTATCTATCTATCTAAAGTAAGTGTAAACACGCGACGCGGCGAAATAACCCGTTCCACACCATCAAACTTTGTAATTCGATACGATGACAACATTGTCATGCTCCTCAACCAATGTACAGATAGTTATACTTGCTGGTAGTCAATGAAACATTGTGAGATACATTCTATATCCCCAATGATGTGCATATAAATATATAAACAATAAAATTATTCATTAAAACTTGACAGTAGCAACATCAATGCATATTTTCTTGACCGCACTTTTTAGCTCAATGGCAGAAAATTCCTTGCTGCCATTGAAGAAGCTTAATATACTACCGTTAAAAGAATTTTCAAATATACAAATATTTGCAGTTCTTGTTACCAACTATAATCTTTTATTGAGTCTTATTAAGTCTAAGTAAAATAAAACGTTACATTTGTTGTTAGGTGCACCCAGTAACATTGGTAGCACAACAAAGTGTTAGCTAGTGGAGTAGTTATATAAGGGAAGCAATATAGAAATTACAACATGTATCTCGTCTGGATATTAGACCCTGGTCTCCCGGTTGCCATTCGGACACCGTCATAACTTGGCGTCCGATACAGTTAACTTCTTTGAATGTATTTTAATAGTAGGACATTGCAAGTTTATTAATGAATTATTTCTTGTTCGGTGTGATTATTATAGCAATAACAGAAAGATATTAAATAAAATAATAATAAATAAATAAATAGTATTTAAAGTCTACCCACTCAGTTACATAACTGATTTTTCTTGGGGGACAGTAAATCAAAGCGACTGAGCCTACCCTGTAGGCCCCGGCGCAATCGATGTAAATCAATCCAGAAATATAAAAATCCATCTCAGCGGGGTATCGAACCCCGGTCTCCCGATTGCCGGTCGGGTGCTACCGAGACGGCCTTTTTCTATTAATCGGGAGACCGGGGTTCGATACCCCGCTGTGATGGATTTTTATATTTCTGGATTGATTTACATAAAATCAATTACACCTATACGGGAGTGTATCCCTATCAATGAAATTGAGGAAGAAAGATATTTCTTCTACGAATTGTTAAATCTTTAACTTAATTCAAGCATTCTGACAAAAATTAAGCTACTGTATTTGGAATTCACTGAGCAATATTTAAAAATAGTCATCCACTTAGCTGTGGTATTTTTTAACATAATTTTACATTAATGTTAATTATTTACTATCTAGTAAAAAGAATAGGTGATTCTTCTAGTAGCTTAATAACAATTTTCAACATCTATCAATATAGTATGCTATAACTTAGTTTCATTTAAAAGTGGTGCAGGGTATAGGCAGTTACGATGCGTTCATTGTACAATGATTTGTTTTACAGTCCCAATCCCAGCATTAGATTGTGACTTCATTATTGTTTCTTGAGTAGGCCTATAAAGTCAAAATTAATTCAGCCCGTGTCCATAATTAAGTTTTTTTCTTTCCAAAGACAAAATTACATCAATTTATCCACATAGGCCTAACCTTCGAAAATAAAATAAAATTCCCGTCAAAGATGTTTTCCATTTAAAAAAACCACCGCATTCAATTCACTACATTACATTCGATCAAATTCAAATTTCCTATACCAGAACTCTTTCAATCGAATAGCTGTACAAGTGTTTCCATGGTTCGGCTGTATTTGCATAATTCGACGCCCTGTTTAAGAGAAAGGGCCTCACTAAATCGTTAGTCTCCCCCCCCTCCCCCACCAACCCCTACCCGCAACCCCACTCTTCAATCCACGTGAACAGAGACGAATTTGGCATCGTTCCAAATCGCTTCTAAAAAAGTATACTCGCCCGGACGTCAAATTTGAATTTATAAACGTTTTTAATGTTATGACTAAAATAAAAAGTGGTGTAAAAACGAGGTTAGTGAGCCGACGATATTATAGTCTAGACGTTTAATTAAACTGATGTATCTTCACTGTGAATGTATTAACAGTTGTTCAAGGACAAAACAACTGCTAGATAACTTTTTATCTCGTAAAGGTTTTCACATAGAATCATTCATAACCTAGAATGCAAAGGGGAACATGTTTCCTATTCATTGTTGAACGAGTTAAGATTTAAAGACAAAAATAAATTTACATTTTAGTTCAAAGTTTGTGAAACGTTTCATTTCGTATACAAAAACGAATTAGACAGTAGTTTTTTAACTTATGATTTGGACTTAAATCCATCAGTTATTGGCCTAGGATATGTAAACGCTGACTTTGGAGTTGTTCTTACAACGAGGCACATAATTAATCCACATAAGCCTTGGCTGCTTTGTTGATTCTGGCGCTGTGTGCGGGTGGAATCGTGCCCAGCTGGATTGATTGGTGTTTCGTATACTTAAACAACCATCATCTCTAATAGGTCATTGTTCGCACGTAGATGGTGTCAGCGCCTACATAGGTGAGCTTGGTCTTCTTCGATTTAAATGTCTCATACTGAAAATCAGTTATTTGACTGACTAGGTGTCTTAAAAAACAATTTTTTAAATTATTTATTTATTGAAAATTACAAAACAAAGAAATCACTCACTTCAAGAATACGATACAAGGGAGAGTTTTCTTTGCAAATTCTCTTCAGAGAATTATTTTCAAAATGTTATAATCTACTTTTCATAAACTTTTTCCTTTTGCTTTTGCTACTTTTTTTTAAATTTTACAAATGGGAAATGCAATTGTGGTAAAGTATAGTGGATGATGATTTAGCACTACACTACTACTAACACACTACTACTAAGTTGAGATACTAGTAGCAATATTTTAGTGAAAAGTCGTCCATATAGATTAGGTGTATTGATAGATGTAAGTCTGCTTAAACTAGGCCGCTTCGCGAACGCTTTTATCTTAGTCGCGTTGATGGATGAGCTTTTTTGTTTGAAATGCTTATATTAAAATATATATCTATATATCTATGAATTCTGGCTATTTTTTCAACATTTTATTTTAAAAGGCAATACGTAACCATAATCTTAATGTCCATGTGAAATATGAACGTTGTAGCCCTACCCGTTTGGTCAGAATCGGCCCAAATATCACGAAAATATCGCAATCAAAATCGAAAAAAATCGTAAAAGTACGTTATTCATGAGAAATATTTCATCGATTGTACCCAAAAAACGTGGCAAGTCAAAGTTCAGAAATTTCGAAGGTCCCATTTAATTTTCATCAAGACCGCATATGCCGTTTGTCTGTTAGTAGCCCAGGAGTGGAAGAAAATTTTGTATGGTGTACCCGGACAAAATTCCGAACAAGCTGAAAATTTGCACACATGTTCAGTTGATCATTCTAAACAATAGTTGAAAAGTCCCCTAAGCTCCGCCGCGTGCGTCTTGAGATATAGTGACAAAAGGGCGTAAGTGCCAAAAATATTTTATTTTCAATTTCAACCATTTTTTTCCACTAATATCTACAAATTATTAAATATTTCTACGAAAGTAAAGTTAAAATCAGTCATAAGCTTCGATCTAAGCGTGGCAAAAGGGCGTAAGTGCCAAAAATATGATATTTTCAATAATTTCAATACATTTTGACATACGTATGTGCAACTGCAAATTATTATGTATTCATACGACGGAAACGTGAAATTGTTCCCTTTTCTTCGACCAGTGTGTCTTGACATATGTTGGCATAAGGGCGTAAGTGACAAAGATATGTTATTTTCAGTTTCAACAAACTTATTTACATTCATATATATATGCAAATTATTTAGTATCCGTACGAGACAAAAGTAAACATCTTCCCCGAGCTTCGTTGCTGGCATCTTGATAAATGGTGGCAAAAGGGCGTAACTGACATCATAATTCAGTATTTAATATAAAAAGGGGCATGACATTCAACTACGTTTATTGTAACATATGAATACCATACAATGGACATTAAATGTAAAATCCATGCATGCTGACTGACTTGCTATGGCCAGCTTGTATGTAAAGAACCATTACAAAATCGTTGTTAGTAGCAGATTGGACATAACCAAATTTATAAAATATTTACACCGACATTCTCAAACGGCATGCATAGACATAGTTTGGTGAAGATCTGATGTGTTTTGAGCTGGAAAGTTTTAGATATTGAAAGCTTGAAAAACTCATCTCATGTTAAAAATAATAAAACGGATTTTGAAAGGGATTCGAGCAGGAGCTGTTGACAACCTAGTTTGGGCTTGGCTGTCTGTAGTGTCACATCACTACAGATCATGAGTTGTGACTCTTGATCCCAAACATGGCACTTAACTGACATTAATTTGGTGTCCAGTTACCCTGGTCGTACTTTAAAAGTAATACTATGAAACCGATAGGGAAAGCGTAAAGATAAAGTACATGTCCCTTTCTTCATTGACAAAAAGCATAACTGCGCATCACTCACATTGAAGTTTATCCGCAACATCAACACTATTTAATAGCATTATTTGGATAATGGTGATCTGAAGGACGCTTTTGGCACAAAGACGACTTTCACTGTTCGACGAAGTCTTCTTTTGTTAAACTACGACAAAATCACATATTATTGTCACAGTGTTGCGGGCTCAATCTCCAATATACATTAAACTACCATGCCAACACATATATTTCCGGTATAGTGGTCAAACTTTGCATGTAGTGTAGTGATGCCGCCACCTCGTCCTGTTTCCATACTAGGAAGTCCCATACTAAATACATGTTTCATGTTGTGATTGTGATTGTGAATTAATGCGGCTCAGTGTGTTCAGTTGTGTTTGACGGACACAGGAGACCGTCTTGTACCAAGCTGGTAGGAATCAATAAGCTGCAGTTACCAAAAGTAAATTATATAAAGAGATATATATGCAGAAGTTTTCAAGATATAAGTTGCCTTATGTTTTTCTACCGTTTTATCACATTAGATTTTGCTTTGGTACATTCCGTTTACTTCATTGAGCCCGTAGCGCTTCATTTGCAACTGCGTACTGTGAGCTCTAGATTTGATATGCTCCCAGTCCACCAGCACATTTAATAGATCTATCCATCCATCCCCTCTAGGCTTGATGGTGAACATGAGGATGTATCATAGTTTGTAGCGTTCAAAGCCCGCCGGCCACACATGCAATTCAGTCCGCTATGTAAGCGTTCATTTCCCACTCGAACATTTAAAAAATCAAATCGGTATTGAAATATGTTTATTCTTTCTTTGCTCATGCTCTATCTATCGTGATGTGATACTATAGTCAAGCCCAAGATAGGTTGTCCACAGCTCGTGCTCGAATCCCTTTCAAAATCCGTCTATGCAAGCCGCTTGAGAATGCTAGAGAATATTATTTTATAGGTTTGGTAATGTCCAGTCTGCTTCTTACAACAATTTTGTAATGGTTCTTTACATACAAGCTAACCATAGCAAGTCAGTCAGAATGCATGGATTTTACATTGAGTGTCCATTGTTTGGTATTCACATGTTACTAGAAAACGCTCAGTTGGACGCGTTGTTGAGCGAGCACCGGTACGTGCAACATGACCCGAGTACGACATTCCCATAAGGCCCACCACACAGTGTAGGCCTAACTGGATATTGACATTGTACACTTTATACTATTCCAACATCTTGCATTGTTTCTAATTCACGTCATGCCTTCTAAAGTGTATCTTTGTATCTTCACTGCCACCTTCATTTTTAACATCATTTTTCGAAATATGAAAAACCAATAAGTCTTTAAGGTCTTGACCGATTTAGCTGAAAATTTGGAAAATAGGGAGAGAATGGTGTATTTATTGACCCTGCAAAATTTCATAACTATCGGAATATTTTTTATTATTTTTTATTTTTTATTTTTTTATATTTTTTTTAACCAACGATCGGATTTTGTTCAAAACTGTACAGCAACCCGCATAGGTGGAATGTACATGTGTGAAAAATTTGAGGTCAATCAGAAAAACGGTGCGACCTGTACCGAAGCAGTAACAGAAAAAAAAAAAAAAAAAAAAAACAGACATTCGAGCCATAAGAGTCAAGTGGAGACGCTCGCTTCGCTCGCTCAACAATAAACGTAGTTGAATGTCAAAAGCCCTTTTTATAATAAATATAGAATTATGAAGTCAGTTACGCCCTTTTGCCACCATTTATCGAGACGCCAGCAACGAAGCTCGGGAAGATGTTTGCTTTCGCCTCGTATGAATACTTAATAATTTGCATATATATGAATGTCAATAAGTTTGTTAAGACTGAAAATAACATATCTTTGTCACTTACGCCCTTATGCCACCATGTGTCAAGACACACTGGTCGAAGAAAAGGGAACAATTTCACGTTTCCATCGTATGAATACATAATAATTTGCACATATATGTCAAAACGAATTGAAATTGAAAATATCATACTTTTGGCACTTACGCCCTTTTTGCCAAGCACGGGTCGATGCTTATGACTGATTTTAACTTTACTGACGTAGAAATATTTAATGATTTGTACATATAAGTGTAAAAAAATGGTTGAAATTGAAAATAAAATATTTTTGGCACTTACGCCCTTTTGTCACTATATCTCAAGACGCACGCGGCGGAGCTTAGGGGACTTTTCAACTATTGTTAAGAATGATCAACTGAACATGTGTGCAAATTTTCAGCTTGTTCGGAATTTTGTCCGGGTAAAAGTCTTCCACTCCTGGGCTATAGAGCGTGAACAAACAGACAAAAAACTAATAAAAAAACTAAAACAAAACACCCGAGATATTTTTCTTGGGGTAACGTAAAGTAAAAAAAAACGTAAGTGAAATTGAAGCTTTCGCTTCGCGCATCCAATTATAGTAACTAATTAGGTGAGTTAAAAAGTGATAATATAATACAATATAATA
Source organism: Sweltsa coloradensis (assembly GCA_024449915.1). Taxonomy (NCBI): domain Eukaryota; kingdom Metazoa; phylum Arthropoda; class Insecta; order Plecoptera; family Chloroperlidae; genus Sweltsa; species Sweltsa coloradensis. The sequence continues at coordinate 200,593 of JAMZAV010001005.1, forward strand.
TGATATATAATGCGTAATGACCGGTAACAATGAGAAACCAAAAGGTAACAATTCGGAAAGCGGTTTTCAGTGATTCTAGTGGCCATCTTTCTTTGCAAGTGCACTGACATCAACGCCTGGTGGGTTGGGTTGGGGTGGGGGGGGGGGGGGGGGGGGGGGTATAAAATACTGGACAACAAGAGCTCCGGGGCCACTTGTTCGAGTCCCCCCCCCCCACCCCCGCCAACCCCATACCGTGCCCCCGGGCAGACTCCTTAGCTGCACCTCCTGAAAGTCACGTTGGTTCCTCGATTTCGGGGTCGTATGACCTCATGACTATCCGCTAACAGCTAGCAGACGGATGGACTTGTGCCAAAAGAAAGATTGTTTTTTTTGTTAATTTTACCAAGATAATTAAATTTAAAAGTGGGATAAAAAAAATAAGAGTAATGATGCAAAAATCACATGTCCGTGACAAAAAAGAGTTACATGTTGCAAATTTTTTCAAACAAAAAATACAATAATTGCATTATGAGCCGTTTATTATCAAATTCAACTTCAGAATATAAAATAAATCAAAATATAAAATATAGATACAATTTGTGTGTAAAAATTGTCAAGGACGGGTGAAGCAATACCGAAAATAGGGAGCGAAGCAACATAATCAAGAGCTTGATGAACAACACACGAATTATGTATTATCGTGTTTAATTTAACATTGCCCCCCCCCCTTGACTTCAAGGGTCATCAAACAAACACATTCTGTATGATCCTTGTTGAAGAGCAACGCGAACATAATACGCCTGTAAACCGGTGGCTGTGCTCAGTTTTCATCAGATACGTGACGCATGCACACACTAGCGGTCGGGCGACCACAATACTAACGCTAATACGTGACGCATGCACACACTAGCGGTCGGGCGACCACAATACTAACGCTAATACGTGGCGCTGCCACACTAGCGTCGGACGACAACAATACTACGCTAATACTGACGCATGCACACACTCGCGTCCGGCGACCAAATACTAGCGCTAATAACGTGACCGCATGCACAACACTACGGTCCCGGTCGGACGACCACAATACTACGCTAATTACTGCGCATGCACACACTAAGCGGTCCGTGGCGACACAATACCAACGCTAATAACGTGGACTCAATGCACACACTATCGTCGACGACCACAATACTAACGCTAAGGTTACTGACGCATGCAAACACTAGCGGTCGGGCGACCACAATACTAACGCTAATACGTGACGCATGCACACGAAAAAAAAAAAGGTCAATACGCTAGGAACACTATGGAAGAGTCGGAAAGACCACAATACTACGCTATACTTGAAGCATGCCACACACTAGCACGGGTCGACGACCACATACTAACACTATTCGTGACGCATGCACACACTAGCGGTCGGGGGCGCCATCTAACGCCTAATACGTGACACATGCCACACACTGCGGTCTGTGGACGACCACAATCTAACGCTAATAAGTGACGCTGCACACACTATCGGTTCGGGGCGACCCCATATAAACGCTAATCACGTGACGCCAATGAACACAAACTAGCGTCGGACACCACAATACCTAACGCTAAAACGTGACGCATGCACACACAGCGGTCGGGCGACCCTATACTAACGATCTAAACGCATACACACAACAACTAAAAGCGGTCGGGCAGACCACAATACTCAAACGACTAACAAAATGACGTGACGCATGCACCACTAGCGGTCGGACGACCAAATACTAACGCTAATCTGGCGCATGCACCAACTAGCGGGGGCGGGGGGGGGGTCGGACTACCACAATACTATACGCTAATACGTGGCGCATGCACCACACTAACACTAGCGGTCGGACGACCACAATCTAACGCTAATAACGTGACGCACATGCAACACACTAGCGGTCGGGCGACCACAATACTAACGCTAATACGTGACGCATGCACACACTAGCGGTCGGGCGACCACAATACTAACGCTAATTACGGAGTACGCATGCCACACTAGCGGTCGGACGAGACCACAATACTAACGCTAATAACGTGGACGCATGCACACACTAGCGTGTCGGACGACCACAAAACCTAAACGCGTACGTGGCGCAATGCACACACTAGCGGTCGGACGACCACAATACTAACGCTAATACGTGACGCATGCACACACTAGCGGTCGGACGACCACAATATTTACGCTTATAGGAGAGCTAAGCTACCTCGTATTATGCTTTTTGTTCACAGTGGATCTATATCCATTCCATATTTAAATGTGTGTGAAAGAAAGAAACTAGTAACAGGATTTGGTTATATGGAATACAATTTACAAATTAAATATCCATCATCGAACTAAGATTAGCTTGCGTGAGGACATTCAGGGTCTAGAGTACAGGTATATATAGTGGTCCCAACGAAAGAACGCAGATCGCTTGAAATTGTTTTCCCAACATAACAACTTTGTCAACTCTATTCACGCTACCTCAGAGTGGTTCTTGCTCATGCAAGAACTCTGTGATCTAGCAGAGATAATGTTTGCTTGCGTTGGTAAAATATTTCTCTTTCATACACATAGGCGAAAAAAAAAAAAAAAAAAAAAAAAAAAAAAAAAAATTCCATTTACTGCCCATTCCAACTACTCCAACAACTTTAAAGCATCTGCATTCTTTCGTTGGAGCAAGTATACCTAGCTCTCGTGCATAGGCCTTTTGTCCATTTAAGTTACACATTTTTTCGTGCGAGTCCTCAAATTCAATACACAAAATTGCATTTTTTTCGATGTGTAAAAATTGTGTGTCCAATCGGGGCGAAAATTTGACCAACAAGCCATGCACGAGGATTGGTACTACCTTTCTGAGTATGCACACAAAACATTATCTTGATCGATATGAAAATGTAGACGTAGATTGAAAGGTACGAACATCAATCATCTTCGGCTCGAATCGTGGCATATCCTATGCTAATTTTGCTAAGATTTGTAACTTAGCCCAGTCGTACACAATGCTGCCCAAATCCCACAATCTAACCAGTATACAAATTATCTATTTACATTAAAAAATATATTTACGTAGAAATAGCACTTTTGGATGTTCGACGCGATCCTACACTCTTCATCATTACAAATGCTAATTTATTGTGATGTTATGGATATGTTTAATATTTATCTTAAAAAAGTCAGTTTTTTTTTAATGTTTACGACTGATCACTAGAAAATCGAAATTGTTTTGTATATATATATATTTTTTTAATAGTGAATTTATGTAAAAGTGCTTTAATAGTCTCTTTGCTATTTCATTCTTATTTAATGAAGTAAACAGCATCATATATGTGTGACTGAATTTGACTGAGAAATTTGAAACTTTGATAACTTGTTTATCTAATCACAATTATGGAAAAATACACTGTTATCGAATATTATTTTTATTGTGCTACATCATCAAAACAGAATTATGATGTTCTTCAAACCGTATAGATTTTATTTTAACATGTTAATGGTTACACGAACCATTACACCTTTATTAAAATATTCTTTGTTTTAAATATAGTAGAACTCTTTGATACATTCAAATACTTGCCGATTTTACGATACTATATTCTGGTAGTAGCCTAAGTAAAGGATCCATCAGAATCATTGTTCGACCGCCATTCTAAAAAAAAAAAATAGTTCTTTATGTATATTGGAGGCGACGGAAGGTGAATTGCTGCAAGGCGTTCCTCCGGGGACGTTGGTTGAACTATCCACTTCAGCTAGGGTGGAACATGGAAGCCGTAAAGAGCCAGTCGAGATAAAACACATGCTGAACCGACCGCCTACCGTGCGGGAGACATTTGTATAAATGTCAAGTCGCAGTTTCTTATGGTTTACGTAAAGACACAGCTCATAACATTCACTTCTTGGAAACAGCGTCCTTTTCCTCGTGTCTCGAGGATTAAACAATATTCTGAAGTTTATTTTAGACTTTTAAGCTTGGTTGGAAGCTATGTTATGTGGTGTTCTATCTGAGAAATTACTAGATGTGTGCCCTCATCTAGATAATTGATTCCACCTTCTCAGATAATATTTTGAGTCATATCTGATTAATAATATAAGACAACAGTGCAGTAAAAGTAGAATCAGTAAACATAATTTCCCGATTTGGTTAGTCGGGAAACACACGTAGGTGGAATTGTTGTATTTATAATACAATTCAGAAGTTAAAAAATCCATCCCGATCCATTCATTCCATCCATTCAATCTATAATGCAACTACAATTCAGAAGTTAAATAGTTACCATCTCGGTGGTCTAGTTGGCTTTGGTGCCTACGTGGAATATAAATAGATGAACTGTTGACGAACAATAATGAATACCTAACCTCAAAATAAAATTTTATTTTTTAAATTATTGGGCAATTTTCCTTGCTGTCAGTTTATTCTTCTGCTGAATATTTTCTAGAAGACACTAAAAAAATCAGTAATACAATTTGTATTTCATATTCCTTTTTGATATACTTCGAAGTTTATTTTTTAATGTCTTGCAAACGTACATTACGTTATAATCATGCAAACGTAAACGTAAACGGTGGCAAATATAATGTACACCACCGCTAAAGAATAACCCGATCAATTAATAGAGACTTCAAAGTTTGTTAAAGTATATAGTAATTTATTTATTCAAAACACCTTACTTACTACTACCTAATCCTTCCTTCTTATGTTCACATGCCTCAATATAGGAAGATACGAATACTCTAAACAAAAATAAAGAAATAATTGGATGAGCGAAGCGAAGATTCCATTTCACTACACTGGAGAAAAAAATCCGGAATGTTTTTTTTTTCTTTCTTTCTTTCTTCTTTTGTTTTGTATTTTTGTGTGTCTGTGAACACGATTCCGGCTAAACCAATACTCCAATCGCGATGAAATTTTATGGAGGTTTATGAAATCTCTGAACGAAGAACTGCACGGGGGAAAAATCGATCGAAAAATTATTTCTCATGAAAATCGCAATTTTACGATTTTTTTCGATTTTTAAAAAAATTCTTCGACTTATAACACCTACATGCTTTATCCGATTGTAATGATTTTTTTCACAGAACCTTAATTTTATGAATTAATATATTCGTGTGAAATTTGAGCGCAATCGAAAAATTATTTCTTATGAAAATCGTAATTTTACGATTTTTTAAATTTTTAAAACATTCTTCGACTTATAACACATACATGCTTTATCCCATTGTAATGATTTTTTCACAGAACTTTAATTTTATAAATAAATATATACGTGTGAAATTTGAGCGCAATCGAAAAATCATTTCTCATGATAATCGCAATTTTACGATTTTTTTCAATTTTTAACATTTCTTCGACGAATAAAACCTACATGCTTTATCCGATTGTAATGATTTTTTCACAGAACTTTAATTTTATGAATTAATATATTAGTGTGAAATTTGAGCGTAATCAAAAAATTAACTATTAAAAAAATCGCAATTTTACGCTTTTTTCGTTAAAAAAATTACGCTCATCCATCAACGCGGCGGGACTTAAGCGTTTTCCTAGTACCTATTTTCACGAATAAAATAACCGTAAAAATCTCATTTATCTTCCACATAGATAAGGTAGTTGATGATTTGGTGTATCAATATCCAGATACCTTTTCTTTGTGTGCTTTGTATATTATCTTTTAAAAGCTGATTTACTGATTGGTTATCGAATCTTTATCATTTTTTATTACCTTGTACAAATTATAAATTATATACACGATTTCGGATTAAAAAAACGTGCTCAGAACGATCGCACATACAAGTTTGATCCTGTTGTCATTTGCAACAATCCATGGACTTCACAATGCACCTTTGAACTTTCTGATAACCCTAAGCATTCTTGTTCACGTATCTTCAGAGCGACTCAACTCAAAAGCTTTCTAGTTCGTCACGAGCTCTTGAGCAGATGATCTCTTGACTTGACGATGTGCATGGTATCTTTTTACCTCGTATAGACATGTATGCGCCAAAGTTTCAAGTGTTTCAGTGTAGAAAACAACAACAACTTCAAAGATGAGACTTTTAAATTAAGTGACACCAACAATATTAAAACCAAGCGAAATAACCTTATTTTAGTAATATCTCTCAAACCGTACGTAAAATCGAAAAAGGGCTAATAGGTCTAACGTAGTTTCGTTAGAACTACACCCTGCATTAAAAAATATTCAAATATTGTAACCAGTAGCATTTTTCATTACGGAATACATTAATTTAAACCTTGTTTAATTTAAATCATTACTGGTTAGAATATTTGATAAAAGTTTTATGCCAGATATAGTTGTAACTAAACTACATAGGACTTAGTATCCACTTTTTCGTTTTTGTGTAGCGTTATGTGAGTCAATACTTAAATATGGTTATTTCGCTTGGTTTTAATATGAGCGGTAGTCCTTCCTCTTAACACAGAGAGTACAATGAGTATATACCTGAAATATAAAATTCGCATTTAGAATAAAGTCACTCTAAATAAATGTAATGTATTTATATATTATACATTAGGAAACGCATGATAATAATTACATGTTTGAAAACCACTACATTTCGTTTCTATAAATGTAAATTAAGGCGCGAAGTTCACAATTTTTATGTCTATCCGTTCGTCCGTCTGTGCGTGTGTCACATCTCACGTTAAGATCCCATCACTACCTCCGAATCACTTCCACATCATTTTTGTGACGTTTGTCTTCATCAAGGATCGTACAGGTTGTTTTTGGGACCCTTTTGTTTTGTGCACTCGGCACCTCCACAAATAAAGATTTCAATGTTACATCCAAGTTTAGTTTTGTTTTTTGTTAATCTGTTTATGTGGATTCGCTCCCTATTTTGCTGCCTGTCCTTGTATAATAAAATAATTGCCTATATTTTTCGGAGTCAATCTGTAAAAATACAAATACCCATTATTATTTGACATACACTTTCTACTGCTAACACTAACTATTTCACTAATGTCTATAATCTCTCGAGCACTCACATACATTTCATATTTACACCTTACACACTCACACAATCATTCACTCAAACATACATACAACACAACACACACACATACATACATACATACATCACCACACACATACATTCATGTTTATATAACTTGAATAGTTATTTTTATGTTACTAATTTTACATTGCATTGTTGCGTTATATTTGTATTGTTATAGTTTGGTAAATTGCACTTGTGGGACATTTTGTCCTGTTGTAATGTGGCCACAAATAAATAAACTAATAAATAACTTACAAGTCATATAGCTTGCTAAAGAAAGGCCAAAGCAGAGGTGGATTTACACTTATTTTGGCCCTGTGTGCAGCCTGGGCCCAAAGCCTGGGGATTTGGGGCCCTATTGCGGTGGCGGATCTAGGACATAATCATGGGGGGCAGAGCCATCCATAATAAGCGCCGCAGGAGAATTTTTGTCAACAAATCAGGTTTTTAGAGTGCATTTGGTGCGTTTTAGAAAAAAATGGTGGGCTGAATGCAATGCCGAAACAATGTTGTTTGAATGTGTCAACTTGCATTGTCGTCATCTTGAGCTTACAATAAACAGTATACATAATATAGCACACACATTCAGAAGCAGACTGATGATTTCTGATAGTGAAAAAGAAATGTGTTTTTTTACATGGAGTTTTAAATGTATTCTGTGTGGCATATCTCCACTTTGGTAACTTGGTAAGGCCTATATGGTTTTTTTAAATGACAGAATTCGGGGTCCCCTCAGCCACCCGGGGCCTTGCTCCTGCGCGCACTGCGAGTAGTCCGCCTCTGGGCCAAAGGGCTATTTTCTAGGGCTTATTCCCAATTTTCGATAAGTCATGGTTCTGGTGGACATATTTCAATCCAAAACATGTCCTAGTATACTAGCGCTAAGCTTGCTTGGTGTAAATATGTTTTGAATTTTGATTAAATCTCTTGTATTGCTAGTCTCAACACTATCTCGCTGACTTCTCTCAAGTTTGAATATTATTGCCAAGGAGTTTAAACCTAAAGACATCACGCCTGATTAGCAAACTTTCCTAAGGGATTAACGCGAAACTAGATTGGTGATTACATCTTCACCATAAACCACATCATAACGGGAACTTTAATCTTCCCTAACGAAATATATTTTTGTTTTATTTTAGAAATTTAATCAAATTTTCTTGGATTAAACTGGCGACGCGTCATTTGGATTTGATAAAACGATTAGCAAGATGCGAGTGGTTGAGTATCGATCTATAGAGCGAGAGAGAGAGGAAGAGAGAGAGAGAGAGAGAGAGAGTCTTCACGAGACGGGCTCAAATTAAGATGTACAACGCTCTGGAGAAAAATTTGAACTACATACGAGAATTCTAAAATTCACAAGACATACATTTTTATGCAGAACCACATACAAGAAAAAGAATTGATGTATGTAATAAACCCTACTATTCAGCATTGTTACGCATAAAGTCGGCGCAACGGGAACAAGAAGAGGTTGCTCCCGTCGCGTTGACTTTACGCATTAACAATTTAAAGCAATTCTCTTTATTGTATGTTGTTCTGCATTTAAACTATCGTCATGTTTATTTTAGAATTCGCGTATGTAGTTTCAATTTTTCTCCAGAGCATTGTACATCTTAATTTGAGTGCTTACGAGCGAGCCGTGAACATGTCTGTCTCGTGAAGACTTTTAAGCGAAATAAAGTTAATTGGGACGATAAAACTTCACTTGGGAGTGGATCGTCCCCAACTCGTTTGGTTTGTGTTTTCTTATCTTAATACCGTTCTCTAATTGATCGCTCGTCGTTGTCGTCTGAGTCAGAAAAGCGATATCATTAAAATATGATATACGACTGAGTGCATGTGTACCAGGACACTTGGTCTAAATCTAGACATTTCGTCTAACCACCTTTGGTCTTATACAATATTTCGACTAAACGTTATTTCGTCTTACTGATTATTGTCTGAACCGTCAATTCGTCTAAATAATTTTTGTCTAGACATGTATTGGGTCTTATATGTATCATAACATCACTATTTCAAACGTTAGCGGTTTAATTATTATTACAATGTTATATTAACCATTATCAAACGACATTATACAATTTTTAAAAAGCTGTAAGTTACAAAGTAACCTTATTAAGTGAGGACGTGGAGCCTGACAAAGAAGAAAATAAATTGATTGTAGGCCTACTACATTGGTTTTAAATTGATTGACAACAATTTTGTTTTTATGGAAAATTGTCTTTTTTTTTGCTGAAAGCTTCAAATGAATAGACCCATTTCGTCGTAAAGATCTTTTAATTTTTTATTAACCTGTTCTAAAATTAAGTTTTTTATGTAAACATTTTGGCTTTGTATGACATAAATACATGCAAATAAAATAAACGGAGTTTTATTTATTCGCATGCATAGCTTTTATTTTCATTACCTGTCCTAAAATTATGCATATATGTAAAAATTGAAATCTATAACTTTGTATTTATCAGATGAGTCCACAATACATAGTAGACGAAAGAACTGTAGACAAAACAACAGAATACCAAATGTCCGTTGAAAAAGAGTCTGCTCACCAAATGAGTGAGTAGACTCTTGATACACTTGTTGTTTGGCAATCCTGACTGAATAGTTGTACAAGGTTGTACAAGAAACTATTCAAACGATTTAGTTATTGACTATAACTTTATTCGTTTCCCAACAATTGCCTTACAACGTAAAGACATAAATAAATTTAATTCAAATTTGAATACCACATTACAACATGAAATACACTCTTGTGCAAATCATCGAGCATTGAAAGAAAGGTTGACGTATGACAAAGACGTGACAGGAATCTAAATTCTCAAATGATCACCACGAAATTATCGAAATGTCTAGTATAATTTGTTTAAGAATTGTAGCTTCCAACTTACATTCTTAACGTTACCAGCACGCGTTAAAAACTTAACATTTTATGAACGAAAACAAATCTATTTATTTGTTAATGTTTTGCTCTAAAGAAGCTGATCCTTTCAAAGCCACGTTTCTTGAAACAATGCAACTCCAGTCTTTCACGTTTCCATCCCAATAATCTTCTTCTTGGACTCCTCAAAGATGTAATGCCTGACAACGAGAAGAGCTTCTATCCAGTTCGATTCCTCTGCGCCAGTTCAGGGCGTTGTACCTAATGTACTGGAAATATCTAGCCGTGTACTACAAATGTACCGGAATAAACTCTTAAAGTACCGTGTCTTCTTGTATTTCTCTTTATTTTCTTGTCTTGTCGCTTTAGTTTATTTTTATTGAACTTCCAAGTTGTAGATTGCATGTCAGAGACGGTTTATTTAATTATTTATTTATATAACGTCTATTCTATTCAGTTATAAAAACTGATTTACAAAGGAGGACAACTAAATAAGCGTTAGTACATAAATACACATACAATAATTACATGTTATTGTGCAATGTTTTAAATACAAATATAACAACACAATGTATGTCAACAATTTTTAAAAACATATTGAAATTATATACTGAAAATATGAAGTGAAAAGCAAGAATGAAAGAAAGCGAAAGAAAAGCGTAATGAAAAACATTTAAATCGAAAAAAGGAAAGAAAATCTGATTTTACAATGGTGAAACAATTTTTGAGTAGGTCAGGTTTAAGATCATGATGTTTTTAGGACTATACACTACTCAAAATAAAACAAAGATTACGATATTTCAAAGGTTAATCAACCTCCTTCATCGGGTTTTTAATGTCAGTTGAAACAAGACAACAGAATGGGCTTTAAAACAAACAAACAATGAATGCCAACTTTTGGTTGTTTGGTTTTTTATTGGTTATTGGTGTAATTTGTTTTGTTAAGTTGGCATTGTTTGTTTGTTTTAAAGCCCATTATGTTGTCTTGTTTCAACTGTCATTAAAAACCTGATGAAGGAGGTTGATTAACCTTTAAAATATCGTTATCTTTGTTTTATTTTGAGTAGTGTATAGTCCTAAAAACATCATGATCTAAAAACTGATTTGTTAAAGTTGAGAACGACCTTAAAAATGGTCACGTGGTAAACTCAACACAACCAACACAGAAAAACTAAATACCCTGCGCAGCTTGTGGCGAGTTGACGAACTTGCTGTACGAACTGTCAACAAATGGTCAACAACAGACAACACTCGAAACGTTGGAGCTTTGTGTTTTATTTTATCTCACTTATAACGAATATGAATATTTGCATTCGAAGTTTTCTTCCGCGAATGTTTGATTATTCCCTGATTTTTTGTTCCTGAAATTTGGCAAACCCAGTGGCAAACCCATGTTTACCAAAATTCAGGAACAGCAAATTAGGGAATAGTCAAACAGTCGCGTATTTTGGCAGACCCAGTGGCAAACCCATGTTTGCCAAAATTCAGGAACAGCAAATTATTGGATGAGCGTAGCGAGCGTAGCGAGTGAAGCGAAGATTCCATTTCACTACACTGGAGAAAAAAATCCGGAATGTTTTTTTTTCTTTTTTTTTGTATTTTTGTGTGTCTGTGAACACGATTCCGGCTAAACCAATACTCTAATTGCAATGAAATTTTATGGTGGTCTATGAAATCTCTGAACGAAGAACTGCACGGGGGGAAAAATCGATCGAAAAATTATTTCTCATGAAAATCGCAATTTTACGATTTTTTTCGATTTAAAAAAAAATTATTCGACTTATAACATCTACATGCTTTATCCGATTGAAGATTTTTTCAGAGAACCTTAACTTTATGAATATATATATTCGTGTGAAATTTGAGCGCAATCGAAAAATTATTTCTTATGAAAATTGCAATTTTACGATTTTTTTAAATTTTTAAAACATTCTTCGACTTATACACCTACATGCTTTATCCGATTGTAATGACTTTTTCACAGAACCTTAATTTTATGAATTTATATATTCGTGTGAAATTTGAGAACAATCAAAAAATCATTTCTCATGATAATCGCAATTTTACGATTTTTTTCAATTTTTAACAATTCTTCGACGAATAAAACCTACATGCTTTATCAGATTGTAATGATTTTTTCACAGAACTTTAATTTTATGAATTAATATATTTGCGTGAAATTTGAACGTAATCTAAAAACTATCTATTAAAAAAATCGCAATTTTACGCTTTTTTCGTTTAAAAAAATTTACGCTCATCCATCAACGCGGCGGGACTTAAGCGTTTTCCTAGTTACAACTGAATAGAATAGACGTTATTGGATGAGCGAAGCGAAGATTCCATTCTACTACACTGGAGAAAAAAATCCGGAATGTTTTTTTTTTCTTTTTTTTGGTATTTTTGTGTGTCTGTGAACACGATTCCGGCTCAACCGAAACCCCGATTGCGTTGAAATTTTATGGAAACCTTCGAAATATCTGAACTTAGAACTACCACCTTTTTGAGAGCAATCGAAAAATTATTTCTTATGAAAATCGCAATTTTACGATTTTTTTTCGTTTTTCTTGTTTTTTCTGTTTGTATTTTTGTGTGTTTGTTAACACGATTCCAGCTAAACCGATACTCCAATTGCAATGAAATTTTTTGGAGACCTTCGAAATCTTTGAACTTAGACCTGCCACGTTTTTGGGTACAATCGAAGAAATATTTCTCATAAATATCGTACTTTTACGATTTTTTTCGATTTTTAGTGCGATATTTTCGTGACATTTGGGCCGATTCTGACCAAACTGGTGGAACTACAACGTTCATATTTCACATGGACATTAAGGTTATGGTGATGTTTTGCTTTTTGAAAGAAAAAGTTGAAAAAATTAGCCAGAATCCTAAGAAATAAAGGTTTTAATATGAGTTTTTTTAGGTTTATAATAACAATTAACAATTAACAATAGAAACTTGACGACAATCACCTACAATGCATTTAAAAAGCACTTGCAAAGGAAAAGTGGTCCTACGCAAACTAAAAACTTACAAAAAAGCTCATTTATCAACGCGGCGGGACTAAAGCGTTTTCCTAGTGGAATAATCAAACAGTCGCGTATTTTGGCAGACCCAGTGGCAAACCCATGTTTGCCAAAATTCAGGAACAGCAAATTAGGGAATAATCAAACATTCGTGAAAGAAAACTTCGAATGCAAATCTTGATTCTTTTGTTCAAATGTTGAAAACCGTTACAAATAATCTAGCATTAAAAAATAAATTTACTTTCAATAATTTAATTAAATGATCACAACAAAACCGGGTAACCTAACTCAAGATGCACTTTTCCATCGGACGTCAACCAGACAATATTTGTTGGTTGTTGTTTCGTGTTTTTGTAAATCTCGACATTTCTACTCTACATCACTCATATGTTCATGTTGGTTAGCTATTTTTACTGTTAATTTTGTTGTAGTTTGTTTGTTGTGTTGTCTATGATCAATTTAGAGCTTATTTGAAGCTAATAATCAATTCAAATTTTACGTCATAGTCGCTCATATACGTCGATATAGTGTTTGTGTCGACAGGCTAAGCTCTAGCTGTCCACTTTAAATTAAGAACATCAATCCTCGGGTTGAGTCTGTGCAGAATCAATCTGCGAGTTTATTTATTTATTTATTTAATTATTTATTTATTTATTTATTTATTTATTTATTTATTTATTTATTTATTTAATGCGCAGCAATTGTGTACGCTGTACTTTGTTGTGATTAATATATTTGATAAATAAAAGACAGGGTGTAAGATATTGTATGAACTAGGCCACCTCCCCCTCCCAATACCTACCTCTAGCACCGCCCCCCCCCCCCACTTAACCGACCATGGCATTATTATACTAGTAACTAAAAGGAACACGGTGCCATACTTTTATAACATAAATCTTAAATATCTTAAATAAACCAATAATTTTTGACACATTTAATAAAGTATACTGAACAACCCACTACAAAATGTAATTCAATGTTCGGAAAATAACGTTATTTCTGTTGTACTGTACTGTTTTATTCGATATACATATATTCATAAATTATTATGTCAATAATACAATACATTGTTTATGGGTTGGTCAAAATATACCGAGGAAAATGTATCACGAATGGTTGTAACGCTGTCATTTTATAGGTCAGTACGTTGGGGAAATTGACTTGACCATACTCAGTGTAAGCATAATATATCTTGAAGATGGTATTCAAATAAGACGTATTGATGTGTTTCGTATTCATAAGTTATATCTATGTTGTGTAATAATTTTGTGTCGGATATTACATCGATACTCTATTTCCTTAGGGAAATATAAGAATTGTATAACATTATAAATATATCCCATTGCATAACATGACAATGTTATTAGACAGCTAATCTCCCCTATATGCATACTTTTTCTGTTCGTTCGTTTTTCCGTGCGTGTATCATATATCATGATAAAAACTGAACTATGCATCCGATTAACATGTGATTTTGTTCGCATTGTCCTTCAACGAAGATAATATATTATAAATAATGTTTTCGTTGACCCGGGGTGGGGGTGGGGGTGGGGATACTATTCAAAGAGTTTGAAATTTTTAATTAGTCCGGCACCTCCACCATTAATAAATTCTTGGGTAAACGTAGAATATTTTATTTTTGTAGGCTAGATCCCCAGTCTCCAATACGTCCGCACCGGCGCGAGCGTACCAAATTAACCTATTCAAGATGGCGATTCGGCGCTTCAATTTATTATGCTGGATATTATGTTTTAAATGCGATAAAGTATTTTTTCTGGGTTGTTTGATAAGGTTTTAGCTTATGCAGCATGGGAATGCACAAACAGAAACAAACAGAAGTTATTGCTTAAGGGAATTTAATAATCATATGGTGTTAATGGCTAATATGCTCACCTGTCAACCTGACAGCCATCTTGAAAAATATTTGGGCTACAAATCGCTACAACCTACTTAAACATACAAACTGACCTATTCAAGATGGCTTCTAATTGCCACGCCAGTGGATCAATGACTGGGGATCTAGCCTACTAGATGTTAAATATCATTGATCACTCATAATACCCGGCACCTCCACCAACAAAGCGAACGTTTTTTTTTTATTATGTTGGTAAACGCACTACACAGAAAAGCTTATGAGATAGCGTGGCAGGCCGTAGAATCGTTAACAGTCACCGGCAATTCTGGCACTAGTGTTATCCAAGGTTTATCAATGCGAGCCCTGGGATTAATTCATATTCGAGTAAAATAACACTTTCGTACTTGTTAAAGAAAATGTTTGGCTGCCTGAAGAGGTAAAAGTTTATTTTCGTACCTATTTCATCGGGGAAAAATACTCTAAAATTCAAAATATTGTTAGATTATGTAATAAATTATTATTAATGCCTTTACCCTTTCAGTCGCTGTGGTCATTGAAATGCGTATCAAATTTCAAAATTTAATCCGGATAAATGATAAATATTTTTTTTTAAATTTGAACCTAATTTTTTACCCATGTCAATGGGACAAAAAGTTCCCATTTTAGAGAGAAATTTGAAAACACACATCTGCAAAAAGGGTAAAAATGGAAACAATGGTGTTTGTCCCAGAAAAAAAAAATCTGGTATTGTTATTTTTTTAGATATTAAAAATTCAAAAAGTTCGGAAAAATCAAGAAAAAATCTTGGTTTAGGAATGCTCTTCAAATTTATATTTAAACTTTAATTGAAACTTTAATTCAGAATCCAAATTCAGTAAAAAACGTGATAAAAATATTTGAAAAACATTTAAAAAAACAATTAAAACATTTGAATAAGACTTCATAGCTTATAATAACTAATTTTACACCAATTTTATTCGGGACTGAAGGGGTAAAACAGGACCAAGGTCTATCGAGTGTGGTGTTTCTCTTATCTCCTGCCTAACCCTTCTCACACTGAATTGACTTACAATGATGTGGATAGATCAGAAATTGAGCTTTCCTCTTCTATTTGTTTTAACAACAGTTGAATGCTCTGGAGATACCAGTGGCCAGTTCACCCTGCAGCCTTGTTCTCGGGATATAGCGTTCGGAGCTGCCAAATAGGATAGGGTGGGTGTGTGTAGGCCTATATCTCTGGGGAAATCCAGAGAAAGACGGTATATCTTCATCTTGCAAGAAAACATGAGAATACAGTCGAATATTTGTGGAAACGAAAAAATTGAAATGGACGATTCGATGTGGGTGGCTTTGTCGTTTGATCACGTATGTTTGAAATTTGAGTTGAGAAATTGCGAACATTCCACAAAATGTAGAAAGGGTAAAAACTTATCCCAAATTTGAATCAGAATGATAAAGTAGTTCATGAAGAATAAATAAATTTATGGGGAAGAGAAAATAAAAACGAATTTGAAAAATAAAAAGCAAATGAAGAAAGTCGTCTCTAAAGTTAAAGTATTATATGACTATTTTCAATCGGTGATTGTAATTAAGTGTGGAGAAAGAAATTTCAGTCGGTTTACTGACGAGACAGACTTTTATTTTTACTGATCACACATTGTTTAATACATTTAGTTACCAATCTCCTTTGATATTGACAGGTGGCACGTAATAATCAAACTGATAGAAATAAAATAGTCACAACCGCTTTTTTTAAATTCTCTTACTACATAACCTAGGCTGTGTTCATTCATTGTGATTCTCAGTTAAATCGTGGAGTTAGCAATTTTTAACTCCGTGGTTTATTCATGCCATTTGCGATCTAAACTTTGGTGTATATAATTATTTCATATTGTTCTCGTTAACAACTGTTCAACTAACTAGGATATACGTTATATCAATAAATACATACATTGTTCTAGTAGATATAACTTATTAAGTAACCAGCCTAAATTAGAGCTTTTAATCCCAATCTGGGATTCTGTAATAATCCATACATAATATTTTAAGTCATTCATTAGATTCCGCCTGAATTTCCTACTTTTTATTAAAGTTCTCTTTCGGAAAAAATTCTCGAATCCCATGAATTATCAATTGGTGGCAGCGTCGCGCACACTAAACTTCCTAATATAATCGCCCCCAACTGCCTTGGCCAGCTGACAGCCAGGCGAGATATTTCTTGTCCGTGACGTCACCAATCCTCGCGGTCCATGCGGTATCCATGACGACGAGGGTCCTGGGATCGATGCTCGACAAACACACCAGGTCTGCCATTGTCGGGAGATGAGGGGGAAAATCAAAGTTTGCCGTTTAAATTATATTGATAAATATATAAAAACAAATATATAAAAACATTTGATTTATAAAATACCCTTTTATCATCGGGAGATGAGGTAAAAGGAAATTTAACCCTTTAAAAAAATTTGTAAATAAAAATAATTTGTATTTAAAACTACCCATTTCATCATCGGGAGATGAGGAAAAAGGAAGTTTACCGTTTAAATTATATTGATAAATATATAAATAAATTTGTATTTAGAAACTACCCATTTCATCATCAGGATTGGATTGGATTGGATATTGCTTTACGTCTCATATTTATGCAACTTGGCTAATCGAGACGAAGGGAGGGGAAGGGTACGCGGGGGGGACAAGGGGGGACAGGCCCTTTCTGGTCAGAACCACCCCAAGCCTATGGGGAGGGCAAAGGGTTCCCCCCCGTCGAGGTCGTCTCCGTCTGTGTCATCATCCGTCCGTGTTGTCTTTGTCGTCGCCGTCGGGGAGGTAGTAGATGAGAGAAATAACAAAAGCTAGACGCTTAAATTATATTGATAAATATAAATAAATTTGTATTTAGAAGCTACCCATTTAATCACAACGATTTTCAGTGGGATATTAATTTAAAGCGGACCAAGCCAACCCTGTCGGCGCCGACAACATCGACGAGAGAACAATTACCAATTATAGAGACAGGCATACTTGAGAAGGCAATAATAATTATAATAAACTTATTAATATCGTTACGAATTAATATCAATCAAGTAGCGATCAATATCGATATCGATTTACTCAACAATTGATAGATAACTTGTATTTCACGAAGAAAACACTTGTTACACTTACTAATTGCCAAAGATATTGAATCATAATTTACTGACGGTTTTTGCTTGAGCGTTAAGCGCGCGACTCTGATTCTGGAGGGCCCGGGGTCCAATCCCGTCGAGACCGCCAATCCTGACTGAAGGTATTCCGAGGTTTTCCTCAGTCGTAAATGCGAATGCAAGGGATTGCCTTCACATTCGTTCTATCCGAGCATGCCATCTGAAGAGGGGAATACATTGCACCCTATAACAGGATTAATTCACACGGTTAATACTAATTCCTGATAAAAATAAAATAATCCTAATAATAATTCTAATTCTAAATTAGAATACTATTACTAATTAATAATTGGTTAGTTTACTTGTTTAATTGATAAATATTTGATTAGAAAAACGATAATTGTTATTATACGAATTTCTGCATATTTAAAGTTGTTATTTTTTGTTACATCCATCAGTTTTCGCATAAAAATAAAAATGATATGTGTATTATTTTTGACAGCCCGCACACAAGGGGTTGCCTCTTACGCGGGCTTCCTATTGTGTATATTTAATATATTTTTGTCACCATTTGGTATGCTCATAACTTTGTATTGTTTACTTATCTGATGTATTGTATATTTGCAGGAATAAAAATGCATTCGAATTGAATTGAATTGAATATTGAGCGAATTCGCTTCTTCTAAAAATTATTTTAATTCAACTTTAAGACCGGCGTCTCCACCGAATGTTTTTGGGTTCGTTAAGTTATTAACGTCCACTATTTTTCTCTTTGTATTATTTAAATTAGTAATTAACTATACATATTTGCATGTTGTAACGAGTTTAAATGCTAAACTTTTAATGAACGCATTCAAAACTAATATGCTTCTCAAAATTTGTGCAGACTTTACAACTTGAGATTATAATTAGATGCAAGGAAAAAACGAAAAAATATTTTACAAATAAAATTAAAATAATATTATGAAAAGGAACTAAACAAAATTGAAGTGGGATCATACGTTCCCTGTCTACCAACTTTAAAGCTTTTTTATTTTGTTTAAACTCTGCTTTGTAAGTTTTTATTCTAATTGCGGACACCATATGGGTTTTTAAGTGTAAATGTAACTAAAGAGATCTTGAGTCAACAATTCAAATTTGTCATTTAAAGTAAATTTTGGATATAAATGGTATTCAAAAAACCATCAGAAAACAGTGAAACTAATCTTAACATTACCATTGTAACTAACCACACTTTGATTATATATTGATCCACAACTGATTGATAAATGATTAGTTGATTAAAATTAAACACCAAAACCAAAACTTATCATCATTTGAAATTCTAGAATAACAATCCAACTGGATTTTCTTATCTATGGATTGTATTAAATTCCAGACCAACCACCTCAAGATAAAAAAGCTGTTTAAAATTATTTTCCCAATATCTCCAGACAAGTTTTAATTTCGAAATTTTAAGCACACTTTACGTATATAATATTTAATATAACAAATTTTGTCAGCATTGAATAACCGAGAATACCCTATTTTGTTCAACATCATAATTAAAATTTAGTAAATACATTGTTATTAAATGATCCACTAAACTTTTATATAGGCCTACTCGTAAAACCAAGTCAGTTAACCACATTCCACCAAAAATTTCCTCTATAATCCCAAAAGTCGGAAAGGTTAAGAATAAAGAACACTAGAGCCATAGAGTGCTCCAGTGGTCGATTTAAAGCAAGGGAGTAAAGATAGTACGTAATGACAGGACAACAAGCGAGAGGAAGAGAGAGAGAGAGAGAGAGAGAGAGAGAGAGAAAACATATTTATTTTTACAATCAAAACTATGCTATACAAATACATACAATTCCAACATGGTCACAGAATAACAAAACAATTAAATTTGCAGGGCATTATTAAAAAACTAGGTTTAAACAAAACAGCGGATTTATCTATGAGGCGTTGGTTCTACCATAATATCACAATTATGTGTAATTAGATAAATTAAACAATAACACAATAACGTATGTATTACACCGTAGCGTTTAATGTGTGGTTATTGTGATAGTATACAATAAGTATAACTGATGAAATTGTAGATTAAAATCTATTGAGTACACCATAATTAAATTTACGATCAGCCTCACCACATGAAATTCAACCGTGAATTGAGAATTGCAAATTAATGACGCCATGGAATCCCATGTCAGTATATAGGACAAATCACGCGAATAAACCATCGATCTGCAAGCCACAATAAGGCGCATTTGAATAACGAACCAGCGCACACAAGTGAGAATGTTAGTTGTGTTCTGGAATGAGTTTTGCCACAATAGTAGAGATTGATAGGCGCTATTACATAACCGTCATACACGCAGGGATGTATTGACACTTCCAGCCTGCACCAAACCGCAGTGGAAAATGTTCGTGTTTTTAATCAGAAAAAGTTAATCCGGTGATTAAAGTTGTATGAAGAGTACTAGTAATGGATCAGAAATTGAAGAAAAATTGGATAGATTTAGTAATATTTTATTGTAAATTTTTAAATCAATATTGACGTATACGTTCTTCATTAATTACGGTTTGTGTTATATTCAGTTATATCAAAGTTTGTTGTAGTCCTTAAATCAGTTTCTTAACTAAATAGAATAGACATCAAATAAATATTTAAAATCAATTAAGGGTTATAAGAGTACAATTTTGTACAAAATATCTATTAATTTATTTAAATCTTTTAACATTTAACTGTTTTTTTAATATAAATTAACTGTATTTAATTGCAAAATACAATACGTATCATATAAGCAGCAATTTTTCTCATTTATTATTCATCATACATCATTAAATATATGACTGATTTTGTCATTTTACAAAAATATACATTCAATTTATGGTTATCACAAACATTAATATATCAGTCCAAAAAATCAGACATTTTATAGGATGCACTATCCAAAAGATATTCCATTAAATTATATTTCACTGTGTGAACATCTTTCTGTCGTCTGACATTATACGAATGAATTTCATCATTCAAAGTTAAATTACTGCGGTGTTTTCGCACCAAAAAAAAAAAACAAAGTTAAAAATATGTAAACTGTGTCCAGTTTATATATTCGGCTTCATTATTCGCATTTCATTAATTTCTGTTCGTCCACCGGCCTATATGCCCGTTCGTCTGATGTGCGTGTGTCACGCCAAACGATAAAAACCGAACTTTACCTTAGATTGGTATGCGGCCCTAAGTCCACATCATATTTAAAAAAATAGTGCCTAGAGCGGGAATCGAACCATGGACCTTCAGCACAGACAACAGAGCTCCTAACTACAAGACCAACAAGCTACTCAAAAATTTGTATTAAGATATTATTATTTAATACAATCCAGAAATTAAAAAAGTCCGCCCCGACGGGGACTCGAACCACGGATCTCCCACATTCCAGGTGAGCGTCTTAACCCCAGGACCACCAGGACGGGTACATTTTAATCTCTGAATTGTAGTTGCATTATACATCTGAATGGATATTATGATGGATATATGAATGGATAGTTAGAATTACTATTCCCTATTATTGTGAAAACGCGATTTATGGAACTTTGAATTTTGAATTTAGTTACCCACTATTTAATTTTTGGCGAACTAACTCACGTAGTAAATACGTGTCACTAACCTTCAACTCCCAACCATACAGCAAACAATAGTTGGCTCAACAATATTCCACCATATGGTGTTGACGGCTGTGCCCGGAACGTTGCATAACTATGTGTATAAACTCATCAGTCTTGTCATTACTGCGTCATCCCTACACCAACAAGGGTCATAGTTCATGAACAACAGCTGACAGTGGGTGGGCACGTGGTCAGTGTTAGATACTAGTTAATGGTGGAAATGACATGTGTTTCCGAATAGGCCTACGCCTTTGTTGACGCTTGCACAATACAAATGATGTAAGACTATAAAGCCACTTAATAATATGTTATGTTGGAATTTAGTTGTATAAGCTCGCTCTTAAAACATTATTTTGTTATGGAACTTTTCAAGTGAAAAGTGGTTGCTTTTTCGATGAAGCAACAAGTTGTTTATTATTTATTATTGTCATCGCAAAACAATCTGTTATCTTTAATTAAATTTTATTTATCTTTTGTTCACGAATATTGCAATGTATTTCCAATAACTATTGTGTACACAAATATTGTATTTTCGTGTAATTTTATATTCATGGGAATTTTAAAAATACCCCACAATATTTGTGAATAAAATATCAACTGGAAATACCCCTCAATATCTGTGTATACAATAGCAACTGGAAATATCAAACAATATCTGTTTACACAATTGTAATTGGAAATACCCATCAATATTCGTGAACAAAAGGAAAAAGATTAATAGCTGATCATCACAACAAATTCTAATTGTGATTTCCATCCTTCTCAATTGAATCGCCCGAGCAGTGAGTAGAGTGCAAGGTGATCGCTCTGAAGAGGACATATGAAATAAATTTACATATTGGTGACGGCCATCTTGATTCGACGTGCACCTTATTTTTGTGATTCAGTTTACAATTCTGATTCCATCACCACCTTCTAACATCGTGTTTGGAAATTCGTCACGTTTCGAATCTAATTATATTTTCGCTTCTGTAAACAGAGATGGTTGAAGGGAAGGGATGTTTCATAGTTTCTCTGAGAACACAGAGCATAGATGGGTTTGCGTATAACACGACACTGTTGATTAATAGGAATGTGTCCACTTTAAACGCCTCGTCCCCCTTAATTTGCTCTATCAGTCTAACAATGATTAATTCGGTGTCCAAAGGCCTAATTGGAACGACCTGCTGTTTTGGAGCGAGGGCTGGGGGATCAAATCCCATTACAACCAAGTTTACAAAACGAGCAAGATAATTATAATTTAACATCAACAGTATCAAATTCCGAGTTAATAATATAAAGGACAACTTAAAAATGTTTGTGAGGAGTCAACCACATAAACATTAAATAGTGTGAACTGTGGAATAACTTGTATTGTTACTTTGGATATAATATGTGAATTTGCTGTTGGTTGTTGATTGTTGTTGTTCTTTGTATGCTAATGAAAAACTCATATTATCAATAGAAAAAGGTAAAGCTGTTGTAAGAATGTAAGTTGGTTATGGAATGTTTATTTGATAAATTATAATTACAAATTATGTAATATTATGTGTGAGCAAATTTAAAGCTGATTTGTCAATGTCGGTATAAATGGCTATCAATTTGTTCTAAGTGAATTGAATTCAGTGGATCAAGGAAAATTTAAAAAAGTCAATACGAATACAAGGAGTTTTATTTAGTTTTATTTATTTATTTATTTAACGTCTATCCTATTCAGTTATAAAAACTGATTTACAAAGGAGGACAACTAAATAAATCTAATTACATAGATGCAGACACAACAATGAACTACATTTAAGTAAATATTTGAAATAGTAATATTACAACAATGCATTAAATACTCAACAAATTTGATAACAAATAAAAAGGATATTAAATGCAATTTATAAATGAATCGAATATATAAAAAAAAAGGGGGTGGGGAATTAAAAGAAAAGAAAAAAGAAAAGAAAAAGAAAATAAAAGAAAAAAGAAAAAGGAAAGGAAAAAAAAGAAAAAACTGATTTATTAGACGATCCCACTCAAACGAATATGAGGTTTGCCAAAAATCAGGAACAGCAAATCAGGGAGTAACCAATCTTTCGCGGAAGAAACCACCGAACGCGAATCTTCATTCTTGTGTTCAACCATCATTCTTGTGTTCAAATCTTGATAACAATTTAGTACAAAAGATCTTGACTTTAATCAGATATATAATTATTTAAAATTGTTCAAGTCAAAAACTGATCACAGCAATGATACAGGACACCTAACTCAAGTTGCAAGTTCCACCAGTGGGCGGCAACCAGACAATCTAGGCAGAAAAATATCAATTGAAAATACATTGAATACATCAAAATCAAAGCAATAATAAACAAACAAAGAGAACAGCAAAATCATAAATAAGAACATATGAATATAAATTAACATTACATAAACACAGTGACAATGCCCACAAATAAATAGTAAAAATCAATTCTTCTTTGTTTCTTCGATTCATTATCATTGCTTCAATTTTACTTTTAAATTGTACTATTCCTAGTTCAGTAAACTGGCTTCTAATATCCATAAGTAATTGAATTCAAAAGGATATCCTTGTACAAGAATGACTTTCTTAATGATTCAGAATTTAATTTAGGAACTTTCAAAGAGTTCATTAGAATAGAATTTCTATCACGATCAACAAATTAAAAATATTGGGTAAAATACCTGAATACATACCTTTCAATACTTTGTATGTATTTACCAGTACGCTATATTTCATTCTTTCCTCAATCGTGAAGCAATCAGATTGTAAATCTTGGCTTATAGGAATTGAATCAAACAGATGGTCAATTCTCTTCTGAAGTACAACATATTCGGTTAGAAGGTCTTACTGCCCAAACCACTAAACAATAATCAATAATAGAGTGAATATAAGAATCTACAAGTAACTTTAACATTCTCTCTGTTACAAACCTCTTCATTCTACTTATAATTCCTATTGCTGATGATACTTTATTACATACATATTCATAATGTTTCTTAAAATTTAAATTACAATCTAAGAAAACTCCAAGATATTTAAATTCATATACTCTAGAAATTAGCTTACCATTACAATTCAACGTCAAATGAATATCATTCATGCTTCTATCATTAGCCTTATGAAAAATCATAAAATTTGTTTTACTATAATTAATATCAAGTTCCTGAGTTTTAAACCAATCATCCATCCTCTTTAAAACTTCTTGAAGACGTCTTACGATCTCTTCAACATCCACACTTTCTAAATAAAAGACCAAGTTATCAGCATATAAAATATAATTGATTCCTCCCATTATAGTAGATATATCATCTATGTAAAGAATAAATAAAAGGGGTCCTAATATTGATCCTTGTGGTACTCCACAAAATATATTGAATACTTTTGAACTATATTTTGTAGGGGGATGTTACTTCTTGTAAATATATTCGGTATTTAAAACAAGTAATAAAAATCAGATTTCACTTTTTCATCACATTCCATTTTTGGCATAAAATACAATACTAAATAATATATAAAGTACTACATGCTTTGATTTTGTTTTATTATTAAGGATTAAAAAGAAAAAATACAAATTATTTTCTTTGATTTCTAACATCAGCTAGAAAGAGGAGAGTATATTTGACTCCCCGAATCTTGAGGCGAGCTCTAGCAATCGTCGTCTGGGAAACCTCCCCATTCCCTTGACGACCTCCCCGGCGACGATGACAATGAAACAACGAACGATGACAAAGACTATGACGACCGCAACGTGAGAACTCGCCTTTCCTCCCCCTACCCGTGGCTGTTTCTGACCAGCATGGGCCCTTCCTCCCCATATCCCCTAGGCTAAAGTGGTGCATTATGACATAACGGTTGACGCGTCCTTAATCCAAATAGAATAAAATAAAAATCTTTGTGCTGCCGCCCGCGCTATCTCCGATACACATTCAACTACAAGAACAAGGGTTCGAACACCGCATAAGGCATGTGTTTTTTGGATGAGCGTAGCGAGCGTAGCGAGCGAAGCGAAGATTCCATTTCACTACACTGGAGAAAAAAATCCGGAATGTTTTTTTTTCTTTTTTTTCTTTTGTATTTTTGTCTGTTTGTTAGCACGATTCCGGCTAAACCGATACTCCGATTGCGATGAAATTTTATTGAGACCTTCGAAATCTCTGAACTTAGAACTGCCACGTTTTTGAGCACAATCGAAAAAAAAATTCCCATAAAAATCGCAATTTTACGATTTTTTTTTCGATTTTTAAAAAATTTCTTCGATTTATAATACCTACACGCTTTGTCCGATTGTAATGATTTTTTCACAGAATCTTTATTTTATGAATTTATATATTCGTGGAAAATTTAAGCGCAATCAAATAATTATTTCTCATAAAAATCGCAATTTTACGGGGTTTTTCTTTTTTTAAAACAATTCTTTGACAAATTACACCTACATTCTTTATCCGATTGTAATGATTTTTTCACAGAACCTTAATTTTATGAATTCATATATTCGTGTAAAATTTGAGCACAATCAAATAATTATTTCTTATGGAAATCGAAATTTTACGATTTTTTTTTTTTTAAATTACGATTAATTAAAAAAACTAAATATTAAGTTTATTTTTTATTTATTTTAAATTATTTAAAAAAAAATCATCAACTTAGTAATGATTTTTTCACAGAACAGAAAATCCACATAACACATGGCAGCTCAATGCACCAATTACGCTCATCCAACAACGTGGCGGGACTTAAGCGTTTTCCTAATAAATACAATTTATTCTCTTCATATATCACCATTTGTCATCTCGGATAGCAGTAAGGCAATAATACAAAAATTAAATCAAATCGTTTGTGTTTACCCTTGCTTGCCGTGCAAGTAGCTGCTGCTTGTTCGCTTATGGAATTTCAGCTTTTATGGTTACCTACATAAGCATGTGAATATAATCGTTTGAGTCCTTAAGCAATAATTAGCTATCAAAAGAGCTTAATTATTAGTACCTACTAACACTTTTATAGCTCCCTACCAAGGTGCTACATCACGACACACCGTATCTTCAAAGACAAGAATCTCCATTCACCACGCCAGCTAGTGCTTCTCTTGATTTCTGCTGAAACTTTGTGACTTGAATTTAAATTCGTGACTTTTACAGCGAAACACATTATACTATATCTTCTAGCAGCAAATAAAAGTTGTGATTTGTTTGTGGATTGCGACAGGAAGACATAATCCAGACAAAAGCAACCTTATTCTTATATAATTTTAAAAATAGTTTTTCTGTTCCAACGAAAGAATGCAGATAGCTCGAAATTGTTTTCCCAACATAACAACTTTGACAATTATTCACGCTAGCTCAGCGTGGATCTAGCACATGGAGGAACTCTGTGATTTAGCACGGATAATTTCTTCTTGTGTTGGTAAAATATATTTCTCTTTCATACACAAAGGACTCATTCCTTTTACCTCACATTCATACTACCCCCTCCACTGCCACTTGTAGCGAAACACCTGCATTCTTTCGTTGGAACTAGTATACACAATTCTCTATTACTAGGGCAGTGAATTGTTTCTTTTGTTTATACAGCGACAAAACTTAAATGAATTGTTAAGGTGTAATCCTTTACCATAACCTATCTTACTACTATTCCCTCCCTATGCAAGCACCCTGCACCCAGTGGTGTATTGGGGCCGGAACGCGCCGGAACGACGTTCCGGTACTTTTTTTCGAGTCGGAACGACGTTCCTCTTCTTTTTCTACTATTTTAATATTTCAATTAATGTGTTAAAAAAATGTACAAAATTAAATACTTGTGCTAAGAAATATTGTAAATTGAAATAATATTTTTTAGTCATTTGTGGGCAATTCGGTTTCTTAGTGAAAGCTTCACATTGCATTAGGTAACAGCCGGGGTAGCTTATAATGGGTGCTTTGTTCAATCAAGCCTCACTCACCCGCGGACAATCTGATTCGGAACAATTTTAGAATTTATTATGTGCCTCATTGCTATCGACGGCTTTAAAGTAGCCGTTTACACATTCCTTAGCTAAGAACTGATGGACTTAAATCCAAATCAGAAGTTAAAAAACTTCTGCCTAAAGCGGGTATTTTTAACTATGGACCTTCTGCATTTGAAGCAGAGCCTCAAATCATAGGACCAAAGAGTCACAAGAGCCCCTTACAAGATCCCTGTGCCTACGCATTCTCTATGCAAACCCTATGCCTACGCTTAACCCATGTCGCGATTAAAAGTAATTCCCATGTTTTAGTTCAGTTAATTGGTTTTAATAATACGTTCCGAGTTAATGAATATGTTGTGTTATTTTTTTAAAGCGTTATTATATTGTTAATAAATCTTATATTTTGTTTCGTTTAAGAATTTTCCTCATGTCGAAATATATATTTTTGACTAGGTACGTGACACTATCGCCATGATGTATAAAATGCTCAACCCTTTTCCCATGAATAGTTTGTGTTGAATCTCTGAGCACCCTTTCTTCTATCTCGCCCGATCGCACTTCAGCGCTTCACTGCTAGGAGCTTTTGGGTGGGGGGGGGGGCGGGGGGGGGGGGGGGGGGGGCAGTGGATCCGCGTTCCGTGTTTGTCAGGCAGTACATTTCGCCCCGATAACATCTGAAGGCGACGGCGACGACATCTCAGATATCACGTCGAGAAATCCGCGACTACTCTTCGTCGTCATCTTCCGTCATGCGAGAGAGCGTCGTAAAATGCGTAAGTGCAGGCGAAGAAGAAAGGTATCATATTTACGTCGCTTCGCAAAACGTGGATGAATCGTTTGTCGAGAAGAAAATCTCGAGAGAAACCTATCCAAGGTACAATGCATGCCCCACCTCTCTAACTATGGATTTATATACGTGGGGAATGTTTAAAGAGCACTAGCAGTTTGAAAGGACTTAATCCCTTGCATTTGTAATAATGAAAAAAAAACAATCGAATAATCTTACAGACAGGTTTTCTGGTGCTAATAAATATCCAAGACGAATGTATTAACTTCGATTAATTTTATCGAACGATATATTTTGTATTGTGTTTTATTTGTATTTTTTTTTTTTATTTGGGTTAAAAGCGCGTCAACCATTAGGTCAATGCGCCACTCTAGCCTAGAGGATGGGGAAGAAATGCGGGGGGGTTCTCATGTCGCAGTCGTCATTGTCTTTGTCATCGTACGAATTGTCATGGTCGTTGTCGACGGGAGGTCGTCATGGGAAGGGAGACTATCCACGACGACGACCGCCAGAGCTCGCCTCTAGTTTACTAGCTGATGTTTGTGAGATAGACTTTTTCTCTTGAATCGTCTTTTACTATTTGCGTAGCCATGCTCTGGGTCAATTCTACCCCTGGTGTAATATGGTTTACTATTATGTGCATTTGATTTGGGTTTTAAAATAAATACAACTATTGTAAGTGTGCAATATACGCACGTATGTTGTAAGACGTAGCCCAGAAATCTAACAGATGTCATAAATATTTGTTTAAGAGCATTTATTTTCATGAGACTTTTCTACCATAAGGATCAGACCAAGAACCTCCACTTTTCGAAAGGAGTAGACTACGTGCCGGTACCGGGTTTCCCCTCCTCCCTTCTGTTCATACTTCATCCTCATCTATCACCACTCATCGTCTCGAATAGCCAAAGTGCATTAATATGATCAATCCATCTCCGCAAATCTATCGGCGTTTCCATGAAAACTGGTACTTCGTAATGCGATCTCCAATTTAGTATAAGTTCAAGTATGCGGTTATTTTTAGCATGATACAGATAGCGGACCCATACACTGTAGTCAACAACATAGTATATTACTGAAGTATTTTAGTACACACCTCCATTAGTTGCGGTGTTTAATGCACTTACTCATTCACAGCGGTCACCCACTCTACTCCTGACCACGCCCGAGTTTGCTTAACTTAGGTGTTCGAGTGCGAACCGGTTAAACGACCGCGGCTAAACCACTGACTTCTTCAATTAAGATTCATTCAATTGACTACTTACACAATCTCAGTTTTGTTTGGTTTTCATTTGTGTTTTAAAGTATTCTTTTGTATTAATAATGTGGTGTGGATATAACATAAAATAATACTTGTGTGTCGTTCCATTTAGAAGTTATTCTTATGGACATTAAATAACGGCATGGACGATGCTTGAGGAAGGAGGCGGAGTCTCCGGCATGGACGATGCTTGAGGAAGGAGGCGGGGTCTCCGGCATGGACGATGCTTGAGGAAGGAGGCGGGGTCTCCGGCATATCGCGAAAAAAGTAAGTAACCATGAATAAAGTTCAGTTGAGTGGTTTTATGATAGTATTTTAAAAGGTTCTATTCAGACAAATGTTGAGATTGGGGATGACTAAATGATTATTTGTACATGCTTCAACTTCTTTGTCATTATGCATTAGGCCATAATAATTTATTTTGTTTATGTAAATAATTTAATCGCGTTCGGCCTACCATAGATATTTTCTTGTTTATACGTTGAATCTGTTATGTTATATATTTGTGTGCATTTTGGTTTTTCTTATATAATTTATTTTAAATGCGTATTAGTTTATAGGGTAGAGAATAAATAAACGAACTAAATAAACAAATTGCAATTGTAGATATTCACGTGAAGATACGAAAGGTGTATGGTTTTGTTTATTTGTTTTAAATACATAGAAACACAAATCTTTTGTATCAATATGTCAAGTTAAAATGTGGGTTTGCAGGAAAAAGAGCACGTTTTTAGAATATTCCTCAGTTTTATTTTTATAAGTGACCCATCAATAGACCACCGAACCAATTCTCTTTGTATTGATTCAAATGTAGCGAAGGAGACAATTATTTGAACAGTACATGGAATGTTTTCTGATTACACCTTGCGCATATTATTTTCAAGTAACATTTCAAAGTTTCAAGTGTATGTGGAAATTCGCTGGCTTTGGGAAGGAGGCGATTTAAAAAATTGACATTTGACATTGTAAAAGAAGTTTGTGTGGGCTCATCCGACAGTCTAAAGAGGGAGCCCGGTCTCTATAGCTCTCCTCATTGATCTAGTCGGTGTATTTCTTGCCGTACAAAAGATAATTGCTTTAGCTCATCATTTAGTGCGTGATCACACCCTGACTATTCATCGACAAAGACCTTTCCACCCTCACACGTCCCCAAAGACAAAGCAGCTCTAATGCTACATTCACCTTCTCACCATTGTACAAAGTTACTGGGGTGACACTATCACAAAACGTCCCTCTATTCCACAACTCCTCACTACTACTATCTTTATCTTACAATTTACATAAAAATCCAACTCATATAAAATTTTTATCATCCCAATAATTTTAAAATCAAGCTCAAATAATTTTTATGAAAATAAAAATCATATAACTCTATAATGAATTATTTGATGACATTGTATATTTACTTCAGATTTAGTATGTTGAAACAAGCCTGTTTTTCTATTATTGAAACGTTTTCCATCAATTTCATATTTCATCATAATTTGTTTGTATACAAATCTTTTATAATATAAAACATTTTTGCATCATATTCATTGCCTGTTTGTGCCATGTATAAATGAAAATGGTTGTATTTACTTTTTAAAAGCATTGTTTTTTTGGGGGAGGGGGGGTTCCAAAAGTGGTAGTGGTGGAGGTAGTATGATGCGCAGCAAAAGGATTGTAGCCCATAGTGAAATAGGTGTAGCCAACACAAGCATGAACTATCTGTGCTAGATCCACGCTGAGCTAGCGTAAACAGAGTAGATACAGTTGGTATGTTGGGACAACAATATCAAAGCTATCTGGGTTCGTTGAGTGGAACCACCATAGTAGAGTACAGCATAGAGGCAAACTATGAATAATTTACACATTCATACCAAAACAGTTAATTTGTCAATGTAATTGCATTATTTATGATTTATTTATAAATGAATACAATTTATAATTTATGGCTTTCGTGGCTTGCGCGGAATAATTCAATTATTATGATTCGATTACAAAATTTCGTTGCATCCAGAGAATATGTACATCGCAGATGGTTTTAGGAAAGGTTACAGCTGACACTTCTTCTTCTTCGTCTTCGTGCTTCGTCCTGCGCTTCGGTCTTCGTCTTCCGTCTGTCGGTCTTCTTTTAGTTAAATTACTTGTTTTCTGAAGAAAGGCCCACATAGATAAGATAAAACAATCAAATCTGATTTTTTGGAAATCAATCTAGAAATTACAAAATCCATACCCGATATCCCGATAGCCGGTCGGGTGCTTTACCCCTAAGCTATCGAGACGGTTAACTTATTAACATGTGGATTGTTGCTACATTGTAGATATGAACTGAGACGCTCACTCGTCGATTGCGTCAGGGCCTACAGGGTTGGCTTGGTCGCTTGGATTTACTGTCCCCCACTGAAAATCAGTTATATAACTGAGTGGGTAGACTCTAAATACAATTTATTTATTTATTCATAATAGACACCTACGGGAGTGTTTCCCGATTAATGAAATTGAGAAATCAAATCTGATCAAAACGTTTTAATTTTATAAGAATTTTTACCCTATTTTTCTAATCAAAGCAGCAGTCGTCATCGAAGCAGGTAATGCTAAAAATGTGTTCCGGACTAACCTGGTGAAAGATATAGTCGCCCGCGACCAACCAGCGAATGTGTGTATGTGATTATTTTTTGTATGGTCTGATGTATTAAGCTAAAGTGCAGCGTTGGTAAAAGTTTATTTTATTTTATTGGTGCTGGAGTTAAAAGCCATCTGTTATTTTCAACAAATTAAGTGAACTCAACTCAAATTGAAGCATATACAGCGAATTTCGCCATGTGGTTCAACTAGTTTCGAAATAAAGTGCCCTAAATTAAGTTATCCCCTTAGTCGCTACCAAACTAGGGCAATGGCCAGTCTATCGCAAACAACACAACCCCTTCTGGATTGAGTATAGTTAGAAAGTTATGTGCATGGCTCAAAGTTCAAACTATACTTACAACATTAAATTAACTTAATAACACAACGCTGTGTTGTGATTGCAGTTCATGTAATTATTTACTCCAGTGGATTCCAAACTTTATCATTATCGCCCTTCTTATGGTATCTGAAAATCAAAAGGAACATCCCCTGATTTCGTTTAGTCACCAAGACTGTCGGCTGAGCTCGAGAAAACCAGGCTTTGACGCAGAACGCAGAGGTTCAATCTGGAACACTTGGAAGATCTATGGTTTGTCTTATCAGGTTATGGTTTGCACCACACTATCAAGTAAGAATGTAATGATTACGAGCACATTACTCAAAAATTGCTCACTTTTGATAATAATTTACCGTAAATATGCCACTAAATTTTAAATTTGTAGTAATTTATAGCAAGCTTGCGTAGGGAAATTGGTAGGGGTGTTATTTTAAAATGTGCGCTGCCAAAAATTCAAATTTTTGTGTGAAAATTAATGGTCGAAATGTTATGTATAGACTGTATGTGAAATAAGAAGGATTTTCTGACCAAGCGAATTTTTTAAATGGATATCTGACATGATAAAATAAAGGTTGACCCGAGCTCATCAAACCGTCACGGCCTACAAAAACTTTTGCCTAAAGCGCGAATCGAATCTTGGACTGTTTTGGAAGCACAGCCTCTAACCGCAAATCCGAATTTTTTTTTAATTCGTCTGATACTCCCACGATACAGTTCAGCCGGGCCTTCAAAGTCCAACTCGCTACCTTCCCGTGGTTTGGCCTGTGAGTAGGGGAGTAGTGTATTCCCCAAAACTAAGGGCGAGCTCTGGCCGGTTGGGGTGCTTGTTGCAAAAAGAGCTCTCGCGCAACTTTTTATCACACCTTTCTTCATTCACACAGTCTTACTCATATTTATTTTCTTCTTTCACTTTTTTCGTCTCCATACTTGCCGGCCCTCTCTGCAACGAGCACTCCTCCGTTCCCACCCAGTTTAACCCATCCTATCCAACATCCTCACTCCTTCCCATTAACCCCCCTCATCTTCCCTTACGTTCCTCCCATTGGAAAGAAGAAAACGTGGTGGTAATCCACAATTATTGAAAAAGAAAATTTGGAATATTCCAATACAATTGACATGGGCACTGATAACTCTACTGTTGAGTGCTCTTAAACAACATAAACATTAACATCACAACATTACAGTTCAGCCGGTCGCAAATTAAGGGCCTGGGTAGGTCAGTGAACTTTCGGTTTGTGGACTTTGAACACTACACGTTCTTTTGTAGGGAAATTAGCTCACCTGCTCTGGGTAGTGAGTTCAATTTGTGGTTTTCCATTGAATAATATTGTTTACAGTTCCCACACGACATGGGGCTACCTTTGTTGTGCTTAATGCTGTGCTCAATTTGCGGCAGGCTTAACATCACTACTAACACTGGTGGCTTTACATATATTATGTAGCATGTTACGTGGGAGGATCTGAACTGTGAAGCCACAAAACTGAATCCTGATTTTCCCGTATCTGTCAATCCTGACTAAAAGTTAACCCCGTTTCTTTTTTTAGTCTTCAACGCAAATCCTGGGTTTGGGGATTATGGGATTGGGGAATTCTGGGCAAAAAAACTATTATAGTTAGCCACCTGAAGAGGGTCACACCGTTTTAAACTAATGTACTAGTGGTCATCACGAAACAAAAAGCTTTTTGAAGTTGCAGCTGTTCACATGCAAGTTTAATAAGTATTTCTCAAATTTTTCAATCTTTCTTCTCTAAGGCGATTTTCTAATTAATAGTTTGATATTTTCTTCCCCTCTCTCCATGGAAATTAATTTACATAATTGTTGTTTTGGTTTTTATTTGACTGGTTGTGGCGCGTGCTTGTTGATTTTCAGTATCTCTTCTGTTCAGTGGCTTCAGGCAGGCCGATTTCCGCACACTTTGTATCTGAATTTTCCCACTGGACAGTTTCCGCAGCTGCATTTTGAGGTTGACAGTCCGCACTTTCTGCGCAGTTTCCAGTGGTCGACAATGAAGGGACCCTTATACATATATTTTATTTTTGTACGCAGTTGGATAAAGACGAACCCTAGACTACCATGCGTACTAAAAACCTCTAAATGAGTTTAAAACACAGTAAAGATAAGAATGTAAGGCAGGCAAGCGACATAAAACCCACCAAAACAAGAGGAAACCGAGTTACACTCTTCTTGTGAGTACCATTCCCTCCCAGGCGGGACGCATTGGTCGCAAAAACACAGTCTTAATCCGGCAAGAAGTTCTTTTCTTTCCTGGCTTTACTAGAGCAATTCTGTGAAGGGTTGTGTAGGACATACTTGAGGTGGGGGGCGACTGTAAAATATAGTATACATAAGTTTTATTACATGAACGTAAGTTAGCTTTAGGTCTATTGCAATGTACGTTTACGACTTATAAACGAAGGTACAATACAGCATAGCTTGTAACAAAGAGTTTTCTATGGTATGAAATGATATATTGTGTCCAACAAACTCTTGAAACGTGGGTCCATAACACATAAAAACTTAATTTTATTAAGAAAGCTGATAATATCATGTACTGTTTGCTTGCATTGTTTTTCTCGGGTAATCCGTGTGGTTTTGTTGAATTGGTTCCAGCGTTTCAGGCAGTTCTCCCTGACCATTTTCAAGTAAATCAATTTAAACAATATGTAAAACAAACAAAACTAACTTCATAAAGAAACGCTGCAAATGTATACATTAAAACAACAATAGCTCAACCATCAATCAATCGTATATCAATATTTGTGCGATATTCCCATTCGTATTGGTTATAATGCACATTCATTGAATATGAATAATCAAATAAATTGAATTGTCCTATTGGAGTTTTGATCGCTGTTAAAATAAGAATATATCTATCATTAATGGATGGTTGACCGTCTGTGGACCCACATCCCTCTAAATATACTTTTTGTACTATTATGGTTTAAAATTATTATAACTAGGAAAACGCTTAAGTCCCGCCGCGTTGTTGGATGAGCGTATATGGTGCATTGAGATGCCATGTGTTACGCGGATTTTCTGTTGTTATTTTTTTAAATTAAATTAAATTATATAAAAAATTAACTTAATTTTTATAATTAAATTAAATAAAAAAAATAATTAACTTAATTGTTTTAACTAGGAAAACGCTTAAGTCCCGCCGCGTTGATGGATGAGCGTAACTTTTTTAAACGAAAAAGCGTAAAATTGCGATTTTTTTAATAGATAACTTCTCGATTACGCTCAAAATTCACACGAATATATTAATTCATAAAATTAAAGTTCTGTGAAAAAATTATTATAATCGGATAAAGCATGTAGATGTTATAAGTCGAAGAATTTTTTTAAAAATCGAAAAAAATCGTAAAATTGCGATTTTCATGAGAAATAATTTTTCGATCGATTTTTCCCCCCGTGCAGTTTTTCGTTCAGAGATTTTATAGACTTCCATAAAATTTCATCGCAATTGGAGTATTGGTTTAGCCGGAATCGTGTTCACAGACACACAAAAATCAAAAAAAAAAAAAAAAAAAAAAAAAAAAACATTCCGGATTTTTTTCTCCAGTGTAGTGAAATGGAATCTTCGCTTCGCTCGCTACGCTCATCCAATTATCGTTCTTTATTTTACAGACAATATAATATACATAAAGCGGGGTAAGGCATAAGCCCAACAAAAGTTTACACTAGCACATGTTAGGCCTAAATAGCAGACATATAATTTAGGGGTACTCAAGCAAAGTGGACCAACCCCTGTAATCCCCTTTCTGTAGATATTTGAGTTAAAGTTGGGAGTTCTTCATTGAAATGTAACCTATTGCTTTCATCACATATGGACTTAAAATATAACAATTGAAAATTAAAAAATTATCAAAATTTCAGACTGAGACACCATTTCAATTTATTGGTTCATTTTACGTTTTAAACAAATTCATCTTTTGTTGATGTTCTGGTTTAATTGACGTAGGTTGGTGTAAATTTCGATTAAGTTCCATTTTAGTATTTGTATGTGACTGATACAGAAATGAAAATTGTGGGATGGTTCACAGATTCTCAACCCCCATTTAACCATTTTTTTAGGGTAAAGGTAAAATAATTCACCACCTCTTTTCAATATCTAAACAATTATTAAATCTGCCAGTTTTTCATACTTTTAACCCGGGTAAAATTAAAAACTGCTTCGTTTTGTTCGGAATTGGTAGAATTTTCCATTATTAAATTCTTAGGATCAGAAGTATTTTTCTAATTGTTCAAAAATCAAATTGTGTATAAAAACACAAAAATACACAAATTTTCTGGGATGTCGCAGATATATCCAACTTTGATGTTAATTTGGAATCCAAAATCACCATTTTATTCCTAAAAGATCAAGGAAAAAATATCTAACAAAATTCTAACATTCTTAAAAAAAAAATCACGAATTTCAAATTGTAATGTAGAAAGCATACTTTTGGGTCCAAGTCTTTTGCCCTAAAAAGGGCCAAATGGAAATATTAATAAAGTTAACAAAATAATAAAGTGAATGTGTGATAACAAAATCAAGAAATAGTTATATCAAGAAATCAAGAAATTTGTGTGAAAAAATTAAATTCAAAACAATTGCATAAAATCTTTTTACTATGTGGCATTTTTTAAGTATGAGATGGAGAGATTTGCAGACATGC
Source organism: Sweltsa coloradensis (assembly GCA_024449915.1). Taxonomy (NCBI): domain Eukaryota; kingdom Metazoa; phylum Arthropoda; class Insecta; order Plecoptera; family Chloroperlidae; genus Sweltsa; species Sweltsa coloradensis. The sequence goes on from JAMZAV010001005.1 coordinate 237,722, forward strand.
CCAGTATTTGTAGATTAGCCAAAGGGGTAGTGGATTTTTGCAAGAAAATACTTTTCTCCGTTTTTTTTTTTGCATTACACAAGTGAAAATCGCCATTTATTTTCGCCTCAAATTCTACCATTTTATCCGGTATTAAACATATATGAAATCACTAGAGCGCGAATACAATCGGTTTAACTTGTAGGTTACGCCAGCTAGGTATTCGAGCCAATACTTGAGATATATACCATGAATTTATCGTCGTGAAGAAGTGTTAATCGTACAAACAAACCAAAACGTTTCACATAAATAGTCGAGAAGCTTCTAGTGTAAATCGAACTAATGAATTTAAGAGCTGAACATTATCACTTTCCCGAGCGAAGTTCTTATTGTAAGATATTGAATCATATATCAAAATATCAAACAATTACATCACACATTATAATTTTTATTATTGATTAAAATGTCTTATTCGCATCTGGTTTAAACTTTTAAAATATTCCTGTCTTTTGTACATAAAGTATAGGGGAATGTAGTGTATTCTGTTTAAGGGTAGTAAGGGCACGACATTTCAGCCTGTCTGTCCGTGTTTCACTTCTCACGATACAAACCGAACATGACATCTCATTTATATGCTGCTTTTATTTGGTTTACATTGCCCTACAACAAGGATGATACATTTACGTGAAAATAACGTTTTGTACATAGATTGTACAAAACGCTTTTTTGTCTTAAACTTTAAGGTTTCTAGAATACTAAAACATTCATAGTGGTAACATTGGGGAAAAATATTTTTTAAAGCGATCTTTTTATTTTAAAAAATGAAGAAGTAATTTTTATTTGTTTTATTTTTTTGAAGATTGGATTGCAGATTTTGCTGTCCATGTTAATAGCTCTCTCTATCTATTGGACCTTGGATTCATTGTGAAATTTCGTCCAAATCGGACCAGTAATTTGGCCCTGCGCATCGAACACTCAGACAGACAGACATACACACACACATCGAAATGCCGCCAGACTAGCCACAGAGACTTCGTTCGCTGCGCTCACTCGTGCAATTAAGGTTTATTTTCAAATAACCTAACAGTACAACAACCATTGATATTTAACTACTGTTAGGCTAGATTAGCAGTCGGTGGTCCACTTCCGTGACAATTATAGAAGCCATCTTGAAATCCCAGTTTGCATGTTAACTAAATGGGAGCGATTTGTGGACCGAATATTTTTAAAGATGGCCGCCAGTTTGACAGGTAAGCATACTAGCCTTTAACATCAAATGATTACTAAATTCCTTTATGCAATAACGTCTTATTGTTTCTGATTGTTCATTCCCATGCTGCACAAGCTAAAACCATTTCAAACAATCCAGTAAAATACGTTATTGCTTTAAAAAAGCATAAATTAAAACACCAAATCGCCATCTTGAACTGGATTTTCGACGCTTCAATTTGCTACGCTCGCGCCTGTGCGGAAGTATTGGACACTGCTAATCTAGCCTACAATAGGGGTTTAATATCAATGACTACAACCGACTTACAGAAATCTTTAATGCCGCTATTGACACTTCTTGTTTGTTAAGTTCTCTCAGCGTTTTTCCAACCTAAATGTTAGTTTATGTCGCTCCTTCCACGTATATGATTCTCTACACTACCCCATTTGACGTGCAATATGTTGCCCTATTTACCCGAAGCTTTAACAATGCCGAACTACTTTAAACACCCACATAGCCAATCGGTTGAAACGAAAGGGAAGTGCAAACTAGTGTGGCTCTCAAAGGATGTGTGAGAGGAGGAACGGATACAAGTTTCTGTACAGTGGTACACTTCACAAGACGAATTGTAAAACGATATAGTCGATAGAGTTGAAAATTTACCGCGAGCCCGTATTAACAGTACGCCAAGTATGTCGTGAAACTGTCTGCACTTTGAGAGTTACAGTTTGGTAAATGGGACGTCGTTGGTGTAATAATTAGTCAATAAAATAAAACGAATTTTGAATTACATCATAAATACACATGATCAATGTTGTTATATTGTTCTAAAATTCAATTATTGGTATATCTTTGAGTGTATTTAGTTGTATTGTATTTCCTTCAATTTTTTATAAACATTATATAAAAATAAGAAATTGAGTGAAATCATCATGATTTTAACCATTTTTACCACCTCTATAACACATTATGAGTTATGTAATGTGTTGTGTTAAAGTCTGTTAACCCCATTTTTTAATTTAAATTAACAAATATAATATAACACAATACTAAACTCAAATGCCCAATTACAAAATTAGATAAAAATTCAAGTTACCTACAAATCATCGCCATCTCCTTTTCATTAAACAAATTACTGCTAGGCCTAAAAAACATTTCAAATAAATGACTTTAATGGCAGAAATTTCTAAATGAATCACTGAGGCAGTATCTGTGGTAGCACTAAGAATGACATCCAAGCAAAAAATCGACTAATTGGATGAGCGTAGCGAAGATTCCATTTCACTACACTGGAGAAAAAAATCCGGAATGTTTTTTTTTTTTTTTTTTTTTCTTTCTTTCTGTATTTTTGTGTGTTTGTTAACACGATTCCGGCTAAACCGATACTCCGATTGCAATGAAATTTTATGGAGACCTTCGAAATCTCTGAACTTAGAACTGCCACGTTTTGAGCGCAAATCGGGAAATTTTTTCTCACAAAAAAAGCAATTTTACGATTTTTTTTCGATTTTTAAAAAATTTCTTCGACTTATAACACCTACATGCTTTATCCGATTGTAATGATTTTTTCACAGAACCTTAATTTTATGAATTAAGATATTCGTGTGAAATTTGAGCGTAATCGAAAAATTATTTCTCATGAAAATCAAAATTTTACGTTTTTTTTCTTTTTTAAAACAATTCTTTGACTTATAATACCTACATGCTTTATCCTATTGTAATGATTTTTTCACAGAACCTTTATATTATAAATTAATATATTCGTGTCAAATTGAGCGCAAAATAATAATTTTTTTCTTATGCAAATTGCAATTTTACGATTTTTTTCTTTTAAAAAAATTACGATTTATGAAAACAATTAAGTTAATTTTTTATTTTATTTGATTTAATTATAAAAATTAAGTTAATTTTTTATTTTATTTGATTTAATTAAAAAAAATCTTCGACTAAGTAATGATTTTTTCACAGAACAACAGAAAATCCGCGTAACACATGGCATCTCAATGCACCATATACGCTCATCCAACAACGCGGCGGGACTTAAGCGTTTTCCTAGTAAATAATAATATGCCCCGCCTAGTCAGTTTTGAGTTTTGAGTTATTTTGTTAAAAAGGTAACAGTATTGTTCTGGGGAATCTGGGGAGACGAAATATCATCGCAATGGAGTTTCTTACGGGGTATTTTTGGCCATGGGACCTGGGACGAATATAATCCAAATTTCATAATTTTTCCATTGGGTAATGGTGTTTTTACTCTAATAATTCATAGCTAATTAGAATGCATGAAATATATTTTATGCATTTAAAGGGTAATACCCCTTATTTAACTTCCATACTCTGGTGCAGTGCCTCCTAGATATTTCAGCTCCATGCGCACAGTTCTAATTGTTGTGTCATTCGCCATAATCGGCCCCTGGAGCGCTCGAGCGCTAGTGTACACCTATGGAGTATGCTTTAGGGCGCGAAGCTTCATTTATAAGTTTGCACCAAGTTTATTGTTGTTTAGCTTTAACCGAGATGTGGGGCATCAAAGCTATTTATAATATAATCTGGTTTATTGATTAATTTATTAACTAGGCATTTACGTATTTTAAGTAATAAGCAAAACAAAACAGGGCATTTTATTACGGTGAAAACTAGCTCAAAATGCGCTCGTATGATTGAAAAAGGAGAATGACTGCCCAACATAGATATTGAACACCTATAGTAGGCTAGATTAGCAGTCTCCAATACCTCCACACGGGCGCGAGCGTAGCAAATTGAAGAGTCAATCGGCCCAATTCAAGATGGCGATTTGACGTTTTAATTTATGCTCTTTTACTGCAATAAAGTATTTTACTGGATTGTTTGATATGGTTTTAGCTTGTGCAGCATGGTATTGAACAAACAGAAACAATACGAAGTTATTGCATAAGGGAATTTAGTAATCATTCAGTGTTAATGGCTAGAATGCTCACCTGTCAACCTGGCGGCAATCTTGAGAACTATTTGAGCTACAAATCGCTTCCATTTACTTAACATGCAAACTGGAATTTCAAGATGGCTTCTAATTGTCACGGAAGTGGACCACTGACTGCTAATCTAGCCTACAATAGGTGTTCAATATCTTTGCTGCTTAACGATCAAGAAATGTTTCATTGACAGTTGAAATATCTAGGAGGAACTTGTCATTTTCAACAATTCCAACCGTGGCTTATTAGTTTCAACAGCGAGTTTCTCGTAACTCTAGCATCCTCCTGCCGAGGTGCCTCACGATACGATATCACAGCGAGTGGTAACCGACACTAGGCTTGACAGACGAATAGATCACACTGTCTGTAATATTATCGTATGGCTTGAGATGGATACTCCTGTGTATGTGTTGGTAAGTGATTTCATTATTAAATACCTTGGAAATTAATATCACCTTGGAAGTTTGTTCAGGGTGCTCAAGTTTCAAGAATGTAGCGGTGATGACGTCGTCAACCGCATACTCCTCAACCTATCTCGTACCTGCTTGTGTATGCGCGTACTTTACCGAGCGGGTACATTCTGTGTATGTGCGTACTTTACCGAGCGGGTACATTCTGTGTATGCGCGTACTTTACCGAGCGGGTACATTCTGTGTATGCGCGTACTTATACCTACCGCGTACATTCTGTGTGTGCGCGTACTTATTACCGACCGGGTACATTCTGTGTTTGCGCGTACTTTTACCGACCGGGTACATTCTGTGTTGCGCGTACTTTTACCGACCGGGTACATTCTGTGTATGCGCGTACTTATACCTACCGCGTACATTCTGTGTATGCGCGTACTTATACCGACCGGGTACATTCTGTGTATGCGCGTTCTTATCTTTTAAAGCATATTTTCAACTAGAACGCCAAGATTCAAAACATATTTTCAACTAGAACATCAAGATGTATGCCACTGAAAGTTGCAAAGGATGTGAACCATTTAGTTCTAAAATTTTAAATAAGTGGATTGTGATTTAAACTTCGTACCGGGTATCCCTTTTGGCCAAGAAATATTCTGATGTTCTTTCGTTTTAATTTGTTAATTGCTGTATATTTTGTTATTTTACAAATAATTAATCAATAACCACTTTAAATTGTCACACATCACCATCACAAACCCATTAAAATTAATGAAAATTTGTGGTGTTTTCCGACTAAAAGTGCTTGTTAAATAATTGAATGTTTACACATTGTGTAATTGTGTTTGGTAATGCAGGCAACGTTATTTTAATTGCATCATAATGCTTGCCCATAAACTACAGCTTGATAATTTGATCAATCTGTTAAATGTGTAAAACCATTAATTTTAATCAGGGGTTTTATCATTTTCGGTTGTTGTATATTTAATTAAAACAAATCAAAGTTATTTTGTACAAAAGCCACTTAAGTAACGCATTATGAAACTTAAATACCCATTACTCCTACCACACAACTGCCGGGGGGGGGGGGGGGGGGGGGCTGGTTTAAGTGCGTCATGCATATATACTTAATAGTTAAATAGAAGACGATGAGGCTAGCGCGGAGACACTTTCTGTTTTCTTGTCGGTTAAACTGATAATAACATCGATATCAAATTTTAGGCGAACGTTTATAAAGAATTAATCCATGACGCTTATTGTTTGCAACCAAGTGTAGATATCAATATAAAGGTACTTGATTAACATTTAAGCACAATGTGGTAGTGACCGTAATGTAATTATCAACTATATATGTTACACCTTAAAGCGTGCATTTTACTTGACTCAACCTCAGCTCTTAAAATTTATTATAATTGACAAATGAAATACAATTTTTGAGCAATATTTTGTTTTCGGGACATTATGTTTTTTTGTTTTTTAAAATTTATTTATCAATAATTTAAAATACTTTTTTAAATCAAAACAAATACTGTATTCTAAAGAAGTAGACACTACACAATAATAAATTACACAAGAAATACCTGGGAAAACGCCCCTTAACTTTCTACTTTAAATGAGTGTTACACAGATTAAATTTTAATGTTTTTAAATTCTAGACCTGCACCTCCACCAATAATGTTCGTATATCCTGGACATTTACCTCCACCAATAATGTTTATTAATCCTGGACCGGCACTCCACCAATAATGTTCGTAAATACTGGACATTTACCTCCACCAATAATGTTTATTAATCCTGGACCGGCACCTCCACCAATAATGTTCGTAAATCCTGGACATTTACCTCCACCAATAATGTTTATTAATCTGGACCGGCACCTCCACCAATAGGGAGCAAAAAAGTGGGGCTAATATGAGACAGGTCCTAAACACCCTGATAACAATGCCAAATTTAAATTTACAATATTGTAAAATGTTGTGCAACTCATCTACTTTCATACCTAGTAATTTTATTTAAAACTCCATCAATATGATGCATAATAAAAAATCAAAAGTAAAATGTTGCATTTTTCATTGAAAAAACTTTTGCAAATTACTTGAAATCTTTTGTTGTGGAATCATTAGTAGCCAGTAAGTTGGTACCCATGTCATAGATTTGTTATAAAAGGATACCAACTGTACATTTTGTAAAAGAAAAAAAGAAAAACACTCAAGAAGGGGTATCTAGAAGGCAGTAAAGTCAAGGGGCTAAAATGAGACAGCATTTGGGGCTAAAGTGAGACACCACCTGGGGCTAAGGTGAGACACTTGGGGGCTAAAATGAGACATCACATGGAGCCTAAAAGAAAAAAACATGAAGAAAAATGAGATAGGCCTATATCAAATATCAGTGTTGCCGATCATGTGATTGTGTGTTATGAAGACGAGTACTTTCCAGGCATCATTAATAGTATTAACGGATCCACATAGGCCTACAGCATTAGGATCATGGCTATAAGTGGTCAGAGTTGGAAGTGGCCCGATAAAAATGACATAGGCCTACTTACATACCAGATTGAAGGCATAAAAAATGATTATTGATCCACCCAGGCATGTAGGAAAGTTTTGAAAGATGGGGAGGGGGGAGGGGGTTAATCCATTAGCAGATTTTGTGGGGCGAAAGCTGGGGCAAAGCCGCTGTAAGTGATTTTTTTTTTCATCATACCACAGTTATTTTGTCATGTTTTAACTGCACTTGGACTCTGTAAACGTTTTACAGCAACTACCTGCGATCTAAAAACTCAAAAAATGAACGTGAAGTGGCCCATTTTAGTAAATCTAAATTTCAACCTAATTTTGTATGTAATGACAAAGCTTATAGGCAAACATATTAATTGTTTTACCAAGGTGCATATTTAGGCTACTACGGAAATTCTGGAATTAATATTTAACTCGCGTTAGTTTTTGCCCCCCTGGGCCAAACTTGGGGGGGCATAGCCCTCCCCCTACCCCCACTTTCCTATGCCACTGGATCCACCTACCCTACTCAAGACAAGAGGGGTTTGTACTATTTCAGAAATTGCAAAGTTTTGCAAGCAAGGAAAATAAGGTTTCTAATGCAAAACGATAACTTTTCTTTAAACGGGCCGTATATAATGCCCAGTTGTCCGATTACAATGCCCAAGCACTTATTTTTTTCTACTAACTACAAGGAAAATTTTGGTATGCATCATTGTTGCATACATTTTTGTCATGTATTAAAAAAAATCCATCTTTATATGTGTTAAAAGTAAGCATTACAAAATCATGTTGTTTTAGTTGCTTAACGAAGGAAAAATGAAGATAAATTCATAAAACAAAAATTGTAGGCCTACTCGTCTCAGAAATAACCACTCTGTCTTATTCTAGCCCCACCTAAATCACTTTCCCAGCCCATATGCTGTTTAAATGCGTGTCTCATTTTAGCCCCATGGGTGTCTCACTATAGCCCCAATTGCTGGGGCTAATATGAGACACCTATTTTTCCATTTTCTGGAAAATTCATGGTCATTTTCCACAGTTTTCATGCAGAAATAGTAACCTCAAGACAGTTAAATGTTGAATAATGCATTTATAGTACAAAAAAATGTTTTAAACTATACGAAAAAGGTAAAGTACCTACTGTTTTCTGTCTCATCTATACCCCACTTGACCCTAATGTTTATTAATCCTGGACCTGCACTCCACCAATAATGTTCGTAAATACTGGACATTTACCTCCACCAATAATGTTTATTAATCCTGGACCGGCACCTCCACCAATAATGTTCGTAATCCTGGACCGGCAACTCCACCAATAATGTTCACAAATCCTGGACCGGCACCTCCACCAATAATGTTCGTAAATCCTGGACCTTTACATCCACCATCCCCCAAAACGTGTTTCTTGTTTCTTTGTTACCCAAAAATCGTCTACCTTTCTTTAACAATCGGGTTAGCCTCTAAATTACACAATTTTAGGGTACCTAACACTCACTCATTAACTCACTTGATGTTTTTTTTTTCTTCCAGTCAACCGAATCCAAGACACCAATATCAAATTGTCAGCAGTTTATAGAAAAATTTACATCAATCCTATGAAACTTCACTTAATCAAAAAAGCTGTTTATGCCAGTTTACCATTATTACAATCTATAAATACCGACTATCTATATCACCTGTTACTAGACATGGCATTTTCATGAATTGGGCTGATTTTTACCTTTTGATTTAAGAATATATACTACTTTTTTTAAACATTTGAATGTTTTTAAAAATAGATTTACATTATCGTTATTCAATTTGATCTTGTATTATTTTGAATTGTGCTAAATTGTATACTTTTAGGTGTATAGTTAGGCCTATGTAGTTACTTGGCATTTTGTTGACTTTTTCCCCTTTGTCAAACGACAAAGAATAAAAATAAAATAATTGAATACAATATTGCATTCAAGCAAGCATGTGTTTTATGCTCTTTTAGAGCCTTTTTTTAAAAATAGCTTGATTGTTTTAGTAATCTGGCCGTAAAGAGGTAACCAAAGTGTTTTTGTTGTAATTTCTAAAGAAATGAGTCGTCTGTAATTATTTGAAATGTTATCTGATCGCTTCATGCGCTTATTATCCTTTCTTAACAATCTCCTATGATTTCAAATAATTTGGATGAAAGTTTGAGGCCAAAAAGTTGTCCGGACTGTGTGTTGGACATCGCTGAATTCTCCGACCAAGCGATTTTCAAATAAAATGTACATTTCACATCGTAGAAACCATAGCCCGAGTTTATCCAACCTTCTTAAAGTCACGTACTTAACAAAACAGATTTTAGTTTAAACCCACGTTCGTTATTTTCTTCCTTAACGTTGGTATAATCTACTTCTCATTAATATTTTCTGTGTTTATCTGCAAAACGTTATTTCCTGTACGTACGCTTCCAACGCTGAAATATTGAACATTTTCCTCCCATCTGATAACAACTTTGAAGATAAACTTTAGCAAAACATTCTCAATTTAATATCAGAGGAAATTTATAACATATTTTCCATCGAAAAGTTTGTAATATTTGCTCACTTCCAAATTTAATAACTCTCCTGCATAAACTATGCAAGAATTTGGCTGGTTATTGAATGCCTCAGCAATTTTATCAATCGAAGGCGCATTATTATCTTCTAAGAACTTGTGAATACGCTTTGTTGATGTTTATATTGGAAAAGTTTGGATATTATTAAGTAAAACATTCTAAATTGTTATATTCTTTACAATTTTTTAGAAGATACTTTTAAATATTTCTTTCGCAGTTCGAATTATAGGGTGGCCATCACAGAACAAATCAAATTTGTGAACATGTGAAGTTTTTCTTCTTTATATCTACTAAAACCCTAATGAAGTTTTACTTCACTTTGATCAATATATGAACAATGAACGTTACTTCAGAACCGATATTAAAATCGTAGTATCGACTTTATATTAACCTCCCTCCAGCTACCCCCCCCCCCCTCCGCTATTGCGATTTTAAATCACAAAGCTTAGTAAAAAATAAAATCACCATATGTATTAGCAAACAAAGCATGCTTGTTTGAATAGTTTTAGTTAATTCATTTTTTAATTTTAATATTTACAAATTATCTAGAGTATAACCACAAACAAGCACTGTATTTAAAATTTTCAAATGTTCCCTTAGCCGAAATGATGTAACAAACTTCTATATATAATATATATGTGCTTACACGCTTCCTTGGATTGTGCAGGTATATAAGACACATTCTGCTGTACATCCTCCAATTGCTGTTTTCTGTGCCATCAGCAATTCTCATCACAATATCACATCAATATTGCTTTATATCCAACTTTTCTTTATTCTATATGAATTCTTAATCTAGTAGGGCATTCTATTATTTTGCATCTACTTTACTTTAACATAAACACTAATCAATCAATCATCACACACATATATATATATATCAATTATATACTAAAGACACATTCTACTGTACATCATTGCTGTTTTCTGTGCCATTAGCAATTCTTATCACAATATCATATCAATTATTGCTTTATATCCAATTTTTCTTTATTCTATATGAATTCTTAATCTATAGTAGCGCATGCTATTGTTTTGCATCTACTCTACTTTAACATAAACACTGTGTTTATCATTATTAATCAATTAATGAATCATCATATATATATATATATCAATATTATCAATCATCATACATATCAATATCAATATCCATATCAATTATCAATTATGCTTTATATCCAACTATTCTTTCTTCTAACACTGTGTATATCATTATAATTACTATCACTTTTATTATTAATTATTAATCATAGACTATTCACTTTCTCTGCAAAGAGTTATACTTGTACACTGTACTAGTCTAAGTGAATAAAAATATCTATCTATCTATCTATCTAGGTTTGTCATCAGGAAAAACCAATAAAAAGAAACATTTTGTGGGTTAGAATTTCCATTCAAACATAAAACCATCGAAACGAAAAAGTGTTTGATGGAATCATTCTGAAGTCCGTTCTGGAAATAAGCAATATCAAAACTGAATGACCCTATACCCAATCTCAATGACCCTTCAGATGGAGCATATACGATATTGACTTTCTGGCAGTAAATTTATGCGACTTACGACATGACAAAGTGGACTTTGTAAGGAATTATGTAGATAGCCGGTAGAAGTCGTTCAAACCCTGCACGCTAGATGCGGATCACAGGGGTTTCCAAATGTATTATGTATTTGTGCTCAGTTTATAAAGGTTTTAAAGTTATAAAGGGCCATTTTTGGTTGGTACGATGCTCTAGTATCTATGCGTTTTATGAAATTTCCAAAAACGCCAATTTTCAAAAAAAGTTAAATGATAAAATCGTGTAGCCTATTTAATTTTTAAAGTTGTCTTTCAGAAGACGTATTAAGGATTGCGTTAACAATAAATTTTGGGGGTAAAATCCCCTTTGAATTAATGCCCCGCCAAAAATCATCTATTCAAACTTCAAATTCGTTTATTTTGAACATATTCACTTGTTTTTTGGGATATTACTTCGAAGCTACCCTGACATCGAAATAAAATGTTTGACTCATAAAAAAGCTTACCAAGCTGAATGGATGAAATGGAGTGGTAGTACAGAATGGCATTCTGAAGCATGATGTACTAGATTATCATCTTGAGGTATATATGAGTGTAAAAAGAGATAGAAAGTATAACTCGGCTTTCTAGAGGTGTAAGAACAAAATAATATTTACAAATAATGCAAATATTGATCAATAGACTTGCAATAATAATATCATAAAGAAAGACGAAATAGAACAATAATGGCTTACTTTTGTTAATTACCTTACATTGATAGTTATAACCTTTATTCGTGACTACAAGTTACAAGATGACATTTTCAAATTATAATTTAATTGTTGAATTATGCTACAGATTGTGTGGTAAAAATATTTTTCAGGGCAATAAACCCTTTAATTAATACAATTGAGTTTGAAACAATTTTGAAATATTATAAACCATTAACCGAACTTTAACCTTGGTTTCTTACTATTTAGTGGATTTATAATAAACGTTTCCGGGTTAATGTTGTGATAATTTTTAGATTTTGAAAAGTCTCACTTTTAGAAGACAATAATTTAAATTATTATTATTATTATTGATAAATTAAATAAACTAATCCATGTTTTCTTTTCCTTACAGGTAAGGACATATTCTAAAAAAACTTGTTGTACGAAACGGGGCTGTCACACGGCTATACATCTGCAGAGTCAAGTAAGGCATTATAATCCATAAGACATATGAATTTTAATATGATAATTTTTTTTTAAGAATAAAAGTTAAGTCTTAATTGTCGCAAACGTATAAATTCGTAAAATCCCCGTTTGGTGTATAAGTTTTCGCGTTTCCGTTGTTTTGACTGTATTTAGTACTATTTGTATTACTTATTTGAACAATGCTGTGTACATGGTACACAGAAGAAACAAATGAATCAATTTATGACAACGAATAACATACGAAGTACAAAATATTTTAAACACAAATTATTATTATTGGATGAGCGAAGCGAAGACTTCAATTTCACTGACCCCCAAAAAATTTAGCTCGGGTGTTTTTTTTTTTTTTTGTTTTGTTTTATGTTTTTTTTGTCTGTTCGCTCTCTACCGGGCAAACGGCATATCCAATCTTGATGAAAATTTGACGGGACCTTCGAAATCTCTGAACTTAGAGCTGTATTGTTTTTGGGTACAATCGAAGAAATATTTCTCATGAATATCGTACTTTCACGATGTTTTTCGATTTTTTGTGCGATATTTTCGTGCCATTTAGGCCAATTCTGACCAAACGGGTGGGGCTAGAACGTTCATATTTCACATGGGCATTAAGGTAGTGGTGATGTATTGTTTTCTTTTTAAAGAAAAAGTTGAAAAAATTAGCCAGAATCTATATAAATAAAAATTTTAAAATAAGTTTTTCGATTTTTTGTGTGATATTTTCGTGCCATTTGGGCCAATTCTGACCAAACGGGTGGGGCTACAACGTTCATATCATACATAGACATTAAGGTTATGGTGATGTAGTACCTTTTGAAAGAAAAAGTTAAAAAAGTTAGCCAGAATCTATAGAAATAAAGCTTTTAATATAAGTTTTTTGATTTTTTGTGCGATATTTTCGTGCCATTTGGGCCAATTCTGACCAAACGGGTGGGGCTAAAACGTTCATATTATACATGGACATTAAGGTTATGGCGATGTAGTACCTTTTGAAAGAAAAAGTTAAAAAGTTAGCCAGAATCCATAGAAATAAAGCTTTTAATATAAGTTTTTACGGTAAATAATACCAATTGACAAGTAACAATAGAAACTTGACAACAATCACCTACAATGCGTAGGCAGTAAAGCAAAGCACTTGCAAAAGTAAAGATATCCCACGCAAACTAAAAACTTTTACAAGCTCATCCATCAACGCGGTGAGACTTTAGCGTTTTCCTAGTATTTAGGGAATACATATGTCTCAATTAAGTATTTTTTAAGGCCAAACTTAAAGGGTGATGTGTTTTCGTAATTATTTTTGTTGTTTCTTTTTGTTGTGTAAGGCAGGCCTCAAATAATAAGGCGACTGTCTGGGTCGACTTGGTGATCATCTGTTGCTCTACCTGTTATTTTTTTAGAATGGGTTTTGCTAGCGTATACTATCGGTTTTAGAATAACTGGAGGTAAGATAACTTTGTTACTATTCCACCTGCGTCTTTTTTGACGTGAACAACTGTAAGGTGTTTAAGACACAATAAAAAAAAAAGTATATAATTTTCTCTTTAACATCAGTTTGTCAAAGTTTATGACTTTTGGTCCCTCAAGCTTAAGTCATTTGTACTGTCCTTCCACAACCTTCTTAGTTCTTATTCATCCCTATGCTCACTTCTCTCTTCCCATCATTTGTTAGTTTATCCTGTCACTTTTTCCTTGGTCTACCAAGTCGTCTATTGTTTACTTCATACCTATTTAAATTCATCTCTTGGTATTTATGTCCTTTATATCTCAACCTTAACCATTGCCTTCCAATTTCGAACAAAATTCTAACGAAAAATAACAAAAACGAATTTGTTAACCTACATCTAGAAACTGAGAAAGTCACATAAACAGCGTTGGTATTTCCTCCCTATAGCCTATAATAGGCTAGAGAGACGCATTATGACCCTAATTAATTTAATTTATTGTATTTTACCTGCCCATAGGGCAGTAAGGCTTATGCAGGGCAAATGTGCCCTCTGTAGCCTGACACAGTGATAACAGAGTTTTAAATTAAACATTACATGAAAAACAACAAGAGAACATGACATTTATAAAGTTAGACAAATTGAAAGGCAAAAGGCGGATAAGGGTACTTGAATCGCGGTAGAGGTCTGAAGACTCGAGGACGCGAAACGAGGTCGTGAAGCTCATTCCTGCCGCCTCCTTGAAGACGTTGCACGTAAGCCCCTGCGAGGGTGTCGAGTCGAGCGCTGATACCACCGACGCCGGTTTGGGCATACACGTCTTCATTCCGCGTCATCGGAGGAAGCCGCGCGATGCGGCGAAGGAAGCCGCGCGATGCGGCGAAGGAAGCCGCGCGATGCGGCGAAGGAAGCCGCGCGATGCGGCGAAGGAAGCCGCGCGATGCGGCGAAGGATTCTTCGCTCCAGCGAGAAGTATTGCTGGAGACATCCTCCAAAGACGGGTGTCAGCGCCGGGGCCGCGTATTCAAAGAGGGGACGAATGAAAGTTTTATAAGTGTGCCGTAGAGTACGGAAACTGCATCCAGAAAGTCGCCCACGAAGCATCACGAGTAAATTTAGTCTCGACCGCGCACGGTTGATGACGTCACGGCAATGAGCACCCCAGTTCAGAATGTCTGTAAAGGTTACTCCAAGGTACTTGGCAGACCGACTAGGGTACACCGTAGCGCCCCAAAGTGAGATGGACTGACGGAGTGGTCGTTGAGACATTTTCTGCGTTTTGTGCCGGTGGTGAAAAAGGATAAGCTGTGTCTTTAAGGCGTTCGGCAATACACGCCAACGACGCATCCAAGCTTCCAGAGCTTTAATTTGGCGCTGTAGACGGCGGAAGACTTCTCTCGCTGTGCGCCCTTTGCACCAGTAGGCCGTGTCGTCTGCATAGAGGGCTAAGGCAAGGTAACGGGACAAGGGAGGAGGAATATCGTGGCAGTAGATCAGGTAGAGAAGAGGAGAGAGGCAGGAACCTTGAGGCACGCCAGAAAGAGGGGTAAACGAGCGGGATACTTGATCGTTAACAAGCACACAAGCGAGACGTCCCGTGAGAAAAGCTCGGATGAAGCGCACCATTACAAAAGGGACTCTTAGTTGCAGCAGCTTGTAACAGAGCCCGTCATGCCAAACCTTGTCAAAGGCGCGTGATATGTCCAGAAAAATAGCTAGCACACACTGGCCATCGTTTAGCGCCCCTGAAACCTCCGTCACCAGCTTGATGAGGGGGTCTGTCGTGCAGCGACCTGTTCGGAAGCCGGACTGTGACTCGGGGATGATGTGGAGGCGGTCAGCAAAAGCAACCAGCCTGGAGTGAATCACTTTCTCAAGAACCTTTGCCACAACGTTCAAGAGACTAATAGGCCGGTGACTAGCGAGATTCGTTGTTGGCTGTCCTTTCTTTGGAATCATGACGATGACAGCAGATTTTAAACTGGGAGGGAAGTAGCCCAAACGGAGGCACCCAGAGAAGAGAGTAGCGAGGTGAGAGACGAACTTGGCAGGGACCTGGCGAAGCATCAGTCTGGTGATACCATCAGCAGCTGGCGATGAGCTCCGTCCGTGTTGTATAGCAGACAGAACTTCCTCCGCGCTGATATCCCGGACGAGGTCGGGGTGGAGAACTTCTTCATCTGGGATGATGTCATGAGAAGCGAAGGACGGTTCGTGGTGTGCTAGAGACAGTTCGACCCTCTCTCTGAAGACGTCATCAAAGAGTGCGTCCTCGGGAAACTGATAAACTCCCTCAAGAGAAGACGCAAACTCCTGCGCTTTGTCGGAAGACGACGCACACACTCGGTCATTGACAATGAGGGGTCCGTTGGCGCGAGTGGACTGGCCCGTGATACGCTTGAAGGTGCGCCAAAATGAGGAACCGTCCTTGTAGTCCAGCGACTCGCAAACGGACGTCCACTGAAGATCGCGGAACTGAACAATGCTGCGGCAAACAAGAGCATTCAATCGGTTCCACTCTGTTTTGAGGTCAGGATCACGAGCAACCTTAAAGGCATTATAAATTCTCCTTTTCTGACGAATGAGATCAACAATATGACCAGGTAGAGCAGGGCGGTAAGTGTCGATCGCACGTACCGGGACCGCAACAGCCGCAGCCCTCTTCAGTACTGCCACCAAATGTTCCGTTGTGGTCCTAAGTGCTGGACACGACGTAGCATCAACCTCCTCTGGGAGAAGCCGTTCGATCTCAGCCCTGTACCGACGCCAGTCAGCGTTATGGAAATCCTTGACTATTTTAAACCGTTCGCGGATAGGTGGAGGAGGAAGTACATTCGAGGAAACTACAAGTGGGAGGTGGTCGCTGCCTATTGATGGGCCGATGACGACGTCGCCAAGCCGACCAGATAGACGGTCACTTACAAGAATGTGGTCTGGTATTGAGGATCCCATGGGGCCAATGTACGTCGGACACGTATTGTAACAACGATGCATTGTAAGATCAACGAGTAGATCAGCCAGAGTGGAGCCATTAGTGTTGGAGGAAGTATCCCCAAACGTCACATGAAGAGCATTAAAGTCTCCATGAACACGAAGTTTGGAAATGACGCCACGTATTCAAAGAAGGTTATGTGTGCGGCGATAGAAATGGTAGGCGGGAAATATGCAAGGACGATCAAAATCGGACCGAGTGGGCTCCGAACGGAGCAGAGAATGACTTCGAGTTGACGGAATTGCAGTGGAGGAGTAATTTGAGTAGCCGGAAGTTCTGGATGCAGGAATAAGGCCACTCCGCCCCGAGGCTGTTGACCAGGAGGGCAGACCCGATCCCTACGGAAAGACGCGAATCCTGGAAGACGGAGATTATGGCGAGAGGAGGCCCAAGTTTCTGCAACACCGAGAATGTGAAGGCGCTCTGATGTGCACAGGTTCTCAATTAGAGGTTTCTTGCGAGAGAAACCTCTACAGTTGGCGAAGCCTATGTTGAGGGTCATTCCCTAAGAGCAGGTGGTACCTGGTTCCACTTCCTCACTCCACACACGGGATTTGCGTCCACGGGTAGCCTTAGATTGCCGTTGCTCCATATTTGGCGTAACAGCGTCGTCAGCATCTGGAAGCTCCATACTAGGGGTGAGAGCGTTGGCAACAAATGGAAGCTCCAAACTAGTGGTGACAGAGTCGGCACCAGATGGCGTCTCAGGTTTACAGAGGGAGCGCGAGCGCTCAGGATCTCCATTTCCCTTCACCTTACGGATAACATGCTTCTTTGGTACTTGTTGTTCAGCAGGAGGAGAGGAACGCCGTTTACGGTTGTCTTCTGGCACCTCGCTGCTAGAGGAGCAGGAGACCTCCATTGAAATAGCAGGGAGTGGAACTATTTGTTTAACAGACTCACTAGGCTTCATCACTTTCTTGGTCATCACTGAACACAACACAGCGACATCAGGGGTAGCTTGCGAGGGCGGTATTAGCGAGGTCAAGTCGGCGAGGGTTGGAACTGGCGTGGCTGCAAGTTGAAGGCCTATGTCCAGATCTTGAGACGTCGAAGCTGACGTGGCCGCCGAGGGCTGCGACAGATTCGCCCACGTGTTTTTTGTACGGTCGATCAAGGGCAGCTGCACAGGGCGCCTAGCCTGGCAATCAGCCCTGAAGTGGTCGCTAGCGTTACAAATAGAACACGTTTTCGTCTGTCCCTCGTAGGTCACCAGCGCACGTATGCCCCCGACTGTTACATAGGACGGGATGTGCTTCGTGAGGTCCATCTTAACCGTACGTACTCCGTTCTTCACCTGGTATCTGTAAGAAGTGGACCACACCTCATCCATGATGTCCCGCACCAGCCCGTAGGAACGAAGGTACTCTCGAAGACGCTCATTCGAGAACTCGAGTGGCAGGTTAAAAACTCGGATCTGCCTTGGGCCTAGGTCCGCATGGCCGATAGCAACTTTGCTGATAGAACCATCAGCATGGCGGAAAGGAACAGAACTCCCTAGATTAGTGAGGAGCTCCTCACACAGACGATCCCCGGTTAGTTTTATGTAGACAGCCTGCTTAGCGCCATCCAACTGTATAGCAGTGACTGACGATGGTTCCAGGCGTAATATCGAGAAAATCCACTCGTGGACTTCGGCTGCGGACGGTTTAGAGAACGTGCGGTCAAACACGCATTTAAGTGTGTTGATACGTGACGTAATTGCGAGTACGGGAACAGGTCGTGGGGTAGAATACATGGTAATTCAATGAAAAAAAACGATAAAAGAGAAAGAAAACAAAACACTCACTAGTGTGTACCAAAACAAACCGATCGCTTCGTGCAGCAGCGAGGGTTGAAATCGCTTCCGACTGAAGACGAGGGTAAGACTAGGCTTACTAACAATTACACAACTATTTAAGAGTATAACGAAGTACCACAACTAAATATAACATGAGATTACTCAATAAATACCTCTAAATCACTAATAATGCAGGAGAAGTTCGGTTCAGTTCATGCTTGAAATCGCACCGCCTTCTGGGGTATGTATACAGTTGACGCGCCATTATACCAAATCTAACCCTGTCATTTACAATTTGTATATCAAAAAACTTAAATAAAATGTTGCCGGGTATTCAACACATGACTCGCTCACTCGTCTAACAACTACTTTGGCGGAAAAAAAAAAAAATGTATTTAGAGTCGACCCACTCAGTTATATAACTGATTTTCAGTGGGTGACAGTTTCCTAGTCTAGTTGGCTAAGGCGCCCTTGTACCCGAAATGTGGGAGACCCAGGTTTGCAACGGTCAGGATAAATTTTGTTATTTCTGGATCGTTTAAAAAATTATAAAACGTGTTTTGAAATGCATACAATACTATGGAAAACATAGCCAATACGAAATACGTGCAAATATTGCAAGTTTTACTCATCAACAAAAACTTTGTCGTTAAATTAAATCCTACACATATCAGCCTATTTTTAAATTTATTATTTATGTTGGTGTAAATAGTCTACCAAATTCATTAAAATGGACTCCTTAGGTACCATGGTTTTGTCGATACCATTTAATTCATTAATGCTGGAGTTAATTCACCTTCCGGGCAATGCTAGACGTTGACGGTAAAGGGAAGGGCGGTGGGAAGGGGGGGGGGTTGTGGGACGACGCAGACGTTTTACCACTCCTGAATATTTCAGTCCGCGCGGAGCGGTTGACATCGTTGATGACATCATAGCGAAGAAGAGAGCTCTAAAAGTTTCCCACCGCCTTTTAAAAGTTGGTGACAGCGGTGATGGGTATTGTTCACTCTCCTTGGAATTAGTACGAAAGATTTAGAAAGGCTGTGGAGACACATTTTAGTTTAGTTTCGATCAGTATTAATATTAGTAGTTTTAGGGCGCTGTAACAGCCAAGATTATTCGCGCCTCTAAGATAAAACAATTTCTACAAGTGTGAGTTACCAACATGTATACTTCTTTCCAAGGGGAGGAACTAGGGGATGAAGCGGGGTGGACAGGCATGTGCTGGTCAGAACCAGCCACAAGCGTATGGGGAGAGCAGGGGTTCCCCACGTCGTGGTCGTCTTCGTCTGTGTCATTGTCCGTCCGTGTTGTCATTGTCGTCGCCGTCGAAGAGGTAGCCAAAGGGAATGGGAATGTTCCCCGACGACGACCCAGTGCTCGCCATTAGTTTCAGAAAGTGAAACTTTCCTACTCAAGGGCCAAACCACGAGAAGGTTGCGAGTTGGACTTTAGTTTCGATTATTTGGTTTACCGACAGTGGCTCATGGATAACTTGAGGGACTTCGATTCATGAGGTTACGGTTTCGATTCCTACCATCAAAAATCTTCACCTGAAATTTTTACGGAGCTTTCGTTAGTCGTTAAAGCAAATGCAAAGGATTGAGTCCTCTTATACAACCCTCTTCATTCCCTTCACAATTGCCCAAATTCCAAAATATCTAGTTAGACAGACCTAAAAAGGGGCATGCGTGTGCGACCTTAGCAGATTTCCTCCGAAAAATTACAAAAACAGTTGTTTTTAAGAGCGCGTTAGCATTAAGGTCATTGGGAACTGAACTTGTCTCAACTAAAATGCATCATCTCAGGTGTTGACGATGAACTGAACGGTTGGAAATATTGTTACCAAATGTTGAGTAAATGTTAATAGAGAACATTTATATTGATTGATTTCCACACTTGGTTGACAAGAATTAGAATTTCAAAAAAATATTGCGAGAATCCAAAACGTGAAAAATATGAAATTCTAAAACATGGATTTTAATTCAGGAAAGGACAGACTTGTTCTGGACAGATCCGGACAGTCAGACACAGACAAGGGGGTAGAGTTTTTCACGTCGCGGCCAGAGCTCGCCTCAGGTTCCAGGAGTGCTAAAGTCTACTTCCTCTCCGTGTGGTTTTTGTTGCGAAATAGATACGTTGCCTTCTCTTCTCTCCTTGGATTATCAGAAGGAATACCCTATAGCTTGGTGTGCTTAAATGGTTTTATTTTTTCCTAAATTTTGCTTTGGAAATATTTTAAAAAGTGGTGCAATAAGTTTTTGTTGTATTTTCGGATTTCTCGCATTGCAAAACAGTGATACAATCAATCATATTATTTTAAAATCCATAGGAAATTGCAATATGTGCATAAGTCACTACAGTTTTTATCTCGCATATACCACCTAGCGATTGCTCCTGCATCCGTAAACAAAGTGGAAACACAATAATTAATCAGAAGAAAGTCATTTTTTTAATTACAAGTATTCGTTTCGTTTTTGCTTGTTTTTATCGGCAAATTTGTAGTGAAAAGTGACTAAAAATAGAATTAACTGTGTTATTTTTAAAGCAAATGGCAATATATGCTATTATTAATATTATGGTGAATTTGGTGTTATACGTATTTAAAGGTGTTTTATGGTTTTATTACGATTAAGTGGTGTTATTTCGGTTTAATTAAATTAACCCAAAACACACACCTCTACTTGTTAGCCTGAGCCCATACGGGAAATTTGTCTTCCTAGCCTTGGGCGCTTTGAGAAAACAAATGTAATTTTAACATCTAGGTTAGGAAGATAGAAAGAAATCGCGTATTTTTAATAACCTTCACCGATTAAAAAATTAACGCAGTACTCTTCCATAATATTGCAATAATTGTTATCCCCTTACAAACGGAAGGCCACTACTGAAGTATTACAAGTGAAGTAGATATTCAAAGTAGTGTCTCAATATTCGACTGTTAAATAAATAGGAAATTTAACTGGAAAAAGGGAAAGCTGGAGATAAATTGTACTAGAGAAAGACAAATTGATGACACAGGTGGGATTTGTCGTGAATTTATATAGCGTGTCTTGCGTCGCGTGGTTTGTAAAGACGTGTGGCGTGCTACAACCTAAGATGTTTCACGATAAACACTCACGAACGCAGTTTCCAACTTAATGATTAAAATGTAACAAAACATTCCTTCAAAACTACTGT
This sequence comes from Sweltsa coloradensis, assembly GCA_024449915.1. Lineage (NCBI taxonomy): Eukaryota > Metazoa > Arthropoda > Insecta > Plecoptera > Chloroperlidae > Sweltsa > Sweltsa coloradensis. The sequence continues at coordinate 259,425 of JAMZAV010001005.1, forward strand.
AAAGTCCCATGTTCATGTTTAATATTATAGCTCTCTTTAACAGCATAGAATCATGGATATGTTTTAAGTGAGTTTTGCTATTTTAAAAATATGTATCATAAAATAATCATTTTATAAAATAACATTATGTAGTCATAATTTCATTTTATTAACTATTGTTTTCTTGTCATTATAAAAATGAAATTTGTGTTAAATGTTTAGTTGAATTGTTGCGTTTTGCTGTTTTCATACTTTAATCACATATAAATTTTAAATATGTAAAATGGCAGTGATGCTGTATTTAAGTTTATATGTATAAATAAATAAAACCCAACAGACGTAGCTCATTATAATGCGTGAGACTGATTTCTTAGGTTACATTCCAACGGCAATCCTAAGTGACATTTTTACAGAAATTTTATTCTGTTTAATGTGAAATCGAATAATTTAGGTAAAAAAACATGAAAAAATAACCCATCAAACTTAAAATAAATTTCTCTTTTTTATCGGGGAACGAAAATATTATAAAATGAACCAATTACCTACATTTATTTGTATTTTTTTAAATCTGAGCCTTTGCTTATTGACACTGCACTCAGTTTCAGTATAAAAAATTTCGAGACTTCCGAGTCCCACTGTAAATTATTAAACGTACTTTTAAAAATTCACATCCAATTTCTTACGTTTAATTAATTTACGTGAAACAACATTACTACCAAGCTGTGTTTAATTACAGTATTTTAATTTAGAATAATAATAAGTTACTTCAAATTTAATTTTGTGCTAGCGGCAGTGTCTACATTTCTTGTGTCGAGGTCGAGAGCAAATCGAGACGAACGCTCTTTCCCTCACAAACAAAAAACTTATGCAAAACTAGAATACGTTTCTCAGAATGTTTTATTATTTTTACTCTAATTAATCTATTTGATATTTAATCTATTTGCACTCTTATCAAATAATGAACAAGCAATTTACAGTAGTAACATTGTAAATGAGTATGAAAACTTAAAGTTAAATATTCTACCGACTTTTCACGAGAACTTGTTGGCATTACGTATACTTTGTCGTCTCAATTTAAAGAAACTTTCACAAGAAAGTTTGTGAAATATCTTGTAGATTTCAAATGAAAATAACTTTTTTACTTCCCTCGTCTCGAATATTCTCGGCCGCCTAAGAATATCAACTTAAATATGGTGTTAGAGCGTCAATGAAAAAAGAAATGCGAAATGACACTTAACATGAGAAATTCCCACTCGAATATTTTTCTCGGAACTTTCCGTATTTTACATCCAAATTCACTTATATTGCAGTTTCTTTTCACCACGCTTCCATAACTATAGTAACATATTTTCAACTTTCTATAATTTATTCATTCAAATTTTACAAAGCATCTTTGCACTTGCAAACTTTTCTCATTTTATATTGTTGCGGAAAACCCCATTAATTGTCTTTCCGAATAAAAACTCGGGACAGAAGCCGCACAATTTGCATTGCTTCAAGGCATGGCGTTTATTTAAAAAAATATAAAATAAGTCAGGCGTAAAACGTGATTCTCTGATCTGGAGGTTTCAGGCTCGATAAATAAAAAAATAAATAAAATGATTGTATTTAGAGTCTACCCACTCAGTTATATAACTGATTTTCAGTGGGGGACAGTAAATCAAAGCGACCAAGCCAACCCTGTAGGCCCTGACGCAATCGACGAGTGAGCGATAATTAACCAAAGATCGATATTTTAGATCGGAAATATAGCAATCAGTGGTATGGACAGTGCGAACACCCGCGGATCAACGCCAGAATCAACAAGGCCGATTCAGAACAACTCTGAATTTATAATGTGCTTCGTTGCTAGACCGGCTCCAAAGTCACCGTTTACAAACTTCTAAGACAAGAACTGATGGGCTTAAAAAACTTCTGACTTTGGCGGGAATCGAACCCTGGACTTTTTGCATTGTAAGCAGATACGCTAACCACAAGACCAACGAGCTACACGGATGCTTTTCTTGACTGAACGAATAGCTATTTGCTAATTTGAAAATGTGTCCCTCTAAGCACCAAAAAAACTGGTCCCGGAAGTCTGTATAAAATTTCAGCGCAATTTAAACAGCAATTCAACCGTTTTTTAACGAAATTACTCACTCACTCACTCACTCACTCACATTGGAACAGACAAGTCCCGTTTGAGTTGAACTTTAAGACTCATTCGCTTTCGCTTCCTCGTGAAAATGGTTCCAAAATAAATTGAATTTAAATCTTATCTCATCTTCCATGTATTTAATATGTTTCATGTTCCAACTGACTTCTTCGATAATAACGTAAGCGAAATGAGATACGCAGTCAAAAGAGGAATCTTCTCAAATTATATTAAAAACAATGCTTGTCAAGAAGAGATTTACTTAAAAGCGTCGCTTGCTTAATATTGGAAATATCATGTTTCGCTTTCTCTTACTTTCAGCTGCCTTATCAAATAACTTTCAGATCCTTTTGTTCCCACTATTGTCTTCTAAGCTACGGAACCAGCATTTTAATTAAATTAACAAACCTCCCTAACTTTACCGTAAAACCATGGCTTTTTCGATTACCAGATAAAACTTTATAATGTTTTCATTATACAATGGTGGGTATATTAATTTGAATGTAGGGCAACCGGCATGGGGAGTGATTAAAATTTGTATTTAAAGGAGTAATGCTAGAGTTTTGGAAGTTTTTAGAAAACCAACTCGTTGATGTTGGTGGTGTGTTATTCTTGATAGCACGTAAGTTATAATTGAATATTAAAACATTTATAATTTAAAATATATGGATTAAAAATATACGGATGGTGGCGATTGAGAAACGAAAAAAAAATTGTTTCTCAATTGCCACCTCCCGTATATTTTTTCGATATGACATCGCCGCCCCGCACCTTTCCACGATACGACCTCGCCGCCCAGCATCTATTTTCTATATAACCTCGCCGCCTCGCACCTTCAGCCGAGGCTATATAAGGCGGGCGCTGCGTGCTTGCCAACCACTGTGACTCCAACCTCCGTAGAGTCACAGTCAACCTTGAAAATGTCTGACGTAGTACAGACGAAACGTCGGTGGACGCCCAGGTTCTGCCCTGGTTCATCTTATTTTCGACGCGGTTTTACCCAAGATCCTTGTTTTTATCATATATATATATTAAATAATTATTGTTGAATGGGGCTTTTTTCCGCGAAGAATAACAAGGAGGTTCACACTTACCCCTCCCTGCCCGACGTTTCGGAGAAGTCACATTCTCCATCTTCAGGGGCGACGTGTCGACAGACTTGTTGCCTCGGGCCTGTCCACTCGCAGACTGACCAATCCTCACGACGTCGTTAGATCTCGTTGGTTTACGTGTACGTCACTCGTCGATTTATCATATTTAGATCTACTCCTCGTCACAGGTCCGGTTTTGGTTGTAGTAACGTCAGCAACAAGACGGCTCTGTTTACGTGTTGACGTCACTACATTACAGGTGGTGTCAGGAAGTGGCACATGTGGTGGCGGACGTGTGGTTTTGTTTGGTGAAGCTGTAAAACGGGCTTCCAGGACGGAGGCAGTCTTTGTCCATCATCTCGTTTATTGAGACTCGTCGGTCGCTTCTCAATCTCGATAGCCTCACGGATAATTCGTACTGGAAGTTCTTTGATAGATGCTAACATACTTGTATTTTCAAAGTTAATAAGATGGCCGGTCTTCTTGGCGTGTTGGGCTAAACCAGAACGTCTCTTTGCCACTGTTGACAGCAGCACGGTGTTCCTCCCGTCTTACTGATATGCGTCGGTTAGTTTGTCCTACATACACCTCGTCACAGGATGCGCCATGTTACTACAACCAAAACCGGACCTGTGACGAGGAGTAGATCTAAATATGATAAATCGACGAGTGACGTACACGTAAACCAATCGAGATCTAACGACGTCGTGAGGATTGATCAGTCTGCGAGTGGACAGGCCCAAGGCAACAAGTCTCTGTCGATACGTCGCCCCTGAAGATGGAAAATGTGACTTCTCCGAAACGTCGGGCAGGCAGGGGTAAGTGTGAAACTTCCTTGTTATTCTTCGCGGAAAAAAGCCCCATTCAACAATAATTATTTAACATATACCCGCGAAAACTTAAAATTAAACATATATATATATATATATATATATATATATGACACAATGAAATTCTTTCGAGTTTCCGAGTTAAATAAGTTTTATTACCAACGTTTCGAACAGTTCTCCCTGCCCATTCTCAAGGTAACGACATACAAATTAAAAAACATTGAGTAAACAAACAAAACACTAACAAATAATATAAAACAATAAAATAATATATATATATATATATATATATATATATATATATATATATATATATATGTTTTTGATGATTTTCGTGGCCGATATGTATTAATGTACTCGCTATTTCAGTTTCAATGCCACGTATATTTTCATTGGGCCGACGTTTCGATGAGATTTCACCCATCATCCTCAGGGCCAATACAACAAAGAGCTCACAGTCTTAATAAGCAGCAAGATAGCCAACGTTTATCGGTAACATGGAAACCTGCAATTTCAGGGATCCATGTAAAATCACATAGGCTAACTGTAAAACCTACAGTTACAGACCAACAATCAACGCCTCAGTTAATACATGCAGATGATCTACAAGTAAATGAATCGACGGTCAGAGTGACAAGATCCATGACGAAAAACGTAAAGACGGACATGTAGTGACTTTCTTGTTTCTTTGCAACACAAGCTTTGCAATGCTTTCATTGAATGGTATTAATTCGTCATGTGTGCAGTGATTTCTTTTGTTGACTTTTATTGTTTTTTCTCTCCAGTTTTGTTCTGTATTTATCAATGTAATGTAGTTTTCGTTTTTTATATTTAAAGTTGTATTGGCCCTGAGGATGATGGGTGAAATCTCATCGAAACGTCGGCCCATGAAAATATACGTGGCATTGAAACCGAAAAAACGATTACATTAATATATATAAACAGACCAAGAATAAGACATAATTAAATTGGTGGCTGCATAGCTCAGTTGATAAGAGCATAGCCCGGACAGCCAAGGTCGACAACCCGGGTTCAGTTCCCGGTGTAGTCACTTTTTTAATTTATGTCTTATATATAGCCAAGGTAAAACATCATATATATTATATAAAAATTGGATGAAAAATGTATAAAATGAAATTATGGAATAATTCTAAACAAATAAATTGTTTGGTATAATCGCGGAGGATGGCAACTTTGGAGAAAAACTTCAAGGAATATTTTCATAGTATTTGTTTTTAAGTCTCTAGTCAGTCAAGTTACTACAGGAATCAAGTAAATTGCTGCTCAACTGTGTTTATCAAACAAATCGATTCGTATTTCGAGTACCCGTCGCATAGCTGATTTTCAGTAGGGGACTTTATTTTAAAGCAGACCAAGCCAACCCTGAAGGCTAGAGACGAGATACCACACACCAACTACAGACTGGTATTTGTATATATAGAAAACACCGACCAATCAAGCTGGACACGATTCCACCCGCGCACAGAGCCAGAATCATACAGAGCTTGGAATTATGGATTGTGCCTCGTTGTTAGGACGAGTCCAAAGTCACCTTTTGCACATTTTTAAGACATGATGAAGATGGACTTAAGTCCACACTAGAAGTTGAAAGTCTTCTGCCTGAAGAGGGAATCGAACCCAAGAGCAGCGAGCCACGCATGAATTATTATTATGTCTTGTTACTAAAATTGTTAGAAATAATATTAATGTCTATATAATTATGTAAAGGAACTAGTATATTATAGTATTAATTATTTATATTAGTGTTTTTGGACATGACACTGCTCATTTACAATATTTAAAAAAATAAATCGTTATCTGGAATCGTGGACGGTGGATACTTTGGGGAAAAACTCAAATCAATTAAAATTATACACAGTAACTCATAAACCTGGAAACGTAATAAAATCACTCAACTGAACTATAACCTGGGTTACTTACATTAAAAATATTTTTGCGATATTTTGAAGATCCATTTCAGTTTTCAAGCATGGTCCATGCCCGACCGACGTCTATAGGGACAGGGAGGGAAACGCCACGACAACCAATGGTACACATCAGATCGGCACACACATACAATCGACAATTTAAAAATCTATTTTGACTAGTGATCATACCCGGGTACCCACTTGAGTAAGTTCATCCATTTAGATTTATAATATACCACAGTTCAAAAGTTATTCAGTTATTATTATTTTATTATTTATTATTTATTTATTGTTTATTTTCCACTATTAGGCCTAGTAGGAAGGTTGGCAGAAAAGGGCAGTATGCCCCAAGCACAAGGTGTCTGCCAGCATCTACACAACAAACTGTAATAATAAACAAGCACTTATAAAACATAGAACGTAGAAACATAAAAGAGACTAACATAGAAGATACAAATAACTAAACCATAACAATTCACGATATCAAATTTAGATTAAATTAATTTTAGCAGTCATAATGTTGTCGAGTTAAAAGCACTCTTAAAAGCAGACATAGCAAGATCTTGTATTTCATCGGATAGTGAATAGTTCCAAATTTTGGTAGCTCGGTAATAACAACCCACTTATGTAGGCACTGTTTCTGGTTCTATCGCCAGACGAGATGGATTTTATATTGTTTCTTTTTAGTTTGTTTGTGTTAAAATGATAAATAAAAGTTTTATTCCTTCCAAAATATTTTGTGAGTGTCAGAGTGAGGCGTCATATTCGTTGACCTTCGGGGATGACCCTAAGGGAAGGTTCGGCGATAAAGAAACCCAACGAGGCCCATTCACAGCTGGAGAATGGATTTACGAAATGGAAGGTTCGTGGGATTCCCAAGCGACTCACCAGATCCCAAAAGTGGTATTGGACAATGATGAGTTCTCTGCAACATAAAATTTGCTCCCTTTAGGACTGTCCGTTTCATACGTCTGTTCCTTACGCGTTTCTTTATCGTGGCCGAGCGAAAGCCTCCACTCACAAGTTGTGTTAGGGAATGTGCACTACGTCCAAATATTGACGTGGGTGTAAGAAATGGATAGAAAACCACTTAAAAACACAATTACTGAAATTAAAAGCAACTTAAAGTAAATATTTTAAATCTATTGAGGCTCAAAGTTTGTAGTATTTTATTTCCCGCGCAAACAGCACGTGACGTCAAGATCTAGGTCTAGAGCACGCTAGAGCATTGTTGACCAATGGGCAAAGTTGTTTAATGTCTTTGGATCAATGAATAAACTACCGCCTTCTAGATTACACAGTTAATATCACTGTTGGGCATTACCTCATTGGCCGATTCGCAACAATAGTGACATAGTGGCTCGTTTTTCCCGGCATTATTATTGGTGCAACTTTCAGCTTACTTTTATAAATGAAAATCTTATCTAAATAATAATAAATATGATTAACGTATTCAGAATGATGTCCTTAATGTAGTGGCTCGAGTGATAAAAATTTGAGGTGTAGTACCTATTTTGACGAGCATGTTGGTAGCCAGCGGTTTAGCCGAGGTAGTTTAACCGGTTCCCACTCAAACACCGAAGTTAAGCAAACTCGGGCGTGGTCAGGGGTAGAGTGGGTGACCGCTCTGCCCTGAAACTCACGTATACCACTGGTTAGAGCAGATGGAGGGTTTGAGAGTTAGTTTAAAGGCTTCGTTCTCTTCGACGTCTGCTCGGCAGTCCAGGTTAGTGGAGGAACCTATGACTGTCAAGGTTACACCGTCCTTTTGGATGGGACGTTAAGCCGTTGGTCCCCTTGGTACTTGTCGAAAGAAGTAGGCTACGTGCCGGTACCGGGTTTCCCCTCCTCCCTCTGTTCATACTTCACCCTCATCTATCACCACTCATCGTCTCGAATAGCCAAAGTGCATTGATATGAGACGTTAAGCAATATCCAATCATCAAGAGTAAGATGGGAAAGATTGATTAAAGGAGACGTTGAAGAGCGAGGTGTATATAGTGATGGAAGTTAAGCTGTGAGAATTGACAGGGAAGAGTGGAGTTGCAGATTCAGGATGAAGATGAAGAAACGCTGAGCCCGTCAACCTCGATATAAAACAATTTTGTGTCCTAGATATCAATATGCAAAACGCCACTCAACCCGACATCCAAATGAGATTGAGATTATTATATCATTTAAATAATTGGATTTAGTAGGTTGTCTACGTATTTTCTTTTAAATGTATTTGCTGACAATATACTCAAAGCAAGAAACAAATTACAATACAAATTAAATCTAATTACAGAACCTTTTATCAGATAATGTAAACATGACATGAATAAAGTAAACAATTATGATCCATCTGATTGAAGGGTTTTAACGCATGTTCCCCTTTATACACAAACATACATAATGTAATCATAATACTACAACCTATCGGCTGATATTATTTTGAGTACAACAGCACATATAAACATGATATTAATTGGCTTTCCCTTAAAGGGTATAATAATGTTTTCCGAGGTTTTCCTCAGTCGTTACTGCGAATGCAAGGGATTGAGTACAGTCCTCGGACATCCCTTTACAATTGTCCTAACCGTAACATATGCCTAGTTCAAGAGGGGCATACATTACACCTTGTAACAGGTTTAATACGCTTGGTGAAATGCACCTAGGTATCTAAATAGGTATCTAACTAGGTCTTTAACTAGGTATCTAACTAGGTATTTAACTAGGTATCTAACTAGGTATTTCGGGTATCGATTCAGCGTCTCACGCGCTACTCACCATACTTATATATATACATATAACTTACGTAACAAAATTTGAATGTTCTGCCCTAGCTATGACCGGGTAGCCGTCTTTTAAAAAGGCTTGTCTTTTTCTTCTCCGTGTTGCAAAATTGCAAAGTAGCTGAATGAAGCTAAGTGCTATAAATAGGGGAAGGGGTTTCCCCTACTTCAAATTCTGCGATATAATAACGCAAAAACTTCCCCCCAGTGTATATATTAATTTTACTTTTAAGGGTTAATATACCCCATACTGGATATGAATTGCAAAAGTAAAGGTAATTAAGCTTATTGTACTTAACTGTACTGTACGTAAAAACTCGTACTGTATATCTGGAAGAAAATGCCATTATGATATTATTATTTTATGTAGTATAAAGGTGAATATATAATTTAACCCTTAAGAGCGTTCACCACCTGCGTTTTAGTCGATTTTCTGTTTGCTCGGCTGAATGACATCACAGTTGTTAGAAATTTTGAACATATCTCAAGAAAGTGGAAATAAGGGTTTCTATGGTAACACATTCCTAAAATTTGTTTTTAAATAATTTATAAAGAATAAATTAGATTTCACGAATTTCAATTTTGTTAAAAAAAATTTTAATCGATTTTTTCTGGCTGAAAAATAAAATTTGAATACACTGATTTAAGGTTTAACGCCATGTTCCCCTTTTCACAATTTTAAAATGTAAAATGACTAATAAAATAACTTTGAAACACTATTGAATGTTTAAAGCTGGTTTCCCCTTTACCCGAAAAAACATTTGTTACCATCATAATAATAAACATACCTCACCGGGGCATAAATTTTCCCCCCGAAAATCTTCATTTTAACCCAAAAACTTTTTTTTGATTAAAAAAATTTTTTTCTTTTCTTTTTTTTGTTCACAAAGCCCAAACACAAAAAAAAACCCAACACCTTAAAAACTTCAAAATACTATTTTTAAAAATTGGTCCATTTAGAAGCGTACCAATTTATTTTTTATGGGGTTTGGCCCCCCAAAACCCCAATATTTTTTTCTTATTTTAAATTTTCATTAAAAAAGGGTTGAAAATTTTTTTTTTGGGGGAAAAAACTTAAACAAGAATTATGTAAGTACTACTACGTATTCCCAATTACCCTTAAAACTTCCCTTTTTTGAAAGCCATTTTGACATTATTTGTTTTTAATATCTTATTTTTTTTACTGTTTAACACGAAATAACCCGATTTAAAGGGGATTAGTACCAAGGGGTTTAATTTGGAAAATAGGGGGATGTGGCCTTTGGTTTGGTGGCCGAACCCAAAAATTTTAAAAGGGGTTGCCGTTATCAGGCGCCGTTTCTTGGGCTGGTTTGGAAGCCGTCAATAATTGCTTCTTAAAGGGCAAACTGACTCCCAATAGTTTTGCCTTTTTAAAAACTTAAATCCTTTATAACAATTCTAGAACAATTAATTTGAAATATTTAAAAATGGAATTATGCCAATTCCCCATTAAAACCTGATATTGTTATAACCATTGCATTCTTTAAGATGAAATTTAACAAAAAGTATCCGGTTTGTTTAATTTTTGGGGGTTACCAAAGCGGGAAATGTTCTGACAAACAACCCCCTTTGTAAAAGAAAATGAGAGAAGAGGAATTTATTCTGTTTTCCGAGGTTTCCCAAATGCTACTAACACAAATGGGATTTTTTTTAGTTTAAACGTTTTAAAAATTGTTCCAAGAAACAAATATTTTTAAAAACTGAGTGTTTTTAGGAAAAGACCAACTTGCAAAAAATAATCCAAATTTTGGTAGTTTCAACAAAATAAAATTTTAAAATTTTCTATTTTTTTCCTTTCCCCCAAAACCCCTTTAAAAAAAATATTATATTTTATAAATCATTATTTATGAAAAAATTTAATTCATCTTTATTTTTATTTTTATTAAATTTTTTTTTTTCTTTTTTCTATTTTTTTTTTATTTTATTTTCTTTAAATAATTTTTTTTTTTTTTCTTTCAGCAAAACCTTGCTACTTCTTCATAAAGCCATTCAAGTTTTCATGCCTGCGCCACTATTGTAGGGCTCTCCCTCCATTGTATTGTTCGTCCAAGCGCCCTCCCCCCCCCCCCCCGAAATATATTCCACCATACGCCACTGACTCAAGGATATTAGTTGCATTATGTAACCATATGTAACTATATGTATGGAAGCATGTACTTTTCCTGGTAAAGTTCGCCCCCCCCTGGAAAACTGGACTTCCGACGCGCCTGTAAACAGTTATGATACATCTGATTGAAGGGTTTTAACGCATGTTCCACTTTATACACAAACATACATAATATATAGATATGCTTACTACAACAACCAATCGGCTGATATTTTGTGTACAACAACGCATACAAACATGATATTAATTGGGTTTCCCTTCAAGGGTATAATAACGGCTTCCGAGGTTTTCCCCACTCGTAATGCGCATGCAAGGGATTGAGTCTTCCCACACAGCCCTCGGACATCCCTTCACAATTGCCCTAACCGCAATATACTATACCTAGTTCACCTGAAGAGGGGCATACATTACACCTTGTAACAGGTTTAATACGCTTGGTGAAATTCACCTAGGAATCTAACTAGGTATTTAACTAGGTATTAAACAAGGTATCTAACTAGGTCTTTAACTAGGTATCTAACTAGGTATCTAACTAGGTCTTTAACTAGGTATCTAACTAGGTATCTAACTAGGAATCTAACTAGGTATCTAACTAGGAATCTAACTAGGTATCTAACTAGGTATTTCGGGTATTGATCCAGCGTCTCACGCGCTACTCACCATACTTATATCTATACATATAACTTCCGTAATTAATTTAAATGTTCTGCCCTAGCTATGACCGGGTAGCCGTCTTTTAAAAAGGCTTGTCTTTGTCTGCTCCGTGTTGTAAAATTGCAAAGTAGCTGAATGGAGCTAAGTGCTATAAAACCCCTTCCCCTACTTCAAATTCTGCTATATAATAACGCAAAAACTTCCCCCCAGTGTATATACTAGGAAAAGGCTAAAGTCCCGCCGCGTTGAAGGATGAGCTTTTTATAGTTTTTAGTTTGCGTGGCATATCTTTACTTTTGCAAGTGCTTTGTTTTGTTGCCTACGCATTGAAGTGATTGTTGTCAAGTTTCTATTGTTTCTTGTCAATTGGTATTATTTACATTAAAAAACTTATATTAAAAGCTTTATTTCTATGGATTCTGGCTAACTTTTTCAACTTTTTCTTTCAAAAGGTACTACATCACCATAACCTTAATGTCCATGTATAATATGAACGTTGTAGCCCCACCCGTTTGGTCAGAATTGGCCCAAATGGCACGAAAATATCGCACAAAAAATCAAAAAACTTATATTAAAAGCTTTATTTCTATAGATTCTGGTTAACTTTTTCAACTTTTTCTTTTAAAAGGCAATACATCACCATTACCTTAATGTCCATGTGAAATATGAACGTTGTAGCCCCACCTGTTTGGTCAGAATCGGCCCAAATGTCACGAAAATATCGCACTAAAAATCGAAAAAAATCGTAAAAGTACGATATTCATGAGAAATATTTCTTCGATTGTACCCAAAAACGTAGCAAGTCTAAGTTCAGAGATTTCGAAGGTCCTGTCAAATTTTCACCAAGATCGCATATGCCGTTTTCCCGGTAGAGAGCGAACAAACAGACAAAAATACAAAAAAAAAAAAAAAAAACACCCGAGCTAAATTTTTTGGGGGTCAGTGAAATTGAAGTCTTCGCTTCACTCACTTCGCTCGCTACGCTCATCCAATTAATTTTACTTTTAAGGGTTAATATACCCCATACTGGATATGAATTGCAAAAGTAAAGGTAATTAAGCTTATTGTACTTAACTGTACTGTACGTAAAAACTCGTACTATATATCTGGAAGAAAATGCCATTATGATATTATTATTTTATGTAGTATAAAGGTGAATATTATATAATTTAACCCTTAAAGGAGCTGTTACCCGAAACAATTTTTTTTACCACATAATCTAAAGCATAATACTACACTCAAATTACAGTTTAAAAAATGATATCTTGTTTCTGTGATTTTAAACAAATTCTTTAATTAATTTGATCATAAAATTTGCAAAAATTGGCGTATTGGGAACTTGCTTCTTTTTTGTTCCACATAGATACAAGAGCATCATACCAATCTAAAATGGCCCTTTATTACATCGTGCCTTGGAACTGTACACAAATATACACTCAAACACACAAAAATATGGATTCCAAAATCACACCTCACACACCACGAAAGTTACCAAGTTTGACAATTTTTTTTACTGTAATGGCAGACCCAATGATTTTTCTGTTAATTTCTAAATTCATAACTAGTAAGCCTGATTGAAATATATATTTTGTGTTTAGAGGGTGAATACCCCTTTAAACAAGAATTGATTTTAAGTGGAGGACGTTGTTAGCTACGTAATTATCACTAATGAATCCCATTAAAGCTTCCTTTGTGACAAAGCGGCTAGGTAATGTCGAATGGTAGCAAATATTATGAAGGGATCTGTACCCTACGTCTCTTGGTGACTGGGTGTGGTAGAACGGCCAAACTCAGCTGATAGAAAGGGTTTGGGCGTGGAGGGGCGGCAAGGGGTTTGATATGGCCTGGAGTAGGGGGAGGGAGGGGAGAATGCTCGAGCTTATGGCTGGACCTAGACTCTGACTGTGAAGTATTTTAATAAAGGTGGGTTGCCAACGCTGTAGAGTGGACAAGACAAGACTTATCTTGTGGTCATTGTTTGAAATAGCGTCTGAATAATATGCTTCTCTCGACGGGAGTGACCAGCGCTCTCGTCAATATGTTTTGCCCTTGTGTTTGATGAGGACTTTAGAGATGCCATGCTATAAGCAATGTGCTCAGGAACAATGTAAATGCTTTGTAAATATTTAAAAAGAGATAGATTAAATGCCGAAGTCTATGCTAGAAACCGATCACATTTTTCAATATCCATTGCATTCGCATTAACGACTGAAGAAATTTTCGAAAACAAAACTAAAGTCATAATTGCCGGTCTCCATGAGATTTGAACCCGGGTCGAGCCAACACTGTCGGTAGTATGCATGAAAATAAAAATGTTGTATTGTTTTTTTTTTGTTTCCAGCAGGGATGTTTCCACAAGACTTGCATCTTATCCTACACTAATATGGATTTTATATTTATATTAAAGCATTTATTAGAAAAATATTGGTTAATATATATATTTTTTTATATATTTTTTTATATTTTAAGATTAAATCTTCTTTTTTGGTCAAAATTAAAATTTAAAGTGCATTCCTAAAAATAGATTTTTTTCTGATTTTTTGGTGCATATTTCAGATTTTGTGTATCTCAAATAACAGCAGTAGGCAGGCCTACTGGAAATTAATTGCTTTACCGGTACTAACAAAATTTCTCCGTTTTTAGCCTTTTTAGCAGATGTGTATGTTAATACCTCTTCTTTGAAAATTGTACTATTTCTCCCAATGTATTGAAGAAAAAAAGAAAAAACAATAAAAACAATTGGTGTCAAAATTAAAAACAAAAAAATTACCAGCAAAAACGGTAGAACTTTGGTTTGGTTAGAAAGGGTTAGAAATAGTTTCGCTCCGAATGTTGAATATTCTTTTACCTGTACTAGTTTGACAATCATCCAAGTTTTATAACGATATAATTGTCGCGTAATTTTACGTCGACCTGCGTGGGGTAGGTGCCGTACCCACCCCTCTTGTAATGACCTTGTATAGTCAGTCACGTGTTGTGCACGGTTTTAATATAGTTGGCAGGGAATATTCAAGGGAGTTCGTAAAGAAGTGCCAGAATACGTCGTCTGGTGTGTATGGATTAGATTCCAGGTCTAGTCTAGGTCCAAGTCCAAGTTAACGTGCTATACTACCCTACAGCAGAGCTACCTACCGGGCAAAGACAGAACTAATTAAAGTTAGGTTAGGTTAAATTGTACATTCGAGATATCTTTGCAAAACATTTGCATGATAAGAACAATTTGTGTATTCAGAAAAAAAATTAATAACGTGTGAAGAACAAACAAAACCTGAGTGTCAACCTACATTTTAAATATGCATTAATTTGTTGTTTTGCTCATTTTTTATTGTTTATCTTGTCATAATTACATGTAAAAAACAGATAAACATAAAATCAACAAAGAAAGAAGTTAAAAGAATCTTGACAAGAAACGGCGTCGACGCTAGAAAACATTCTGCTAAAATACTTAAAATCGGAAGGAAATCTCGTGACATGAAGAGCCTCGCTGAAACACAAAACTAGCACTGCACAGTGCACATGTCATTGGTTCTGCCACAAGTACACCTTGCACAAGGAAGGGAAGTGACTCACTGGGCAGTCTTTGAGGGCGGGCGGTAGGTCGTTCCATTTTAATTGCATTAGAAAAAACTCTTATAATTTTGCTTTTTTTATTTTGTTTAATCACTTGTTAAACATTTGCGGCGGTATATATAGTTCCTATATTTGATTATTTATTATTTGATGTGCAATTAGTATATTCCAGTTCATATGTAGTTTAGTTTCTAGTTTGTAATAATTTATGCATTTTACATGTACACGGTACAACATTATTATTTATTAATGTAATGATTTAAAGAAACCCATAAATTAAACGAATAAACAACAAACGGGAGCACTCCTTTGGCCGGAAGGGGTTGGAGGCGGGGGTGCCTACTATCGTCGCCTCTCAACACGCGGCCCTGGATGATGTGCGAGCTCACGTCGAAGTCAGTGGCACTTTCTTACAACATGTCGGAATATTACCACTATAAAAATCACACACTATCCATAACCTGGTATTACTAATTAATCACGTATTTCGGAGAGCTCCGTCTCCTTTCTCAAGCATCCATGCCCGACTTGCTTGAGAAAGGAGACAGAGCTCTCCGAAATATCGTGATTAATTAGTAAGTAACCCAGGTTATAGTTCAGTGTATGATTTTTATAGGATTATGTATCCGGGTTAATGAGTTTTACCATATTTTAAATCCCGGAATATTGACTTATCAAATTATTTTATCGAAATGATAATTTCCTCGTGGTTATCGAGTCTCGTGGTTAGTATATTCTTAAATTTCTTTCACAATTTGCAATAATTTTATAACTGTGCTATTTTCTTCAATGATTCTTTTACGGTATTGGATGTCGTAACTCAAAACTTTCTCCCTCATTCTCTAATTAAATCTGTGCTAGTGAATTTTAACCTTCAAGTTAATCTTCTATAATCTACAAACTTACTTTACCTTCATGAAAATAATCCACCCTCGTTTACCCTATTTAACCCAATCGATAATCATCCAGGGTAATTAACGCATATCGTGCTTGTTTTATATGCTTCCAGTTTCGGGGAAAGGTTCCAACCCATAATCATTGATTATTCAATTATGTCACCTTCCAAATTGTTTTAGGATCAGCGGTTTGAAAAGAGCCCCCCCCCTACGCCCCTTGCTCTCGAAACCTGCCCCTGAAGGGCGGTTATCTAAAGCTCCCTGGAACAATAGACCTTTGTCTCTCGAACTGAAAATGACAAGGGTAAAAACCACCATGCGGTAACTGAAACAAGAGACAATTACTAAACTTCCTACATTGTAGGCCTTTCTCTTTGTTTTTATGTGTGAAGTTCACGTATAGAGAGGAAATACAATGTTATTAAGTGTGAGTCCAAATTAGCAATAAGCAATACAATTTAAACAATTTGTAATAGGGAACTAGTATTGGTTTCAATTTACGTTTTACATTTGTTATTATTTATAGAACATAGTTAATTAACCTTCACAATCGAAAGAGATTTTAAAAAAATACGTGGTATAACTACGGATCTTCTAATGTTCATATTATCTAAATTTTCAAATTCTGCTATCGGTATTCTCTCTTTGTCCATTCTTCTCATGTAAAACAAGTAATATTTTAAAATTTACCTACGATGATTGTGAATACCTACACGCTGAGAATCAGGTCATGCACCGTTTTCCGAAATATACACCCTTCCATGGCTTGAGAAATACTACTCGTTTGTAGCACAAAAAACTCTATAAGTGTTCTAGATTTTAAGTGAGAAATACATATTGTTCTTGATTTAAATTTTGTGAACTAGTTCGAAACTGGAAAAATATAGTTACCTTTAATTCATTTGCATACCGTATGTTGAGCTTTCTTATTTGCAAGGATTTATTATCTAACGACTTGGCCAAGACACAAGACAAGAACAAAGATCAAAATATCATCAGTACGACTTTTAACTTTCGTCATAATTATTTTCATTTATTCTGGAATTTTCAACAATACTGATTTTAAAACGAGAACTTGTTTTTTATGTAGGATATGGTTCCAACAAAATCACGTAGAACATACTAGGAAAACGTTTAAGTCTCGTCGCGTTGTTGAGCGAGCACCGGTACGTGCAACATGACCCGAATACGACATTCCCATAATGTTACATACCGATAAGTCTTTAAGGTCTTGACCGATTTAGCTGAAAATTTGTAAAATAGGAGAGAATGATGTACTTATTGACCCTGCAAAATTTCATAACGATCAAAACATTTTATTTTTATTTTCTTTTTTATAACCAACGATCGGATTTTGTTCAAAAACTATACAGCAACCGGCATAGGTAATATGTACATGTGTGCAAAATTTCAGGTCTATCAGAGAACAATGCGACCTGTACCGAAGCAGTGACAGAAAAAAACAGACATTCGAGCCAAAAGAGTCAAGTGGAGACGCTCGCTACGCTCGCTCAATTAATTGACACATTTTCGATTTCAAATAGCTTTTTGCGAATATCACTTAAATCATTAATCTCACGTGGTTTTATATCGGAAATAGTCCTTCTTAACATTTGCATATAATAATAATAATATAATTAAGTAGATTAGTGAAGGTCAACGAGCAAATAAAACGTAAATAAATGTTTAAAATTCTTTGTGTTCTGATCATTTGCAATGTATTTAGGCTACATTTTGATTTTTGTTTGTAACACATTGACAATGCGTTATTGTTAGCTAGAAGCAGACATTACTAAAATCTATGTCCCATCACACGGGTGTCTAAAAACCTACTAAACATGAACATTTTAATAAATTATAAAAATTACAACACTATAACTTTACATTTAATTACAACAAATACATTTATTTATACAATATTGTAGCTTCTTGGCATAATGTTGATAATTATTCATTATCATTCTTATTCAAGATTCGTACATAGAACATAGTACTCTACTAAAATTGTCGGCCATGCATACACTCATGACATAGACTTAAGTTATGTTGAAGTAGCTCATTTGCCTGAAACACTATTAAAAATTCAATGAAATTCCTTTAATAATAGCAAGTTAGCAACTACTGACTGACACTTTACATTTTCCTTATATTATGTGAACCGGGTTTTACCTGACGTTAAGCTAAGGAAATTCCTCCAACAACACAATGTTAAACTCAGTGAGGTCCTTCTGATTAAAAGGTCACGAATTATGTGCAAAGTTTAATTAAACAAAACACTTTCTGGCTGCTAATTAAAAGGTGTTTGTAAAATTAAAAAAAAGTTTGCCTATTTATTAAACTTTGTTAAGCCTGATGAACCGGCCCCGTTGTTTGATGAACATATCCGAACTTTCACAAAGAGTAAAGAATTTACCTCTCCGTCAATAAAGTGTTCGTTTTGTTTTCTACCGACAGAAATAATTAGGCCACTTTAATTGGTAATTTGTTAACGGCGCTCTGCGGATGGCATCTCAAGGACGAACGAAGTAACATCAATAACGCTCACATACAAACAAGAACTAATCCCTTTACAAGAAACAAGTAATTTAGACTGTTGGCTGCATGAGCTCGAGAAAACCAAGGTGAGAACGCAGAGATTTAGTCTGAATCACCTGGAGGGCCTTCAAAGTCCAACTCGCTACCTTCCCGTGGTTTGGCCTGTGAGTAGGGGAGTAGTGTATTCCCCAAAACTAAGGGCGAGCTCTGGCCGGTTGGGGTGCGTGTTGCAGAGAGAGCTCTCGCGCAACTTTTTATCACACCTTTCTTCATTCACACAGCCTTACTCATATTTATTTTCTTCTTTCACTTTTTTCTTCTCCATACTTGCCGGCCCTCTCTGCAACAAGTACTCCACCTTTCCCACCCAGTTTAACCCATCCTATCCAACATCCTCTCTCCTTGCCATTATCTCCTGTGGCTGATATCTAATGGTGGTAATCCACAATTATGGAAAAAGAAAATTTGGAAGATTCCAATACACTTGACATGGGCTCTGATAACTCTACTGTTGAGTGCCCTAAAACAACATTAACTAACTAACTAATTGGATCACTTGGAAGCTCTATCGTTTGCCCTTTGGGTTTTAGACCTAAAAATTAAGTAAGAATGTAGGAATTGATTTTTTTTTTAAGTTTTGCTTTAGTTGGTATTAACTCACCGAGAATATGCCACCTAACAGTTGTAATGAAACTGTCTAAAAGTTGGCTGAATGAAAGAGGGAACTTAAATAAAAAAAGAAGAAAAATCTTACTAGACAACAGCTCGCGTTTGGCTGTAATATGCAAATTTTGGGTCAACAAGAAAACGAAAGTTCAGGTGCAATACGTAATTTTGAGCTATGATTTTTTTATTTTTGTTTGAACTCACTTTTGTCTCCCTTATGAGTACAAGGGAAAATAATCTTTAGAAGAAAATACTCAGTCCGGAGACAAAGGTGTATTTAAACAATAAAATATAGCTCAGAATTAAGTAAAACACCTAGAACTCTAATTTTCTTATTGACACAAAATTGGCATACAATGGCTAAGAGCAATTGCCCAGTAAAAAAATAATCTTTCTTCTTCTTCTTCTTCTTCTTCTTCTTCTTCTTCTTCTTCTTCTTCTTCTTCTTCTTCTTCTTCTTCTTCTTGTAGTAAACTAAACTCATTGTGACGACTGTTCCTGCAAGTGACGCACGGATGTGGGTCGCGAAGTCCGAGGAAGTGCTGTTACAAACTAACGCCCGTTGTTATATACCAATATACCCCCCGTGGTGCCGAACATTGTGTCTAACGCACTTGGGGGGGGGGTCCCTGTCTCTCAAGAAATCAGCAACGTTATCACTGAACTCAAGAACAACAAATATGCGTTTCAGATGAGTCCATCGCAACTGTCATGGCCGACTGGTGGTCAAATAATTCCATGGCGTCATGTGTAACCACTAATGTTGGTGGCTCTTTATGAAGATTTCTCAACTGCATAGCATTCGGCAGTGCATATCAATCTAAGATTATACCTCTAATATCTGACATTGCGTTTCAGCAAGAGAATAATGGAAAATGAACCTTTGGTTTTTCAAAAACAATTAAAAGCAGGTAAATCAAGTCTAAGGGCTTTGTCAGGTGCTCACTATAGACGTCTTAGTTGTAGACAAAGTTTCTTGGCTAACAAAAATTAATGCGATATTATTGAAAGAAACTTATAGCTATCTAATTAATTGAAATTTTGTTTGGTACGAATTTTTCATTGGTGTAGGCAATGAAATGGACGTGATTATTTCCCCTCCGCATATCGTAGACATGATAAAATTGAATTCGTTGTCCACAAAAAGCCCCGAGTTATCATTGACACTGCGGCGCAAAAGCTTTTCTGAAACTATCGTACAACCAATTTGAATATTTCTATATTTTTACCGAAATGTGAAAGCATTTAGTATTCAATGGTGAAAGTGGTCCAAGATCTCAGCCGAAGACTCATAGGCTATAAACTGAAAATATATTTATAATTGCTTCGTTAAGTTATGTGGAAAAAAATTCTGTTATTACTTTTACAAAATTTATCGTTCCATATACATTTTCCTTCTTCTCCATTCTGTTTCTAATTCAATCTTTTCTACTTCAAATTCTTCTCATAGCAAAGTTTAGAGGTTTCGATCGAAAAACTGTGGTACTAGTTCTCGTCTCATACACCCAATATGTTCTAATCGTGTTATATCGTACCAAATTTTCATAGCCAGGACGGTTATTGTGTCTGTTTGCTCCTAATAGTATGTTTGTGGATCTCTCTTTTGTTCAGCCACGGTTTATTGGATGATCTTAACGTTTATATCTCCTTTTTTCCCACTCGAACACCGAAGTTAAGCAAACTCGGGCGTGGTCAGGGGGAGAGTGGGGTACCGCTCTGCCCTGAAACTCACGTATACCGCTGGTTAGAGCAGATGGAGGGTTCGAGAGCTAGTTTAACGGCTTCGTTCTCCTCGACGTCTGCTCGGCAGTCCGGGTTAGTGGAGCAACCTATGTGACTGTCAAGGTAACACAGTCCTTTTCTAAAGGGACGTAAAGCCGTCGGTCCCCTTGGTACGTTTCGAATGGAGTAGGCTACGTGCCGGTACCGGGTTTCCCTTCTGTTCATACTTCATCCTCATCTATCACCACTCATCGTCTCGAATAGCCAAAGTGCATTAATATGAGACGTTAAGCAATATCCAATCCAATCAATTAATCAATACTAATTTGTTCTCAGACTTTAAACTTATTTATTTACGTGAAGAATGATAATATTTGCAACAAAACTTCTAATGGACTCATTATTTTTTCTTGGAAGTTTTTCGAATATATAAAGTCATTTCTTGTATTGTGTATTCACACACAATTCTACGTTAAAGGATTATGTTCATAATAATGACTTAAGATTAGTATTACGTACCGATAATCCTTGAATAATCAATCAATCAATATCAAGCCCTATTTCTAACTAACTGCATGGGGGTGGGGGAACTAGCCATGCCTGACGCTTCTCCCACATCATTTTTTTCTTCCTCTGCATCATCTACTTCACTTTCTTCCTCAGGGACCTCCACTAGGTTTTGCCATATTTTTCGTTCTTCCCAACTTCTTCCCATGTTAGTATGGGTCTCCCTTGATTTCCTGTTTGCTTTCTGCGTCTTGCTCATACTGCATCTTCATCCCTTGAATACTAATAATTAAAAATAATTCCAAAGCGAAATCTTATGTTTGCTTCATGAAACATTACAAATCATGTCTTTATGAATAAGTTGGAGTATTGCAGCAACGACGAGTTGTATGAATTATTGTTAACTGATGAAATATAAAACATGTTGGTTGGTATATCAGAAATTGTCTTATCGGGCAGGAAGACGGGACAGGTTGGTCACTGTAGGGTTATGTACAATGACCGCACCCTATTTAGCCTCTCTCATGGTTAAACAGTGATATTTGACTAGTTAGGCGACAATATCAAAATTAATTTAAAGTAAACGTCGAATATAACAACAGTTCAAATGTCACAATGTCATCAAAATGATAATCACAACTGGATGATAATAATAATTTGAATTGAATAGTGACCATTAGGAGGTTAGTTTGAATACTACAACAACGATAACAAATTGTTACTTTAGAATATATCATAACAGGTGTATGAAACTATTGTAACAATGTGACATTAATTTAACGAGGTGTAGCTAAACGTATTATATATATTGCGATCAAGACATATTCCAACATATACGCTGTGAATATATAATTTAATCTGTTATGCTGGTAGATAATCGGATAGTTTAATCACTACGGGAATTCACATAACGGAACCGCATTCAGTGTACACATATTCAAACACATGATAAACTACACAGTTTACTCTTGTCAAATGCAATTTAATGGGTTGTGGCTATGTACCGTCATAAATCAACTTTGAATTCCATTCAGTGTCAATCTGACCAGCTTATATAACGCGCATTATTCAAGTATAGACTTCACGTTTGACGTACATTATGATGCTAGAGTTGATAGAGATTTTTACAATTATTGCTGTATCTATGTTTGTAATAAATGACACGAGGACAGAATGCATATATCATTACTGATGTCCATCGTTTTTAAGTAAAGGGAATTGTTGGATGAGCGAAGCGAAGAATCCATTCTACTACACTGGACTACTACACTTATCTTTTTTTCTGTTTGTATTTTTGTGTGTTTGTTAACACGATTCCGGCTAAACCGATACTCCAATTGCTATTAAATTTTCTGGAGGCCTTCTAAATCTCTGAACTTAGAACTGCTACATTTTTTAGCGCAATCGAAAATTATTTCTCATAAAAATCGCATTTTTACGATTTTTATTCGATTTTAAAAAAAAAATCTTCGTCTTATAACACCTACATGCTTTATCCGATTGTAATGATTTTTTTCAAAGAACCTTAATTTTGTGAATTAACATATTCGTGTGAAATTTGGGCGCAATCGAAAAATTATTTCTCATGAAAATCGCAATTTTACGCTTTTTTCGTTTTTAAAAAATAAGCTTATCCAACAACGCGCCTGAAAAAGCGTTTCGAAGCTTCCAAGTAGAAAGATTATCTTACTGTTACTCCATTCAGCATAAGTTTCTCGTTTTTGAATCACTTTATCGTATTTGAGCAAAATAGTTAAATCGGGATTGTAATTTTTTTTTTTTCTAAAGGCATAGTAAAATTAATATTATTTTGATGAGCATTCGTTCAAAAATATGAAGGAACTTTAATTTGATTTTTAACGTTTAACTATTCATGCTTTGAGTACTGTTTTATTTTGACCATCTTCATTTTGATAAAATATATGTAGTTCCTAGAATTGGTATTACATTTGCATTTATAAATGAAAAGATTATCTTAAACTTCTTTTGAAGTACAAGTTCTTATTTGTTCATTTTCATTTTCTACTGTAAAAAACACTATTGGTGTCTTCCGAACATTTTATTGTGCAAAGCTTCCATATCAGCATCACTTTTCTTACTGTCTGTCTGTCTGTCTGTCTGTCTGTCTGTCTGTCTGTCTGTCTGTCTGTCTGTCTGTCTGTCTGTCTGTCTGTACAATAACGATACAGAATGTCTTTTGTGAGCCAAGTGGTAACCCCACCCGGCATCGCCACCAAAAAGATTAACGCCCGGCGAATTAATTTATTTTTGTATTATTTTCCGACTGTCAAGTGTTGGATATTCCCGTACAAGTTCTTGTACTTTCATTAGAAACTTTCAATTTTGTTAGCAGAGCTGGTATATAGCTTTTAAATTATTTTATTATTATTATTATTATTACTTATCTCGAATTATATTCTTAACGAATATTTATATAAATGTTATTTTAACACACGCGTTTATTGGAATAATCCTTTATATAATGAGGTAACGTACGTTTCACAATATAAACTCGCTACTATTTAGCTAGTTTAAACGTGTGAATTTAATTGAAATATCGATAATGTAAGGATGTTGTAATTTTTTTAGTTTGGGTCGAAATGGACCCATCATGCATTAAGGGTTTTTAAATAAAATAATGTATAAAATAAATAATATTTAAATAAAAATTTAAATTTAAAGTTATAATATAGTTTAACGTTTAAGATTGTAAATATGAATGAAAATAACAAACAAAAAATATAATGTAATTATTATAAGTTAAAAAATGAAGTGAGAGTTGAGTATAACAATTATTTCGTGTCCCCGCAAGAGCCCTGGGCCACGCCTAAGGGCCACGCCCGGCCCCTGAGAGCGAGCCCCATCAGCCATGTTTGTTCAACACTCCACCGCGAGAACTTTAAATGATTCCCTCGTCTGTACCTTCCAAGTCAAAGATCTTCGGGTCTGACCTGGCTGGGCGCGGCAGGTCGTGCAATCCTCAATCAAAAGATGATCTGAAGTTAAAAAACAACGATGTTTCTGATAGTTATTAGCAATGATAAGCAAGAACCTATACCCGAAATAGAATAATTACAAAAAAAGAGGCGTCGAAAAAGAATGGAAAGTTAAATTCCTTCACATATAAATTGGTTTGTGCTTGGGGCATACTGCCTTTTCTGCCAATCTTCCTACTAACCCTAATAGTGAAAAAAAATAACAATCATAATAATAATAATTCATGTATTTGGTGGAGGTGCCGGGTTAATTGTTATGATATTATTAAATGTTATTATTTAATTTGAATTTGTTTATATTTTTCAATAGTGACAGATAAAACATGAAATTAATACAATAAAGAAATACGAATGCTAAAGCTACATAAGGACCGAAGTTTTTTCGTTTTCCTTCTACCACATAATACCTGTGTTGCTACCCTTGTTACACAATAGCCTTCGATTATTACAAAACAACGCCTTTTCATATCAAGTAAACACAACAAAATATTAACAAAAACACATCAAAAACAGCTCCAAAATCCAAAGTCTCTAAAAATTGTAATTGATTTATCTCTTTATATACTAATGTTTTATCACCATAAACATTCTGTATAATCCCATTTCAAGGATATTGCCCTCAATAAAAATAAACAATTCTCAGTCGTTGGTATAGATAGGGTGCTTACTTTAACGCGAGACGTGATACACGCACAGGTGAGAAGTGATTCATATTGTTATGTGGAACGTCGCTTTCTCGGATACAACGTCCCCCTACAAAGCTGACCATCTTTTCAGAGGAAGCTTTCTTTAAAGGGAATAGATTATAACATTGTTTTAGTGTACTAGCAATAATATGTTTGTAGGCTATAATTTTCTATTATTTTAACGAGTCGGTGTTACGTGAAGTAGACCTATACGCATACCTACATTTTGTATTTGGTTTGTCTGTGTAAGTAAAATTACATAGTATAACTTTATGTATATACACATTTGGTTATTTTTTAATTGCGAATTTAGTTAGGAAACTTACATAAAGATACATTGCGTGACATTAAGTTCAAAAACGTAAAAAATAGGAAATCACAATCAGTGGATTTAATTCAGGAAATCACATCAAACCGTATTCATACGGATTTACAAAATTAACGTGCGCGTTCAATTCATTCAAACGTAGTATATACAGGTATGAAAAATTGAGTTGAAAAAATCTGGCATTTTGAATAAAAATTCCGAAATTTCACATAATTGTAAAATTTACGGTGATTTTGCTTTTTTTATTTAATGAATTAATTTAAAATTCGCAGTTCTAGAATCTAATAGATCGTTACTTTATAACGTTTAGTGAAATAGATACGACGTTATTACACCGTTTTAAACCTCCAAAAAATGCACTGAAAGCTTCATTTATCCTCTATTTCACTTTATTATCAAAGTGTATTTAAGAGTACACACAATGTGAAAATTATAAAAACATTGATGATTTAAGTATTATTAATTCCTTATTAGCAAATTTACGATTTAATTTTTTATTCTATAAATAAGCAATGATAACAATAGTCCCTATACATCATTTTATTTATCTCCGGCACAAAACGATTACGGATATGATGGCGTGAAATGATACACTCTGTTTGATAAACAAATTGGATTTTTATTCTACCACAGAAGAACCAAAAAATATCCTCCCTGTATATAGTGCTATGTTTGAGCTGTCACTATATTCAAAATGTCGCTTAAGTAAATATTGATGATCCATATATTGAAAGCATTTAATATTTTTTCCCTGATATTCATATTTTTTGTCGTCGATTTAAAAATCCTTTGATTGAATAGGTGGAACGTCAGCGGTGCATCAATAACACGTGATTGATGAGTGAGTGGATTGGAGAACGCTGTGGTTGCCATCATCTCGTGACTTTTTGGACAATTACTGTGGCGTATAATGTCATATACAGCCTATGAGAGTGATGTGGAGATAGAATGAACGCGAACTTCGAGGAAACTTTACGGTGAAGAAGAATAATTTGCAAATAATAAATAAATACATTATTTTAATTAGAGTCTATACCCACTCAGTCATAAAACTGATTTTCAGTGGGGGACAGTAAACCAAAGCGACCAAGCCAACCTTGTAGGCCCCGACGCAATCGATATTTTTTAATGGGAAATATAGCAATCAGTGGTATGGCCAGTGCGAACACCCGCGGATTAACGCCAGAATCAACAAAGCCGATTCAGAACAACCTTGATTTTATTATGTGCCTCGTTGCTAGGACGTCTTCAAAGTCACCGTTTACAGGTTAAAAAACTTCAGACTTTAGCGGGAATCGAACCCTGGACCTTCTGAACGAGCCACACAAGATGAGCACAAAACGTGCATGACGTCATGTTTTGAGTTCCGATTGTTACCTGGGATGTTGCTTCGTGTCTATAGTGAGTTGTCGCTCCACTTTTACCACTTATGTCGGTGCCTTCTTCAGGACGTCCCAACAACCCAGGTAACAATTAGAACACATCCACGGGTCGTGAGAGCCTACAATATCTTATCAGCATGGAATTGTTTAATTTGGTATTTGCAGTGTTGGCAAAATATAGATGGGAAGGGAGATATTAAATTATGCAAGCATGTTCTGGAGAAAAAAATTTAAAAATGGGCTTTCAAGTATATGCAATCTTGAGAGGGAGTTTAGAAGAGATAACATTTTAAACGGCACTTTGCAATAACTTTGGTCTATGAAAAGTATTCTTCTTTCGGAGCTATAGGTTAAAGAATGACTTACCAGAGAATGTCCGTGAAATTTATTTAAAAAAACGATATATTCAGACGAGGGAGCGGAGCGATTAGGAATTTTCCATTCAAGAAATATTGCACTTCCGTGATTCTGCGGTTGTGTGTGTACATCGAAAATCAGCAAAATCGCTGAACAGATTGCGCTGAAATTTTTAACAGACATCCGGTACGAATTTACTGAGAGTACGAATTAACTGAGAACTGCTAACAAAATCAGCAATATTATTTGCGATTTAAACCTTTTAAAATTTAAAATTTAATAATAAATTGAAAATTGGACTGCCAATGTGTAGAAATTATTTCAACGCAATGGTTTTGATTTTGAAAAAATATTTTTGTTTTTAATTTGCCTGGCCGTGAAATGACGTGCCCAAGGTTTTTCGAATCTGGCGAGCTCAAGGTACCCCCAAATTCTGCTAGGAGATTGAGTAGACCTTGCAATATTTACACGTATTTCGTACTGGCTATGTTTTCCATAGTATTGTCACAGATGATGACTACACTGCGTTATATGCATTTCAAAACATGTTTAATTTTTTTTATTACAATCCAGAAATTACAATTCTTTCCCGACCAGAGGATTGAACCCACGTCTTCCATATTTCGGCTACAAGGGCGCTTTAGCCAACTAGACTAAGGAAACGCCAAAGTCGTTGTTAGACGAGTGAGCGAGTCATGTGTTGAGTACCCGGGAACATTTGCATTTAAGTTTTATAATTATAATGCTATAAATAGTAGGGTTTTTAAGTTAAGTTGGTAAAAAGGCACGTCAACTGTAAGGCCATATGTTTTTATTTATTGTAGGCTTAAATCGCAATGGATCTAGCTGATTTTGTTAACAGTTCTCAGTAAACTCGTACCGGATGTCTGTTTAAAATTTCAGCGCAATCTGTTCAGCGGCTCGGCTGATTTTCGACGTACAGACAAATAGACAGACAGACAGACAGACAGCCACACAGAATCACAGAATGAGAGCCGTTTGAGTTGAACGGAGACACTCAGTCGCTCCGCTCCCTCGTTTAAATAACTTCATCTAGTTTTCAAGTTTTATAACTTTCGTTTTCACCATTGCTTTCTTGGCATTTCATTTCTTGTCTATTATTGTTTATTTATTTTTAATCATGACGAAAATGACAGGTAAAGTGTTTGCATTATGCTACTGCCTCCTTGATGTTGCTCGTGGCTCCTGCAACATCTATGAGGCAGTGCATTATACGATACAAAAGAAAGGGGAAAGGTAAAAACTTATCAAACTTTCGTTCTGGTATAATGTAGGAAGTACTAAACCGATCCCAGGTGAGTTTATATTTACCTTGGAGGAACTGAAGGTGAAGTAGGGTAGCTCATCGGTGAAAGTATACTTTCTATCCATAAGAAAGAAGAAACTGAGAAAGTTCTGGATAGTTCTGGAAAGTTGTGGAGTAGACTAACTAGAGAAAATTGAATACGTAAAATAACATTCTTTTCTTCCATAATATACTAAAATTATATTTGTACGATACACTTGTCGAAGTTATTTTTGTTTTGAATGATTTTGTCAGGTCAAGGTATAACACTTGTTGTAGTCTTTCACAGCACGAGTCAAAATTAAAACTCGGTTGTCGGGATATACGCCGTGTCGATTGTTATTAAAATGCTGACATTTTGAACTTATTGAGCTCATCTTCAGAGATATGAAGGAAAATCACTGGGCAGAACCTACCTATCAAGCTCGATCCCGTGAATGACAAAGTACAATGGTGTGCAACCTTCTTTATATGTAAAACCATGACGCATGCACGTTAAATCAACACTGGTATTTCTGATATGTTCTGAGCGTGCTAACTTTAGGCACGTCCTATTCAATTTTAATCAATCATCTCTGTTGAAATCGTCTGATTTCATCTCTATTTCAATAGAATCGACACGGCGTATCCAGCAGTTTTAATAGGTCAAGGTATTGTCAACTTATGTCTTAATTTCTTATGGACTCAAAATTATAATCTTCGAAGATAAAAGACAAATAACAACAACATAGGCCTACATGTTGCATTTTTAGTTTAGAAACAGGTTAGAATATTCCGATACGATACGATGTTGTAAGTCACTCCTCATTAAAAGGGTATTATTCCAAGATCACTTAAAGAACTTATGTTGGAACATTATTCTATTGAATATCGTGATACATCTGAACATTTATCACAATTTAAAGTTACACGAGAATTTATACACAAATTGGACAATATTTTTAAATATACACGGGTGTAACAATCGGGCAACAAACTGAACACTAACTTTTACAAATTTGCGAGAAGTACACAAGTATGCTTTTCACCCTTAAAAATAATAACAAGAATTATATTGGCATGAATTTAGTTTTTCAACATGATTAAACACAGCACATTGCTGCTGTTTTATTTATCATTACATTTATTTATTATTGACATTTTATTGACATGTGTTTGGTTTAATCATGGAGCTGGATTGGAAGGAGGTCTAACTCAAATGGGAGTAGACGTACAAGATGATGTACATCCGGTTTCTTTGCCGGTGCCGCCATTTTAGTTGTTATGGTAGTGCCAGACAACACTGTCAATGTATGGTAACCACTGACAAGTCAGTAATTTCGAGTTTTACATTGCACATTTCAACAAGATTGTCCTCATATACAACATACAAATTAAATAAGGAGTGATTCCGCAGTTTAGAGACTAACCTATGTCATTGTTATTAAATAGGCCTAGGCCTACGCAACTGTAGGGCTAGCCTACATGAAACAGTCACAAACTTCAATTTAAGTTAGGCTAGGGCCTAGGCCTAGTAGCCCTTCCCCTAAACCAAAGATTACTTTATTTCTTTTCGGCCTGCGTTTTCTAGAGCTTGTTATTTATATCACAGTTTATGCCTAGCTTCCTATTTGTGGCAGGAAGGATATGAAGGGCCGCGAAAACCGATATTTTTCTACGCCCCTAGGCCTAGGCTAGGCCTAGCTTAGTCTGGCCTACTGGGTGAGATGTTCTCAAGTCTGGCCTACCCTAGCCAAGGGCCTACATCATTAATGCCTGTCCCTTGGGAATTTACCTACGCCTATAGCCTATCTAGGATTGACACTAGACCCAGGCGTACAATTGGCATAGGCCTAGGCCCTAGACCCTGAAAAATAAATTAGTGAGGTTAGGTTGTTGAACTTATCAGTGCCTATGTCATAGGCCCGCCTGTATCATGAAATGTAGGCCTAGGCCCTAATAGGCATCTAGGGCCAAGGGACATACGTAGAAATGTAGCCCTAGGCTTCAATGTAGGGCTAGGGCTAGGCCTAGCCTAGTTCGGTACAAGAATGTAATGTATCGTAGGCGGTAGGACCTAGGCTAAGCCTATCTAGAGCAGCAACTTTCAAGCGTTTACCTAAATAAATTCTAGAAATATTTAGTGTAGGCCTAGGCCTGGTAGGCCTAGCCCCCAGCACCCAGGATAAGGACTTTGCCCACATTTATCACGTGAGACGAGTCCGAATTGGTCTGAACCGGATTGAATTTTCAGCCTCGGTTTTCAGTCAACTTCATCATTAACTTTTAGTACGGATTGGTTACAAGTTTACAAACAAGCTCAATCCGGAATCGAAGGTTAAACTGTGATAAAAGGATTAAGCCTTTGAAAAGTAATATTGCTCGAGCATCATGTGTTCGAGATGGCTTGCATTTACCATGCATATTTTAGCCTGTGGGGAGTCATGACTTGAGGTGTAGGCCTACATATCAGGCAAGTTCATGCAGTCAGGGCATGGATGTTTAAATAGTATGATCCGGACTTAGGTCAGTTCGTATGAGCCAGTCCGGACTCGGTTCGCGTGATAAACTTGTTGTAGGTCTAGGCGTACTACAAATAAGCATAGGCCTAACTGCCTAAGATCTATTTTGGAATACGTATAGTAAAGCATTGAGTAGAGATTATATGGTTAGAAATGTAACGCCAGTGGCCGCTTGTCTACCAAGCTGTACAGCCGAGATTACGCTGGCCGGGTAGTACTTTCACAGCACCGCATATAGCTTCGATCAGACTGCGCACGCAGTTCAAGTTAACTACATGCGGTGCCGTGAAAGTACTACCCGGCCCGTGTAATCTCAGCTGTACAGCGCAGTAGACCAGCGGCCACTCTGGCGTTACATCTGGGTCATTCACGGATATAGAAACAAAATGTTAAATTTAAAAAAAATATCTTAGATGAGTCAGCAACCACTGTTGGACCATATTCAATGAAATGAAATGACCCATCTCTAACCATATAATCTATACTCAATGGTAGCAGGTTTTGGGCCATTCAGACATTAGCCTACTGACGACTAAAAATGTGGAACAATTTTGGTCTACATGCCATAAGTTACGGCTACAAGAAGAATTTGTGCAGCAAACCATTCACAACACAGTGAAACATTTTTTAATAAAACCTAGGCTATCTTTTGTAAAGTTATTATGACGTAGTAGTTACAATAAAATGTTTAAATACTGAACAATATAATAGACCTAGTTGTATTTTGAATTCAGTCACCCGGTCACTATGTATACCAAAGGTTCGAGTTCAAACTAACTGAAGCCGCTTTTACTTGTGACTCGTACCAGTCCTAATGTTTTACACGAGTGAAACCAAGCTATGCGTAGCCTACATATCAGGCTCGGCTGGCGGTCCCCGCTTGGGTAGGCCACGGTAACTCGGATTGAAGTGAGAAATTTAAGTTCAAAATTGGCTCTATAAACCGGGCTTCGTTCAGTTCGAATAAAATCCCTTGGTAACGGTGGTGTGAGTCAAGGAGATGGGATATCGGTAACGGGCTTAGGACTGCCATTCAATATCGATATTATTTAGTCATAGGCCTACGTTGCATACCATTTTGCTTGCAGAATTAATTTGTGACTTGTAGCGCTACGCTACATTATTTTATTTCAAAGGGACAGAAAATCTGATTTTCTTTACAAATTGTGGTGTCTAGGCATATAGGCCAAACTAAAAGGCAACAAATAATTTTGATTTTCAAATAAAAGAATATAAAAGTTGGCCTAGGCCTAGTTAGGCCTATCTGCAACGAAAGGGCAATCGATATTGAATGGCATCCATACAGTTTATTTTCATAGATCACCCAAAATAAAACAAATGGTTCTTGAAAAGTAAAATGTTTAATCAAAGTAAGCAATAATGTGCTGAATGAGTAGGTAAAATTCTTACAATTTAACGACCGATACACGTTGAAAGTTCTTTTTGCAAATACCATTCACAGTATTCACTTCAAAAAATTAAAACATGTTTTAAGGCATGCATAACTGATAGGCCTACCGCCTACCTAGAGCATAATCTAGGTATTATTTAATGTAGGCCTGACTTGTGAATGTATATATGCCTAGCCCTACTTAGTTCTCTGAAGGTCATGAAGTAGGCCCTACTTCAATATTTTTGTTAATGTATTTCCTTGTTGCTGAATTTATCTAGGCCTAGGCCTATCTTAAATAAGTTAGCTAACATATTGCCAAATGTTAGCTTGCAAAGACCTACCCATGGCAATACTTAATCGGCCTTGGATAATCGGTACGGTCAGCTGGAAAAATAGTGCAAAATTAATTGTACGGTCAGTGCTTTGATTGGCTGTTTTGGCCCGCCGTTACAATATTGTTTAGATATTTCGTACAGTCAGGACTGATACGGTCACCCATAATCTAAAAATACAATAGGCCTATTTACGCGATGGGATTTTCGCCAGCCGTGTGATTAGGTTAAATTAATTGATTTTATGGTCAGACACCTGTACGTAGTAAAGTTTCAAGAACGACGTTGTTGTTGTTGAACTATAAAATATTATGATTACAGTATAGGGCCTAGCTGACGGTAGCGCATTTTTCGCTGAACTCGAGATGGCAGGTCTGACCGTACGATTAGTGCAATATTATTTGTAACTGCTGACAGTACGAATATCCACTTCGTAGGCCACTTAATCATTTGTCAGTAGGCCTAGGCCTGCTAACAATAACGTGAGAAAAGGACTTTACTTTGAAACTATAAAGCTATAGGCCTAGGCCTAGGCTAGGTAGGCTCATAGTTCTAGCCTAGGCTTAGGCCTAGGCCCTACCCGAGAAGTAGGCTATAAGCCTAGCTAGGGCTCAAGACCTATGGATTGCAGTGTCTGGGGTTGGGTTGTTTTGGATTGTTCAGCAATGTGGTTTGGTGATGATAGGCCTAGCACTAGGGGCTTACACTATGCAATGATTTTCAAGCCTCTAACCCTCGGCTAGGGGTCTACACTATGCAATGATTTTCAAGCCTCTAAGCCTCGGCTAGGGGTCTACACTATGCAATGATTTTCAAGCCTCTAGGCCTCGTCTAGGGCCTAGGCCTACTTCCTTTATAAGAGAAGAACCAACCATAGAACTATGGAAGTATCAACCAATGTTGAACAGAAAGTTGAGCATGGTTTCGGAAACAGCAACAACTTGACATTTTCCTGTATGTCTTTTGTGTTATTGGTACACAAACCATGTGAACAATAATAGCGATTATGCCCACCCGTTTTGGGCATTCCTCGAACAGGTATTCCACTTATCACGGACTCGCAGTATATACTAGTAATAATATGCACCCACGGTTCGTGATAATCTTCTATTCTATTCTTTTATTCAAGACAAACTAATAACTCATTCTCTTCTACCGACTTCAAAACACAACTCCTCTAAAAAACATCAACCATCCCAACCACAACAATACTATTTTCTAAACAAGGTACTTTGATGGCCAGAATGTATCCAACATTGTACAGGCGGTGTCATTCCCCCCCTACAGACTTAAGTTCTTGGTGATTGAATAGATTACTGAGAACTTAAAAAAAAATTATTATTCTAAGTATTTTTGAAGCATGAAGTCCTCTCGTCTCTGTGGGTCAGCTGCCCGTCGTTGTGGCGATGGGTCGACCTCTACAGACTCAAGTTTTTAGTGATCGAAGATACTACTAAAAACTTTTTTCTTCTCCTTTGTAACCATCAACCACGTCACAATTTTGTTGTTGCTATGGTCATCTGCATCGTCCTGTTTGGATTTTCTTCTGTTAATATTTTTCTGTTTGCATTTCTTTTTCTTTTCCCCTCTTATTTTTCTTCCTTGTTCTGTCAAATGTTTGTGAGACGTTATGCAATATCCAATAAAAAATTTGCACTGCGAATTAAAAAACGCATGTTTGCTCGAGAGGTTGTAGCAGTTGTAGTTTGAACCCTTACTCGTTGACAGCACCGTAAGTCGAGCCTCGAGACTGGCCACTCTCTTGTTGTGTTTCTCTACCAGGTTCTGGTCTTTCCAATTAATAGTCTGAACTTTCTTCTTTGGGTCTGGCTCAATGTTTCTGTTGGGTGCCATGGCCTGACCATTGCTGTCATCTTTTTCGTGTTCATTGAGGGGTTCAACTAGAACACTTTTGATTATTTCGGATCCTTTGAACACCGTGTGTGTTTTTCTATTGCATTGAGTGATGGGAACTACAAATTTATTGCCTTTCTTTTCACTCGACTCTTCCATAGACCTTTCTGTTTCTTCCACATTCTTCTTTCCGTTGATATTGTTACCTATCGGTAAACTAGAGATAGTTACAACTCGAATGACGAAAGGAAGATGCCCCAACTTCTTCATTCTACTTCTAGATAGTACAATCATATCCAAGTCACTCTTTGACCCACTGTCGTCAGATGTAGTCGTTTTTATGGTGCTGAACTTTTCTTTTGATTTCTCATACTCGTCGTCCGCATCTGTGTCATCACCTCCTTTCTTCTCTTCTTCAGGATGTGTTTTCAACTCGATTCTCTGCTGGTTTTCTTTCTCTACTTGTTCTCTCTTGTCTTCATGGTGAGCTTTGAGCAAGATCATCGCATCTAGGCCTGCTTTTCCCCGATTTTCCTCCACAGTTTCGCTTCTATCTTTCCTTAGTTCCTTGGGGTAAAGTTTTTTTTCTCTTTGCCATCCATCAATGGAAATCCTCTCGTGACTGATTCTAGGTTCTAATCTGGTTGTCCGTGCCTCTTCTGTTAATTCACTATCTTTTTCGTAGTTTTTCTTTCTACATAACTCGGTTAATTTCTCCCGGTATAAACTATCCCAGTGTCTGATGTCACTTGCTTGTTTTAATCTACTCGTTGGGGAGGTGTCTACAAAGGGCCTCCCCCCATTCCGTTTCCCTGACGAGCAGCTCTTATTTCTTGAGTGCGGATGGTAGGAGGTTGATCGCAATCGGAGGAGTAGTGACCCAATCCTTGGCAATTGTAACATGCAACGTCTCTGTTGGATGTTGTTGGAGACTGTTGCATCGTTGTCTCCAGTGATGCTGTTGATCGTCGGCTTGCCAGTAGTACGTCCACTGCTTGAGGTGAATTTTGTGATGGCCTGCTTTCTCTGGGTAAGGTGATCCTTCGGGGACTGTCCTCAGATTCGAGATCACGCTCTATTTGAATAGCTCGAGTCGTGAGCTCTTCGATTGATTGAGGAAGCGGTGCTCGTAGAAATGGGCGTATGCGATTATCAAGTAGCTCAATAGTTGTCCTTATTGAGGCAGAAGCCGGACGGTCCTTGTATAGGCGTTGATGCAGCAGTACCTTTTGTTGAATAAACGTTTCTATTTGTATTCCTTTCTTCTGTTTCTCTCCATGTAAAGTTGCGTACAGGGATTCCATAAGTGAAGGGTCGTTGAAACGTACGTATATATTCATGCTGGATCTGAATATTTCCCATGTCGGCCTAGAATATTGGCGGCCTTGCCACCAACGTTGTGCATCTCCTCGGAGATGGCCAGTAGCGATAGCCACCCAGCACGTGTCCAAAAATCTGCATGTGAGAAAATGTCTTCACAAGTCCGCAGAAAATCCTCTGGGTCCTCAAATCCCAGGCCACTAAATGTGGGAATTGACCATGCAAGAAGATCTTTAAGCGGAATACTATCTCTAGGGAATCTAGGGCTACTAACATGGGTAGGCCTATTTGGTTCTGGTGTAGTCTCCAAAGCTAATGGTGGCTCGAGCTTGCAAGTTGCGAGCCTACCCTCTAAATTTTCAATTTTCTCTTGCATTTTTAGCAAGACCTTAAGGATGGTATCTTGTTGTCCATCAATTTGTGGGATGGATTGGGTTGCCAGCCCAAGCACATCTTTCTCCATTGCAACTTCTCACAATGATCTAGTCTGGTTCTATTCTTACCTCGTGGGCCGGGTTCGAGCTCGTCGCACGTGCAGTAGGCCTAGTCCAAAGGTATAATAGTAGCCAATATATGAAATGCTACTTCACAAACTCGGATCTAGTCTAGGCTGAGGTCTAGCTTACCTCCAGGGCTGGGTTCGTGCTTATCTTGTTGGGCGCCAGTTATCACGGACTCGCAGTATATACTAGTTATAATATGCACCCACGGTTCGTGATAATCTTCTATTCTATTCTTTTATTCAACCAAAACTAATAACTCATTCTCTTCTACAGACTTCAAAACACAACTCCTCTAAAAACATCAACCATCCCAACCACAACAATACTATTTTCTAAACAAGGTACTTTGATGGCCAGAATGTATCCAACATTGTACAGGCGGTGTCACACTCATTTGGCACATCCACAGTGAAAATTTATTAGAGATAACTAGCATTTATACTCGACAGCTCACACTAAAACAGCCTAAATAGAAAAGTAAACAACTAAAATGGCGTCTTGGACCGTAATGCATTGCGCGGCGCACAGCGCTTAACTTGTACACCGCCCACTGCAGGAGCTAGACCTCCAGTACGCCAGTACTATTACTAGGAAAACGCTTAAGTCCCGCCGCGTTGTTGGATGAGCGTATATGGTGCATTGAGATGCCATGTGTTACGCGGATTTTCTGTTGTTCTGTGTAAAAATCATTACTTAATCGAAGATTTTTTTAAATTAAATTAGATTTAAATAAAAAATTAACTTAATTTTTTTAATTAAATTATATAAAATAAAAAAATAACTTAATTTTTTTAATTAATCGTAATTTTTAAAAAAGAAAAAAATCGTAAAATTGCAATTTGTATAAGAAATAATTATTCGATTGCGCTCAAATTTAACACGAATATATTAATTTACGAAATTAAGGTTCTGTGAAAAAATCATTACAATAAGATAAAGCATGTAGGTGTTATAAGTCAAAGAATTGTTTTAGAAAAGAAAAAACCCGTAAAATTTTGATTTTCATGAGAAATAATTTTTCGATTACGCTCAAATTTCACACAAATATCTTTATTCATAAAATTAAGGTTCTGTAAAAAAATCATTACAATCGGATAAAGCATGTAGGTGTTATAAGTCGAAGAAATTTTTTAAAAATCGAAAAAAATCGTAAAATTGCGTTTTTTATGAGAAAAAATTTCCCGATTGCGCTCAAAAACGTGGCAGTTCTAAGTTCAGAGATTTCGAAGGTCTCCATAAAATTTCATCGCAATCGGAGTATCGGTTTAGCCGGAATCGTGTTAACAAACACACAAAAATACAGAAAGAAAAAAAAAAAAAAAAAAAAAAAAAAAAACATTCCGGATTTTTTTCTCCAGTGTAGTGAAATGGAATCTTCGCTTCGCTCGCTACGCTCGCTACGCTCATCCAATAACTCCATGGTTTAATAAACAATGTTTTAAAATAGCGGGGTGAAATATCCACGAAACGACAAAATGTATTATTTATTTTAATTATTATAATATGTACGTCGGCTATACCTAAAAATCTTTGAATACATCATTCGACCATGAAATCGTTCATAAATATGTATATAATATTATATATAACAATTGAACTACTCCACTAATTTTTTGGTGAACTAGTTTTGTAGTATTGTATAATTTTAATGATACCAAGATGACAGTATTTGTTTTGATGTATCGACCGACCTTGGCTAGGAGACGGAATTTTTGTTTTAATTGTTGCCTTTAGAAGGGTATTGAAAATACCCGAATTATTTCACTAATTTTATTTATTAAATGTAATAAACAAGTAAACGTCATAATATTTTATTTTAAAATAAAATAGCTGTTCTAATAATCTCAACATTTATAATAATTCCCCGTCAAATTGTTTTCAATTTTTCCTGCAGCCATTCATCATATTGGAGAAGAGAACATAAAAATAATATAATTTTATTAGTCAATCTTGTTTTTCTTAAATAAGTTCTTATTCCCCAAGTAAATAAATAAAACAATGCTTTCGATACCCAATCTTTTTTTCTTGTTACTAAACGTATGGCATGAAATAAATTGGTTCACAAGTAAATGTAATTTCAAATTTGTTTTATTCATAGATCGTGTTCGCCAAGTGGGTTTTAATCTAAGCTATATATTTTGGGTGATACATTTAAATCATTTTGTAAGACTTAAAAAATTAAAAAACTATTTATTTGTGTGATACATTTCACACAATAAACCAAAACTCTTTCCCCTTGAAAAACAATACTTATAAAAGTTAAACTTGATGACTTCAGGGCTGCCTGACAATCTCAGCAGCTGTTTTAAAGATGGCTTCTTTGCGTGTAGCTTCTTTAGAAAAACTATCACCTTCTGACAGAAAGTTGCTTCTTTGAACAGTTTTATGACGGTACTTTTAAAGTTTACTGGAAAATAAAAGGCGAAATAATATTTTAGAAGTTATACATTTAAAAATTCATTTTTGTAATCTTTAATAACTTCAAAATTATAATTACAATATTTAAATAAACGAAGTTAGGGTTAACAAAACATGAGCTAACATTTTATTTTGTATTCACGGACCACAAACTAACCAGCAGTTGGTCTTTTATTACCAAAATGGTACTTCTTGTAGCAGAGGCTACTTTAAATGTTTGGGTTTTATTGGCCTTAAAATCATTCTAAGAACTTGGCTGTTGTTCAAGTCAGGACGTTGAGAGTTACGTACTCATAAAGATAATTACACACACACGGAAACACATGTACTGAAACAACCCCAACAACAAAGATACTAACAGAAGATTCGCTCAAAAACAGTTTTAACTAAACGATTAAGTAAACCGAGCCACTTATACCCTGACCAAGTAACGGTGTGTGCTTATATTCATTAATATTGTCTCCATACGTTTCTTTCGTATCGCTCTAAATAGGTGTATTATATACATTTTCGGCTATGACATTAAAGTATATAAATGTTAATTATTGTATAAGGTTTTTGTTTTTAGTTAAATTTACCCCTAAAAGATGGCATTCACATTTGCACGTTCGCTCAATCATGCTCATGACATGTACTCACAAACGATTATGGATAATTTGTTAAATTTTACAAGTTTGTGCCCTGAGAGGATCGTTTATAATATTTAAAAAAAAATGTAATGCATTTAATAGTTCTAAAACATAAGTTAAAACTTAAAAGTAGCAAAATGTGCATTTTTGTATAAATTCGCATTCTATGTATTTAAAATTAATTTATGTATGATTTTTTTCAAAACCTTTAGAAAGTAAAA
This sequence comes from Sweltsa coloradensis, assembly GCA_024449915.1. Taxonomy (NCBI): domain Eukaryota; kingdom Metazoa; phylum Arthropoda; class Insecta; order Plecoptera; family Chloroperlidae; genus Sweltsa; species Sweltsa coloradensis. The sequence goes on from JAMZAV010001005.1 coordinate 299,065, forward strand.
TGGCGGAATTCTTGTTTTTATTGTTTTCTAAGTGCCGACTGTAGTGCACTAGAAATTCACTTATGAATTTTGACCCTGACTAAAAATTATCGTGAGGTTATTTTGTTTATAAACAAAATTTCCAAGACTATGCAATTAATTTTACTTCTAATAATTATTTAAATTTTTAACTTTCTGATTAAAATTTGCATATTCTACGACTAAAGTAGCCAAAAGTCAAGATGCTTTTTACTACATAAACTTTTTATATAAATAGTATTGTGATGTACTAATGCGTTTTTCTAACTCTCAAACTTTTCCAAAACACTCAAATTTAAACAATTTCAAATGTCAAGAAATTTCAAAATTTTTTTTATTTTATTGGATAGAGACTCAAAATAGTTACGTTACTTCAATTAAAACTCAAATTTCGAAATTTTCAAATATCTAAAATTTTCAAAAAGAAGTATGCATAGCTTACGAGTTACAACTTCAGAAATTGCTTGACGTATCTAATACGTCCTTAACATATAGCGGGCGGCGCACGTGGACGTTTTAGTTGCGTCCATATCAGAGAAGATGTTAATGGGACTAACAATAGAAAATCTCAGACGCATTAATCTACCTTCCCTCTAGAATTTAGAGTCTTTTCACACCTTCTGGCTTCATCCATTTGCAGTTAAACCTAATTCTGTGACAAATGGTTGCTTAGGTCTAGTATTGTCTTTCAACATCCAAACAATGGCAACTGTATATAGTCTATGCAGGGAATGAAACAGCACTAGATTTTTGAAAAGAACAGCCGTGAATAGACTCGATATTGGTCAGCTATTACTTAGACAATGCCACAAAAGAACCGAAGGGTTCGACTAATCTTAAATAAAATAAATACATAAATAATTATTTTATTTAGAGTCTACCCACTCAGTTATATAACTGATTTTCAGTGGGGGACTTTAAATCAAAGCGACCAAGCCAACCCTGCAGGCCCCGACGCAATCGACGATGTGAGCGATAGCCAACCAAAGATCGATATTTTTAATATTATATTCTCAAGCGCCACGCGTTTGCCTTCATTGCTTACAGGGTTGCAAGGTTCAAACATGTATTTTGTATTTATATTAAATGAGGTTCAGTCAGTAAAGCAAACCTGTCAATAGCGATTCGGTGGGTCCAACTGACGAGTGCCGAACAAAGAGAGAGTATGAGACTTAACTCTATTGCCTGTCAATCGCTTCTTTGAACCCAAATATCTTTTAAAAATGATGGTGCTGTTTCATTACCTGCATAGGCTATATCTACAATCAAAATAAAAGATCTAGCCATAACAAACATATTCAAATTTGCTTGAATTCAGGAGATTGAGCGTAAATCGCACGTGACGCCAGTAATCGGTAGAGAAAATCTGAATGTGCGGGACGGCGAGGTCATATTGCTCCCGCGGCCGTACGGCTGCCGAAGAGTACTGAGCCAATTCGGCTTACGGTCAAAAGAGCGCGGGACCATTTGTTCTTTTTGACCTGTCGCTCTTATTGAGTCGCTCTTATTGGTCATTCGCTCTTATTGGAGTCTCTCTTTTTGATCATTCGCTCTTTTTGGAGTCGCTCTTATTACCGCGCTCTTTTTGGGTTCGACCTTATTGCGGCGCTCTTATGGGCGGTTATTCGGTTACCACCAATACGACGCCCATATCTACGAAAAGAGAATGAACTCGGCTCGGCGGCGCGCATCTAACAGTGCGGGGCAGCGAGGTTATATCGCTCTCGCGGCCGCACGGCTGCCGACGAGAACCGAGTCAGCAGGGTTGGTAAAGTAGAAATCTTTATTTTATCGCCATTGCCTGTATCGCCGCTCTTCATTCAAGCGGAATAAGTAGTCTTGTCAACCTGCCAACCCTTATTCCATGATGACTCGCGTCACAGACTTCGGGCAGTGTTGCCGATAAGGAAGCTTCACTCCGTTCAACATAATAGAAAGGCAATTGAAATGTGTCGTGTTTGAAGCGAGTTCTATTTGGCAACATCGAGACACGCGCGGCTTAGCGGAGGGTCAAGCGTTATGATGAAGGTATAATTGATACATGAGTCGGCCTCTTTGTAAATTTAGTTTCTTTGAGGGAAAAGAAGTGGCGATAAATTCAAGATTTGAGCTTTACATACCTGTACAAACCACATCCCGACGTCTAGAGGTATCACCCAGTGTTCGTCGAAGTCTGGTATTGATTGAGGGTGAGGCTCAACTCAGCTGGCTAATCTAACTGTCAAGTGGGAATCAAGTTCTAAAGAGTTCCACCAGGCTCCCCGGACCCAAACGTTTAGGATACCACTATTGGTTTCCATTCGCTTTTCACTCTTGACGTCCGAGCTTCAGGCTTTGAGAGTGGATTAAAAGCTCTTGCAATTGACGGGGAGCAGAAGTTCCACGTTTCGTTTTGTCAAAGTGGGACGGTTTTGGGGGGCAAATATTATTATGTTTGACGGACGGAACATTTCCTTCACAAATTTGCTTTCAATTCAATTCTGTCCTTGCTTATAAGTGTTACGCTTCTCTTATCACGTGGTTTAGACAAGGCAGCATGTTTTACACAAGTTGAAAAAGATTTAAAACTGGCAAAAGCTTTTATTTATTTATTATTTATTATTTATTTAACGTCTATTTTATTCAGTTATAAAAACTGATTTACAAAGGAGGACAACTAAATAAATCTAATAACTTAGATGCAGAAACTACAATAAACTACATTTAAGGACATATTTGAAATATTTGCATTACAACAACAATGCATTTAAACACAACAATTTTGTTAACAAATGAAAATGATATAAAATGTATTTAATTAATGAATCAAATATTAAAAAGGGTAAGAATAAAAATAAAATAAAAAAGGGAAAAAAAGAAAAATAGAGAGAGAGAGAGAGAGAGAGAGAGAGAGAGAGAGAGAGAGAGAGAGAGAGAATTAACTAATTAATTAATTGTTGTGTGGCTCGTTGGTCTTGTTGTTAGCGTATCTGCTTCCAATGCAGAAGGTCCAGGGTTCGATTCCCGCTAAAGTCAGAAGTTTTTTAACTTCTGATTTGGACTTAAGTCCATCAGTTCTTGTCTTAGGAGTTTGTAAACAGTGACTTGGAGCCGTCCTAGCAACGAAGCACATAATAAATTTCAGAGTTGTTCTGAATCGGCCTTGTTGATTCTGGCGTTGATTCGGGGGTGTTCGCACTGTCCATACCACTGATTGCTATATTTCCTATTAAAAATATCGATCTTTGGTTGGTTATCGCTCACTCGTCGATTGCGTCGGGGCCTGTAGGGTTGGCTTGGTCGCTTTGATTTAAAGTCCCCCACTGAAAATCAGTTATATAACTGAGTGGGCAGACTCTAAATAAAATTTATTTATTTATTTTATTTAAAAAAGAAAAACGAAAAAAAAAACTGATTTATTAGACGATCCCACTCAAACGAATAATATGAGGTTTGCCAAAAATCAGGAACAGCAAATCAGGGAGTATAATTCAAAAACTTTCGCGGAAGAAACCACCGAACGCGAATCTTTATTCTTGTGTTCAATCTTCATTTTTGTGTTTTAGAGCTTTGCTATAATGCCATGCATGTTTACAAAATTGCTTTTTGTTGTGATTGTTGAATTCCATAAATCCAACAGAAAAGTGCGATGTTGTTGAAATTTCTACTTAATTTGTAATCTTGGGATTGCTGTAAACATTATCGTTGTTGATGAAGCGTGGACCGGAAGAATGTTGAATGTACATTTTGAACCTAAAATATTAATTTTGCGCTGTTAAAATATTCGAGGTACAGCCAACATTGTTCGTCAATAAAATGTTATTCTTAAAAAATGTATCTTCAACGTTCTTTCATCCGAGGTAGAAAAAAAATTACCGTGTAAATGGAATTTTTGGAGGTCCGTCAACATGTTTTTACTTTAAAATATTTTGGGAATTGTATATCCATCAATCTTAATTATTATCTTATATGATACTTTTACATTGAAATATATTTATATACTAGGGATCTTGCGTATGAGCTAACATTTTTTTCTTTTAAACAGAAGGAAACATTTATCAACCATATGCCTGACTGACTATAGTTGTGAAGGTGCTATTTGGTTCTTACACCAAATAAAAACTCAAATAGTACACAGTTTATACGCCTTTCTGATGGCAAATACGCACCGAAAATCCATTTTTTTTAAATGGTTCGTACGCCCCTATGAAACGAGACCCACGATATATTTAGTTGAAAGAACGACAGTCTGATAGTCGTCATAAATCGCAGATTGCCTTCACCCGAGCCTGAACGTATGAATGAAGCAAGTTACTGCTACGTCGGACTAGCCAGTAGCCATTACAGTGATATATTTAGTTGATTCCCGTGAATACAATCTGACGGATGATTATACACCAACAACTTGGAAGACTGTTTGTCGAGATTTCGGAACATTTTTATTTGTGTCTGTAGAAGTGTTACTAGGTTGACTTTATCGCCAATATTAAAACTAAGATTTCGGAACATTTTTATTTGTCTCTGTAGAAGTGTTACTAGGTTGACTTTATCGCCAATATTAAAACTACTCAAAATAATCTGAGTTGAGGAATATTTCACAAGATGGTACGATTCTTAATATGTCCTTTGTAGCGTCAGAACAAAATCCTGCATTAAAAAATAACAAAATATTATATTTGGTAGTAGTTTTCATTACATAATAAATGAAACGAATATAAGTCATACTGATTATAATATTTTAATCTTTTTTCATACCACATAGGACATATAATTAATTTTTTCGACCTCATAATTCTAAAAAAATTGTGCCTGGATATTATGAATGTGACACATTTTAAAAATATAATTAGGTGAGGTGAGGTGAAGTGAATTATATAAATGTAATTGTATTTTTTTTAATCATAAATATAATAAATGAAAATTAAATGAATGAACCAAAATAATTTCCAAAATAAAATACTTTTTTCAAAATTGTCTATAATTGGTGCAGTACCTGGTAATTTTTAAACTACGATGCCCAAAAAATTTAAAATTTGGCCTATCTATATGCCCTTTATCCATGTCTCATTTATTGACTTATGAACTGAAATCAGCTAAATATTTGAGTATAAAGACAAAAAATAAACTTGCGTTTGAGGGCGTTTAACCGTAGGAAAAGGTTGCGTTAATTTTGGTAAAATGCACCAAAAAAACACAAAAAGCTAAACAAGTGATTTTTAGAACCTCATAATATTTTCTGACCAAGTTAACAAGAACATGACTAAAGTCATACTCTAGACAATGATGTGTGCACTGTCTGGGATTTCTCAAGCGTGCTATGTTAAATGAAAGCAAAGCAGCGATCTGAAGCGTACGTAGAGTTAAACCGGAAGATACAAGTTTGCTGCATTTAATATTCAACACTCATTCATAATATGCAGAGTGTAGAACTATACACTGTTGTTTTCAAGTCACTTCAGTTCAGACACTTAATCAAACTACCACAAAACCAGCAACTTTCAACACTAAACTTGATAGCACACATCCCATGTCATGAACATCACAAACTGATATACATTCTTGGCTGTCGGAATGGTTCAGTCTCCACTCGGCTTATCTTAACTCGGCTACATCAATTATTAGTAAAGTCCATTGCGGGTAATGAACGATCCCAGGTATCGAGAAATTTCCCCTCCTCCTTACCACCTCCACTCGGCACGGGTGACAGTGCTCGCGAGGAGTTGGAATGCGGTAGGCCGCATGACCCATTCATCCAGGTGTCATTGTTAAGAACGCAATCTTTTGATGTAGTTAAAATGTTATAATTTCTCATTTATTTTCAAATATATGGAATAATCACGTAAAATTAATATTAAAAAAACTTAGTATTTTTAAAATAGCTTGAAAACTGCCGTAATATGAGCAAGTTGTAACTTTATGGTTACGATCAGAATAATCACGTGTATCAGTGTATTACCTCGACGAAACATGGATCAACTCCGGGTCAACGATTTTGGTCTGAAAATTATAATATTGATGAGCCCCACTGCTTTAAAATTGTCAACTTTCAAGTTATTTAAAAAAATAAAATAAGTTAGTTTTATATTAATTTTACGTGATTATTTTGATCGTAACCATAAAGTACAACTTTCTCTGTGGCAGTTTTCAAGCTATTTTAAAAATACAAAGTTTTTTTCATATTAATTTTACGTGATTATTCCATATATATGAAAATAAATTAGAAATTATAACATTTTAACTACATCAAAAGATTACTTTCTTAACAATGACACCTAGGTGAATGGGTCATGCGGCCTACGCATTCCAACGCCTCGCGAGCACTGTCACCCGTGCCGAGTGGAGGTGGTAACGAGGAGGGGAAAGTTCTTGATACCTGGGATCGTTCTTTACTTGCAAAGGACTTTAGTGATATTTCTAGTTCCTCTTCCTAGAATCACTTTTCTACTCTATACGGTCGGAGGAGGAGCTTAGTTGGGATTATTTTTGTCTCGCCTACGCCAATGGCAGCGAACCTTTCTTTCTCTTGGCTATGCGGAACTTTTGTTAGTTGGAGTTAACTCTTGAAATGTTGAAAATGGAGTGTTTGCATGCAAAAATGGTAAATATAAATTATAGCGGACGTAAAAAAAAATTGACGTTTCTATTTTAAATATTTAACTGGGTATACTTCAAAAATTATTTTTAACACCTAATCTACAGCATTATAATACTACACTAAAATGACCGTTAAAAAAAAAATTCTTGTAACTGTGATTTTACACGAATTTTTCATTTTCCTGTCCAGAAATTATTTGTGGGAATTGGTGTTTTGTGTTATTCTTTTTTGTTCCACATAGATACTAGAGCATCGTACCAATCTTAAATGGCCTTTTTAACATCGTATCTTGAAACTGTGCATAAATATAAACTCGAAACACGCAAAAATATTCATTCTGAAATCACACCCCTTCTTGGTAATAAGCATATTTTGACGAAACAACATATTGATAATTCACAGAAAAGGCTGGAGAGTACGCCAATAATGGCCAATATTCTTTTGGTTAAAAATTCTCCAAGGTCACGGGGCATAAAGATCGTCCACATAATTCTTATGGGAGATATTTGTAGATGGGAACTAGCTCGAAAATTACCAAGTTTGACATTTTTCTGGTATGGTGGACCCAATAAATTTATGTTTAACTTGTTAGCCTGAATGAAATGTATATTTTTTTAGTTTAGCGGGGTATTTTGTGTCTTGGTAAGTACTAAATTAACTTTACACAAATATTATGTAAAAACTGATAGTTTGAATATTGCATACTTCATTAGGGTGCTCTCCTTAATGTCCCACTTTTCTGTCCGTCCGTCCGTCCGTCCATCTGTGCGTGTGTCACGTCTCACGATAAAAACCGAACATGACCTCCTATTGACTTGCGGAACTTGTATTTTATTTCTAACTGCCCTTAACAAGGAAGATATCGAATGTATGGTGATCCTGGGCTTAGGGAAATGGGACTAGATTTACCGAAACCAGGGATATATTTAAATAAGTTCAGCTGTCGCACCCTTACAATCAGTGCCTCCCACCACCAGTACCAGATTTTTAATGCTTATTCTTAATGCTTATGTTTTATTTATTTTTTGTTTATTTGCATGTTTATACAATCAACAACCAATAAATTTCATCTACAAGATTGATATATGCAATATGGAATTTAAAAATATAAATTTTCAACCCTATTAATTTCATCTTATTAACTGTTCGCAAGCAGATTTTTACCTTTATCTTATTTCCTTTGGTTATTGAGCATTATGCGCTTTGATTTACTGTCCTCCACTGAAAATCAGTTATATAACTCAGTGGGTAGACTCTAAATACTATTTATTTATTTATTTGTTTATTTATTTAAAACTTTATACGCCTTACCATTCCCATCTCCCTTGCTATTCACAATATAAAGTTTCAACCATAGCAATTTATCATTAAGTCACCTACCTGATTTTTCTTTGTAATATTTTATAAAGAAGATCAAATTTAAATTTATACCGTGCCATGCTATGAGATAATATTTTATTTACAGAAGTTTTAGGACATTCTTCAATATTCGTACTTTGCTTGGGCACTGATAACTTTACTGTTGAGTGCCCTTAAACAACACTAACTAACTAAATACAAATAAATAAACTGTTGTTAAGCTAATATTCGGTCCATTACGGCTCGGTGAACGCCAATGTTAGTCTTGCTTCAAGCTAGAGTCGATGCAAAAAGGATGGGAAGGAGATTCTAGGAAAACGTGTTTTTATAACCGTATAGTTTATGCAGTCAGCTGATAAAGTAAATACTGGACCTTGATCACATTAGGCTCTGTAATCCGTAAGTCCACAATTTGTTAGGGCTTCGCATACACGAATCTAGCAAATGAGAAAGTAAAGTACCTCGTCCACGTATTTATTAAGTTATTGTTATTTTTATTTAATACTTATAACAGCATCACTGGCATGTGACATTATACATTTTAAAAAATATATAAATTCGATAATTCGGTAAATGATGTATTTCGAGAATTTCTAATATTGGTATTAATTTATATTTAACAATTAATTGGACTTATCACTGCTCTTAGGTAGGAAAATAAGTTTTTTATGAAATATTTCGAAAAGTTTCACTTCTCTTCGACAGGCAGACATTATTTACAAAAAAAAAACATCTGAATAAATAATAACCACAGCTATGTGGATGAAAAAGAATTGCAAAGAAGTTTTTTTGTAAGTAATTTTAACAATGTGAAAAGAAAAACATTTAATTTAATTTGATGAAACATTGAGAGCAGGGTAGGGTTTAGTTGTAATAACTCTATTGGACCATACACTAAACTTTAATAAATAAATTACAAGATTTTAAACAATATTCGAAGATATATCAGTCGTCTTCCGCGGGTTTTATTGACAGGTAGCCTATAATAACAGTAAGTACAAGAAAGCGAAACAAAATAAGAACTGTTATCTCAATGTGACCAAACAGTAAATAGAAAATGCTTACCAAACATAAAAAACAGAGTTGTAGCCAATGAACAAAGAACGAAAGAACCTCTGTTTTACTATGCTGGTTAGGAATAAACACTTTCCAAATATAGCAGGAAAATCAATACTGAAAGTACTATAAAAATTACGTTGTTAGGTACAGACATAATGGCTGCCTCATTAAACCTTCATTTATGCGGAATAGTTTCATGGTGAATTCATGGTGTTTTTTTTTTTTTTTTTTTAAATTTCTAAATTGTAGTAAATAAAAGCAATTACACCCACGGGAGTGTTTCCCGATCAACCAAATCGAGAAATAATGATAGACGAGTCCTTCCACTTTACATAATGATGGTAATATTGTTTAAAATCTTGTTATTTATTTATTAAAGTGCAGTGTATAGTTCAATAGAGTTATTACAATGTAAAATTGGTATTGTTATTATGAATTTGGTATTTTATAATGTGTTGCATTTTACAGCAGTCATTTTATATATCTAGCTATATTTGCTAAACAAATTAATAATTATAAAATAATAACATACGATAAAGGTAGTACATGATATAAATTATACTGAACATACAATGTAGCTAACAGAAATATAACTCAAAACAAAAGTAATATAGAGAATATAATTATGTACGTGATGAATAAATGAAGCAACAAAATCAATATAAATATTTAAATAACAAACAAAAATTTGCATTCATAAAAAGACAACAAAGACAGCGGTGTAGCCGAGCTCGTTTAACCGGTTCCCACTCGAACACCGAAGTTAAGCAGAATCGGGCGTGGTCATGGGTTGAGTGGGTGACCGCTCTACCCTGAAACTCACGTATACCGCTCATTAGAGCAGATGGAGGGTTCGAGAGCTAGTGTAACGGCTTCGTTCTCCTCGACGTCTGCTCGGCAGTCCGGGTTAGTGGAGGAACCTACATGACTGTCAAAGTTACACCGTCCTGTCGGATGGGACTTTAAGCCATTGGTCCCCTTGGTACTTTTCGAAAGGAGTAGGCTACGTGCCGGTACCGGGTTTCCCCTCCTCCCTTCTGTTCATACTTCATCCTCATCTATTACCACTCATCGTCTCGATTAGCCAAAGTGCATAAATATGAGACGTTAAGCAATACCCAATCAATCAATCAAAAAGACAACAAGATGTATTATTTCGCGCTCCATTCCACGAAATACTCCCACACAGCACGGTAACGTTTCCTCAACATTAAAATAAGTTTTCTATTAAACATTCGATATATCCTCACAACGTTTGGTATAGTAATTGTAACATTGATGAAATATCCAAATGTCCCGCTGCATACGAACCTCATAACGTTCATGCAACTTGTATCACAATGTTGTGTAAACGACCAGGTAACAACATTGTAAGGTGTTATACTCATGTTCATGTAACTTTGTGGTAACATTTAAATAGTAACATGGAGAAACGTTACTAGAACGTTGCTTTTACACTTCTTAAATAATGTAATAATTATGGTTGCTGCAAATATCTTTTATCGATGATTATTCGATTATTGGATAATCGATTGACTATCGATAAAAATCGGTGTCTGCGAGTATGTACTCACTGAATTGACGTAAAGATATACTACTGATTGTGCGTATATATTATTTCGAAACACCGATTATAAATTAAATTATATTTTCGTGTATTGATAATTGGAAATGGGATCATATGGTGGCAACCATATAGTAATAATTCAGTTTCAGAAATCATTTGCTAGTGCAGCAAACATATTACCTTTTCACACAACTTAGGCCTAGATCAAGAAACGTACAGCACTGGCACAAATTATGACAATTTTAACATTTTATTCAAGTCGCAGCCATGGTAGGCCTATAGCCTAACAGCATGGGACCATAATCAATTTAAGGCTGATACAAACGCGCGAGCGTGGCTGGTAAAAACGAATCAACTGCAAGGTATAGGAATAGATAGATATATGTATAAGCAAATATAGGTAATCCAAGATATGAGCTTGACACAATTCAATCACTCACTCAGCGGTATTAAAATCCTTCAGGCATTGGTCAAAGCATTTAAACACGATCACGAATGAGAGAGGCAACGAACAAACGCACTTTCAGCAATCAGTCGATGAAGATGGAACCCACAGTGGTTCCGAAACGTCAAACTCACACACGAGTAAGGTAACGACGCGACGCGTCGAAACGACCCGTTTAACACCTTTTTTAAAGTCATTCCGTCTCTTCCCGTCCGTCCGCCCTTTGACGCCGCGCTCCATCACGTTAAACACAACAGCCACATGAACACGCGTCTTTCTCTCCCGACGACTGATTGTTGAAGGAGCAGAGCACGGACAAGACAGGACAAGCTACCCCACACCGCAAAAAACCGTTGAGATTTCAAATGTAACGTTCTCTGAAAGTGAAATGAGCCAGTTTCTAACGTTTCCACATGGTTTTTTCCAAGACATTAACGGAAAATGGCACGACATTGTAGCAACGTCAATAAAATGTATCTAAGTAAAGGTCAATATTGTTTGTTTTTTATCCACCGAAATGTTAGTTACTAAATGTTGCAACATCGTTGTGAGAATGTTTTTGAACACCAAAGAATATTGTAACAAACATATCATTTTCCGTACGTTGTATAGATGTTATAATTTGAACTAACATTCTGGGAACATTGTAACATAAAAAGTAACGTTTTGAAAACGTGGTGTGCTGTGTGGGCTTTAGCAGTTGTACAACATCTCATAAACTCCAAGACTTTACCATAAACCGACTTTATAAACCTGCATTTATGTAATAAGTTGCATTTATTAATCTCCTTTGTTAATAGTTTTTATACAATTTAAAAGTAAATATAAATAAATTAGTAAATAAAATAATGAATTAACTTATCTGTCCACTGAATGTGTTGACTGACAGTGCTGTATAATTGATATTGTTTTAATAAATTATTGTGTTTTTTGTTTATTTTTATATAGTTTTCCCATAACTAAAAGTTATATTCTTCTTGGTGTATATTTTTTATATTGTTGTTCATTTAAATTATCATAATATGTATTTTGTTATTATTACTTGAAGGATATCACACATAACAAAATATGCGTGTATGGAATATTATCTTGGTGATATTTTAAAATGAATCACTATAAAATAAAAATAAATCAATAAAATACCCCAAATAAAATTAAATAATTAATGCAATTGATTGAAATAGAAGTTCAAAATAATGTTTTCTAGAGTGAAAACTGTATATTAAGTCAGGAAGGATAGAAGTGGACGTAATTTTACCCGCGACCAGTGTTAGAGAAGGAAACCATTCTATTTGTGGTTCAGTGACCTGTTATTGAACGAGTGAGCGTAGCGAACGTAGTGATTTCCATTCGACTTAAACGGCCCTTATTGTTTTTCTGCGTGCGTGCGTGCGTGCGTGCGTGTGTGTGTGTGTGTGTGTGTGTGTGTACGTTGAAAATCAGCCGAATCGCTGAACAGATTGCGCTGAAATTTTAAACAGACATCCGGTACGAGTTTATTGAGAACTGCTAACAAAATCAGCAAGATTCATTGCGATTTAAACCTACAAGAAATGATAAACTGAAAAATAGACTTCCAATGTTTTGAAATAATTATTTTAACGACAATGTTTTAGATTTTGAAAAGATATTTTTTGTTTGTTTTTCGCCTGGCCGTGAAATGCCGTGCCCATGCAAGGTCTGTCGAATGTTGGACGTCAAGGTACCCCCAAATTCCGCTCGTAGATTGAGTAAACCTTGCAATATTTTCACGTATTTCGTACTGGCTTTGTTTACCATAGTAGGCCCTATTGCCACAGATGATGGACTACACATGCGTTATATGCATTTCAAAACATGTTTAATTATTTTTGAAATACAATCTAGAAATTACAAAATCTTTCCCGACCAGGGGATTGAACCCACGTCTCCCACATTTCGGCTACAAGGGCGCTTTAGCCAACTAGACTAGGGAAACGCCAAAGTCGTAGTTAGACGAGTGAGCGAGTCGTGTGGTGAGTACCCGCGAACATTTTGCATTTTTTAGGCCAAAATGCTCCACTGTAGCCTATGATAGGCTAGGGAGGCCTAAGGTAAGGGGAAGAAAAGAAATGTTACCGGGTACTCAACACATGGCTCACTCACTCGTCTTACAACGACTTTGGCGTTTCCCTAGTTAAGTAAACACAAGAGAGATTTGTTTACCTTGATATCGAAGCAGGGAGCGGATACAATGGCTCTCTAAAGGAATCTGTTAACTAAGAGCCTCACAAATTGTCATGATTTCGTTTCAAAATAAAATTATAGAGCTTTAAACAAGCAACACAATAGAAATTACTAACAAACATATATTGTGTTGATACAGGGTAGAGTCAGGGCTCTGATTCTTAGACTTTGAACAGAATTGAATTGTTATGAATGAAGAATCCCTGATAAAGAAAAGCAAAAAATTAATTTGGTTAAAATCCATTAAAAATATCTCTTCACGACTCTAATACTAAGTATTAGATGTTGTTGTTGGATTGAAATTTATTTTAAGAATCAATAAACGTTAATCTTTATTAACATGCAATACTCTAGTTAAGAAGGTCGGCGCCTCGAAACCAGAAACTGATATTGCAATGGGATTTGGAATGGGAATGTTTTTTTTAAATTTTATAAACGTAATTTTTTAATTGCCCTGTGACATTACCACATAAATACTCTCAACCATGACTAGTTTGTCACTTTAAGAGGGACCAAATATAACTGCTGGAAATCTGCAATAAATGTATTTGGATTACGCGTTAATTATTACTAGACTGATATATCTAAGCAATTGAATAAAGGAACTACTTCAAAATAAAATTAATTCGGGATTGCAAGTCAAGTATCCAACTGACCGCTTGACTAAAATGGCTGTTTAATTTATTTACTTTTTTGGCACGCACTTTATGACAATTTCATATTTATTTATTTTGTATAAATAGAGCATCTATTTTGCACTCTCGCTAACGACTTAATGGTGTTGTTTAACTTCATTAAAGAAACAAATTTAAATTATTATTCCGATACTTAACTTATTGTAATTCATTTATAAAAAAAACTTAATTAAAAATGTATAATTATACACACACATTATACACAAACTATGCATTGCATTAAAACCCTGCATTCTGCTATTATTTCATTTGTTATTATGCTTGCAGCTAGCGATGTAAGGGTAAACTAATTAGTTCGTCGAGTTTTAAAAATAGAATAATAAAGACAGTCTTTGGATGTTTGTTATAATGTACAATAATAATAATGAAATTAATTAAACATATATGTGCGGTTTGCATCAATCGTCTTAAGTAAAATTAATATTTTATGTTTTACAATTCAAGGAATATCAAAATTATATTGAGGATAACTTTGAGCTGAGAGCTGTCCTTTGTAAACTTAACATTATGTGTGTTTTGTGTATCATTTTATGTTATATGTTTCCATTAAGGCTATTCGACCGCGTTTTTCTATTTTCCCAAATATGCTTCAAAGTCAAAATATCGCGAATGAAACCTGGCTATTTTAGAAAATCAAAACAATTTTTTTCTAATCGGGCACATGGCTAATATCGCCAAGTCAAAATAATGTCAAACTTCAATTCGCCCAAGCACACCATTGACCTTACAACGTTGGTAGTTTTTAAACCGGTTTTCTAGAGGCCATGACTGAGAGATTTTTTTAAAAACAATTGTCTTTTTTCGATTTTTTTCGTTTGACGGTACAAATCGGTAGAGGTAGTGAGAAATGGTGATATAAAAACCCAAATTTCGTTTTATAAAACCCAAATTTCGCGTTTTTCGCGATTTCATGTAGATGGTCAAAAACATAATATCTAAATAAAAAAAAATAAAAAAATCTAAAATCAATTTTTTATTAAAATAAAAATTTTGAAAAAAGGAGCCCTGGAAGTAGGGATGACATCAATTCGAGTCGATCATTGTGACCCACAAATCTATTCAGAATCGATTCCAAAGCAAAAATAATTATTTGTATGCACCATTATTTTGGTGGACTATTTCCGTGGAGCCCGTGACGTCACGAAACGATGTACCGCCCGCTGCGCGTGTAATGTTCGGTCTGGACCGGCACCTCCACCAAAATTCAAAAATTCTGGACCGGCACCTCCACCATCCTCCCACTTTTTGAGTATTAAAATGTTTAATTTCGCGAGTTATTCGCGTTTTGACCAGCTTTGTACAATTTCGTTTTGTTATTTCGCGATATACACGAGATTTTGCGAAATTCGCGTTTTCAAAATGTGTTTTTTCCAGCTCTAAATGATGTAATTCGTCGACAATATTACATTTTAGGCAATATAATGGATATTTAAAAAAAAAACGAGAATTTCGTAATCACCATTTTTCACTACCTCTAAATCGGTACAATATACCATGGTCATGGTAAATCATGGTTAAAAGTTATTTTTAACAGTTATCTCATTTCTTGCAAGAGAGAATATATGTGGCAATTTTAGCTTGAGGTTCCAACTTCTGCCACACACAAAGTTTAATATTTTAGGAAAGTTTCCTTAAAATGTATTACTGAAAGTTTTTGTACAATTTGTCAGACACGTTTATATAAAACGTGGCAGTTAATTAGCGTGGATTCGACAATGAGTTTTTTAAGACTAATTAATCGATATTATCAACAAAGGAAAAGGGGAAGAGAGGAAATTGCTCTCGGCAGATCATCTTTTGTCTAAGTATCAAGGGGAAGTAAATTAGATGTTAATTAATGTATAAATGGTGGCTTTGTTTCTTAAGGGAAAAGTCATTGGCCAAATTAAATTAGCTTCATTTTACAGACTTGAGAACGTGCTGTGTATTAAGAGCCTGCGAAAGCAATGGTTCGTGGAGGGGGGGGGGGGGGGCGGTCCTGGCAGAATGGCATCTAATGTATTTGAAACTTTACAATTTCGCCTTGAAAACTTAAATTAAGTCAAGATAGGAAGATAAAACTTAACTTAATTTTACTCACAAAATAACAGAGAAAGGGCATTGAGCTTTGGTGATATAAATACGTAGTTCAATAGGAAAGGCTCACTGGTTCTAAAATTAAACTCTGGTGTACAGAATCAGGAGATATTAACTTAAAAACGCCATCGCCGTAGTTTATAACACTCTTAAAGTAAAAACTGTCTATTCAATAGAGGTAAAAAGTTTAACATTATCTGTTTCCCGCGCTTTTTTTGTGAAAAGGCATGTGACATGTGACTAAACAGAAGGGTCTTTACTACGCCCAAGTAGATTTTGAGTTATTCATGAAAACGTGATTGAAAATGCGATCTTCTTACTTAGTGCAAACGTAGATATGACCCCCCCCCCAAAAAAAATGCAATGCCTTTCTTGTTCTTATGTAATGTTTAGTACTAGATTGATTAGTATATTAGACTGCGATGTTTACGAATGAAATTGACCACGGTCTTCTAGATCACGAAGCAAAATTCACCCCTCGGCCGTTCACCAGCTCGTGTTGAAAAAATAGTCCTTTGTTGAGATTTACTTTATAAATGTAATTATAAAACCACTTATTGTAAAAAAAAAATGCATACACAAATTTGCAAATCTCGCTATACAAATTATTGTTTATTAGTTTTTCTTAATCCTATTAAAATCCTATTAAAAACAAATTTTATTCCCAAAAGGCTTCTTATAAGTAAGATAAACAGCAAAATTGCGTTTTTTTCAACGAGCACACTGTGATTGGTTGCTGGGTTATGACGTATTGCTCTGTTTTTTCGCCATTATTACGTGTAAAATTGTAAGCTCACTTTTATGATAGAAAATGTTCTTATAATAGGGAAAATGTTAATGTTCATAAAAAAACAGACCCTGAATATAGTGGACAATAAACATATTCGTGAGTCGTCCCTATTTTACTATTTCGGACGAATAAGATAGAAATGTTGGTAAATTTTAGAGATAATCTTATTTTGTTGAAATCTTTAACAAAATTTTGCCGATATAGTTAATGCAGTGAAGTTTTTATTAGTTTAATAGGCAATTTGCACCAATTTAAGATTTAAGCTACAAAATATTTATTTTTAGAGAATAAAATGTCCTGAGTCCAAATATCGCGTTTTTTAATGAATAAAAAATGTTTTATATATATATTGTGGCTTGAAGATTTCTATTTTGGAACATATTATGAAACTCGCATATGCCATTACAAGACATGGTTTTGGCTCGATTTTATTCAAGATTTCACACAAGTGCATTGCACTAGGCTGTACAAATCGATTGAATATTGATTCTGACGTTACCTGTCATGGATTCGAAATTACACGATCGTGAATAAACATATTTTCGCAATAAAACAAAAAAACTGGGGACCCTTTTAAGTAAAATTTCATGGCCTTGAGCGTGACCCAGATCTAGTCAAAACTGCGCCACCCCAGCCTGTTGTATTTTTGCCGAGAGATAATCATGCTTTTGTATTATGAAGATATTTTTTTGCGTTATACTGTATGTACATAGAAATTTAAACACCTATAGAAGCTAGATTTCGCAGTTCATTTAATCCACCCCTTTCCCTGACAATTTGAAGTCATTTTGAAATACCTTTTTTGCATGCTAAGTAGACGAATTGTAGCCAAAATATTTTTAAGATGGCCGTCAGTTTTAAAAGGTGAGCATACTAGCCATTGACAT
This sequence comes from Sweltsa coloradensis, assembly GCA_024449915.1. Lineage (NCBI taxonomy): Eukaryota > Metazoa > Arthropoda > Insecta > Plecoptera > Chloroperlidae > Sweltsa > Sweltsa coloradensis. The sequence continues at coordinate 316,740 of JAMZAV010001005.1, forward strand.
CAAATGATTACTAAATTCCCTTATGCAATAACTTCTTATTGTTTCTGTTTGTTCAATATCATGCTGCCAAGCTAAAATTATATGAAACAATCCAGTAAAAAACTTAAATGCATTAAAAAAGCATAAATTAAAAACTCCAAATCGCCATTTTGAATATGGCAGATTGACTCTTCAATTTTCTCTCTCGCGCCTGTGCGGACGTATTGGAAACTGCCTATCTAGCCTACTATATGTGTTAAGATATCTATGGTACTGTATATTAAGACCGTGACGTCACACTTTTTTGGGGCGGAGTTAAAACGGTGTTTTTTTTAAAAGAGAAGTTAAATTATTTTTTATAAAATACATTTGTGCTTCAAATTTTGTTTTGAAACTGTTTTATGTATGTAAAACCTAAGTTTCAACTAAAAAAAATAAATAAAAATAAAACTTCATGCAAATAGAAATTTTTTCTCTAGTTGCATTATATTATGAACTTATATTTGAGACGTAAAGGCTTGTTATGTACGGCAGTAATGATATCGACTATTAATGATGAGTACAGGGATGAAGATACATACCAAGTGATTGATGAGTCGGTTTTAAAAACAGCATATCTGTTAACCCTTGACCTTTCCCCCAGCGCACTGAGAGGGGCACTAACCGTCTAACGACCTCTGGAACCGAGAGAGGGATTCACTCGAGGGGAAACTGTATCTATTATTGCAACGAGACTAAATTAGAGCAGTAGCTGAACAATTTATTTCTGAAATAATATTCTTTAATTTGTATCGAGATGATTTCGGGATGATTTCGGAGGTGGCTCGTTGGTCTTGTGGTTAGCGCCTCTGCTTCTTTGTAGAAGGTCCAGGGTTCGATTCCCATCAAAGTCGGAAGTTTTTTTACTTTGATTTGGACTTAAGTCCAACAATTGTCTTGGGAGTTTGTAAACGGTGACTTATGAGCCGTCCTAGCAACGAAGGACATAATAAATTCAGAGTTGTTCTGAATCGGCCTTGTTGATTATGGCGTTGATCCGCGGGTGTTCGCACTGTCCATACCACTGATTGCTATATTTCCTATTAAAAATATCGATCTTTGGTTGGTTATCGTTCACTCGTCTATTGCGTCGGGGCTTACAGGGTTGGCTAGTCGCTTTGGTTTACTGTCCCCCACTGAAAATCAGTTATAAAACTGAGTGGGTAGACTCTAAATACAATTTATTTATTTATTTATTTTATTTATTTATTGTCATATCCTACATGCAGCCTTTGTACGAAAGGGTATTGAGAAAGATGACGACATCGAATATAAACTATGATTTTTTAAAAATTCTTTTCTTTGCTAGTTGGTCTTGTGATTAGAGGCTCTGCTTCCAATGCAGAAGGTCTGTTCGATTATTGCCATATACACAAATTTTTAACTTCTGATATGGACTTAAGTCTATCTGTATTTATCTTATGAATTTGTAAACGGTGACTTTGGAGACAATTCTGCAGTTTCTTTTTACTGATTCATTTTTATAGTAATTCATTGAAGTGTATATTTATTTTACCTATTTTCTATATTTTATAGGTTTACTAATGATTGTAATAATGTTGTTATCTTTTATTATATTTATTGTTATAAGGTTGGCAGTCACCAAGTGTGTTTGGAGCTCTGCTCTTTTCTGCCATCCTCGTGATACATTTAAACAATGAATGTGTTACGGAACAAATAATAAATAAAATAAATAAATAGCGAGGCACATAATAGATACTTAGGTTTGTCCTATTAGCCTTGTTAATTTTGGTGCTGTCCGAGTGAAGAATCGTGTCCAGCTCGATTGATCGGTTCACCTCCCGGATGGTGTCGGCGCCTACAGGATTGTCTTGGTTTGCTTTAAATTTAATGTCCTGCATTGAAAACCAGTTATGTGACTGAGTGGGTATAGACTTTAAATACAAATTTATTTTGTTTTTATTTATTTTAACAGGTAAAGATAAATCTTATTCGTGTACATGCAATTTTTTAAATATCTTCTCTTCGAAAGTAGAGATCGAATCTGTTCAAATGCTGAAATATGACACAAACATGAAAGTTGTTCATTACAGGGGCGCCGGGTTTCTAAATTCCGAGGGGTGCTGAAATATTTCACTAACATTTCGAAGGCTGCCAGTCAGTGATTTTCAAGACGTTTTGCTGCAAATTGTCATGATTTCAGCATATTTTATTCAGTGGCGGATAACCCTGATTCAGTAGATTCATTTTCTAGATTTGTATATAGTTATAGTGTGGCTCGTTGGTCTTGTGGTTGGTGTATCTGCTTCCAGTGCTCACTCGTCGATTGCGTCGGGGCCTACAAGGTTGGCTTAGTCGCTTTGGTTTACTGTCCCACACTGAAAATTAGTTATATAACTGAGTGGGTAGATACTAAACACAATTTATTTATTTATTTAATTAATTGTATAACGAAAACTTCTACGTATCTAGGGAGGGGAGGAGAAAGTGAGTTCGGTTTTACAAAATCAGGGCTAATTTCATTAGTATATTTCAGGAATGTGAAAGAAAAGTAAAGTTATTAATATAAAATTGAATTTTCAGTTATTTTTCCGGTTCACGTTCTTTTCAGTACAAAGTACACCAATTAAAATAAAACAAATGAGTCTATTATTTATGATTTGGAAAATAACTTCACTGTCCATGGCGTTTTTACATTGCATGAATGTCTTAATTCCTTAAAAAGACAACGCCTCAAAATTATTCAATGTACACACCTTAGTTTTGACAGGAGTAGTGGTTATTCAGATAAACGTTTTACTATGTGCTTTGTCGCTAAAACTGCTTCTGAGTCACTGCTGACAAATTCCCAAAGCAATTAGTTATTAATTTACTTCATATTTGTAGATAAAAAAACTCCTTTGTCTATAAGCTGAAACTTTACCCTCTAGGGACAAACGTGCCACAGCAATCTTTGGTTTTGAGACCTATTTACAACTTTCCTTGAATATTCAAATTTTCACAATTATTTGATTCGTTCATCTAGTCATGTCGAGTGTCATTTGGTGGTAAATTGGTAGACACACTTTATACTGTATTACCACCACACTACCTTAAAATTACATGTGCTTGTATTGATGTTTTAAAATTCCCACCGTCAACCAATTTAAGACACCGCAAGTAATTATTTGAAAATTCATTGATTTAAAACAACTGATTGTCAGCTCATCAACTTTGATAGTTGCACCAGATTGTGTATTAATTTTGTATGTGCTTCGTTTTCTTGATACATTTTGGGGTTTTAGTTTTGTGCGTTTTTATAATATTATTGTATAGTTGTAACATTTTTATCATATATTGTGTATTTATTCATTTATTTATTTAAATAATAAGAGTTTATTTAATATCATGCATTAGTTTTTTTTAATTGAGTTTAATCTTTATGAAAGAATTTGACATTCTTTAAAAAAAATGATGGTTTGACTTTTGTCCAAAAGTCTTTCTCTAACTGAGGGTTGTACATTAAGTATAGTAACTTGGCGCTTTAAGGTGCTGTATAAATACCTTTTGTATATAAAAAAAAAATGGATCCAGAGTTTACGCGTACACTTCATTTAAAACCATTTAATTTTCCTCGGCCTTTTCAAATAGTTTACCTCTCAACATTTTCATTCCCAAACAGCAAACTCAGCACGCTTTGTATTTCGAATGATATGTTTTGTATTTATATCCGTGTCCATGTTTCTATAGCGAATATTTTTCCCTGTAAGGCAAATTCTTCCCAAACGGGAAGAAACGTCAACATCATTCGAGCTCTCGTATGTAAATGAGTTTATTTCTGTCGACCATTTGCATCTATTCAACTGAGCACGGTGCGATTGTGCCAATACGTAAGGGTTGGTAGCAATTTGCCAGGGGCTTTGCATAAGGTTACAACACTCATTAACTCGGGTTCAAGCTCACTTCTATGTTTATATAAATACGTTTGCAAATGCCACACACAATACCTTCTTGTTATTCACAGACCCAAGGGCAGGCGTGGTAATTAGTTTATTAATACAATGATCCATTATTTAGTAACTTTACAAAGCATTGTAATCCATTTTTGGTTCATTTTTATTCTTATTTTCTTTTAACTGGTAGAGGTCCACGAGGAAGAAACATTGAAGATGAAGGAAGGTAAATAGATAATGCAGAGGAAGAAAAATACGATTTGGAGGAAGCGAATTAAACCGGGGGGCTAACCTTTTCAATGCTCTGTTTGCTAACACCCCAGTGCTGGGTTTTTGAGCAAAAGTTAATTTCTCTCATTTGTATTGAAAATAATATTTAACTAATCAAAATGTTTCCTCATCCTTGAAATGAAGTAGATTTCATTACACCCTACACCCTCTTTAGATTGTATTGCTTTTATACTGTCAAGACAATTATTGACATTTGCCACAAGGCCCTAGCCTAGGCCTATGTAAACAATGTGTGAGCTGGTTTTCGTCACCTAGGCGTACTGGCAACGTCGCCTACTTATTATTCCAACTTTCACTCAGAACACTAAAAATAACCGACTCTGAAGTCGGAAAATTGGTTAATGGTCATTGATTATTTAATGTGTAGAGTACTGCACCGAGTATTTCTTTAGTTGATTCCGGCTCTGCTATTTTTCATTAAAAAAATTATTTTTATTCATTTTTATCATTTGTTCTATTTTGATTACTTATTTTCTGCTTATGTGCATAAATGGCCACAATGATTTCATTATGTTTTTAATTATTTCTTGAATAAAGTGGCATTCACCCGCTAAATTAAAAAATATATTTTTCATTTAGGCTAACAAGATATGAATTTAGAAATAACAGAAATGTTATTGGGTCCACCATGACCCGAAATAATTGTCAAACTGTGTATTTTTCGAGCTTGGTCCCATCGGTAAAAATCTACCATAATAAATAACATGAGACGAACTTTATGCCCCGTAACCTTGGAGGATTTTGATCTTTAAAAAATTGACAATTTTCGACGTACTCAACAGCCGTTTATGTAAATCCTTCTCTATTTTATTTTGTAATTTGGGCAAGTGGTTCAGTCCAAATATGCCCATTACCATGAAGGGATGTTATTTTGGAATGCATATTTTGGCGTGTTTATTTATTATTTATTATTTATTTAACGTCTATCCTATTCAGTTATAAAAACTGATTTACAAAGGAGGACAACTAAATAAATCTAATTACATAGATGCAGAAACTACAATAAACTACTTTTAAGTACATATTTGAAATAGTAGCATTACAACAACAATGCATTTAAACACAACAATTTTGTTAACAAATAAAAATGATATTAAATTTATTTAATGAAAGAATCAAATAAAAAAAAGGGTGGGGAATGAAAAGAAAAGGAAAAAAGGAAAGAAAAAAAAAGAAAAGAAAGAAAGAGAATGAATGTATATTTGTGCACAGTTCCAAGACACAATGTAGAAAGGGCCCTTTTAGATTGGTAAGATGCTTGAGTATCTATGTGGAGCAAAAAAATAAGCAGGTTAAAGCCGATTTTATAAATTCGCCAAAACGACAATTTTTGCAAACTTCATGACAAACAAATTGAAAAATTCGTGTGTTCACAGTTAAAGATATAATTTTTTAAGCGGTCATTTTTGTGTATTATTAATCTATAGAGTAAGTGTCAAGAAATTATTTTTGGGGGTAAAAGCCCCTTTAAGCATAAAATGCAATTGATTACATTGTACATTATATAATCCCCTAATACACTTGGTGATATGTTATCAAAATTCGTTGTATTAAACTATAAATTGGTTAAGTTTCTATACAGGTTATTTCTCAATTTGATTAATCAGGAATCACTTCCCTTGTAGACCGGGTTCGATACCCCGATGACGAGATGGATTTTGTAATTTCTGGATTGATTTCCATTACTATAAGCTATTCCAGAGTACCGTCAAAGTATGATAACAGAAGAGATTGTAATAGATTAACGAATAAGATAAATTTAGTTGTTATATTTTGAGGAACTTACAAAATTTCTTAAAATATGTGGAAACGAAACGTACGAGAAACTATATACGAATGTACCTGGTATAGAATCATTGATATAACAAGACTGTAGAAAATATATAATCATGACATCATTCATGTGGTATGTTCTTGCTTTTTATCTTGCTGTTATTATATTGTATATATATTATTGCAAAATTGCCTTAATTGCGCGGAATTATAATATATTTAAGTAACGACGGTGTATTGGGCCCAGTGGGGGGGCGGGGGGGGGGGCGCCCCGCTCATTGGAAATGTTATGTTACAAACAAATTACAAGATTCTCGAACTAATCAATAATTATTCTACATGTAAATTCCAATTTTCTCCTTCACTTCCGAACAATTTACAATTTTATTGAAGCCTTTTCAAGTTCTTATTAAGATTCATCCATCTTTTAGAAATATCTTCTCTGTTACTCAGATACTCTAAAAACTTTATTCGTCTCTCTCTCTCTCTCTCTCTCTCTCTCTCTCTCTCTCTCTCTCTCGCTCTCGCTCTCTCTCTCTCTTTTCATAAAGAATTTCCTTGAAAATTTCTTTCAACTTGCTTCATTAGAAGAATTCATATCGACGAGGCACTTGGCTTGAAGTTACGAAAGTGCTGTACTTTCTAATGAATGCCGGTGCCACAATGGTTTGAATCTTAGATTGCGCGGTTGCCAAATGAAAGACGATGAATATCTAACATTGGTGCCAAAGATCAGTGAGTAAAATGCAAGGGTTAAGTTAAAGCACTGTGTTTATAACGATGCTGATTCATAAGAAGGATGTATTGAAAAGCTGAAAGAGGGAAATTTGAGTTGGCATTTAAATACAAAAATTCCACCAAAGGTAATAGAACAAAAATAAAAACCCAAAGCAAACTTATTTTGTCTGCAATTATGTTATTGGATTAATTATGTTGTCAGCCTTTGTAAACCAGTTTTTATTACTAAATAGATAGACATTTAATAAATAATATAATACTTACTTATTACTATTTTTTACATTTCCCTTTTCTTTCATGGGAAATTGTATATAATAAACTGTAAATTACACCTTTATGAGCAGGTGAGGTTAACAATGTAATGAATTATCTGGACTGTACACTGCACTTTATCACTTATTACTTTATTGCAGTGTACAGTCCAAATAATTCATTACATTATTAGATATAGATTAGTAGTATGCCAATGATATAACTTTTGAATTAATTGTAAAAATAGATTTCGTTTTTGTCGAATATGAATGTGTTTATTTTTACTTGTGAACCTTGGCTAGTCGACTTCCTCAAACCAGGGGGGCCAAGAATGTGGTAGGACCCTCAACCCCCCCCCCCTCCCCACCCGACTTCAAGGATGGGAATAGGGTTAGATATTTCTCGATTTCTTAAGTCGGGAAACATTCTCATAATGAGTATTTTCATATAGGGATTAGATATTGTTTGCAGTTCAGAATCTTTAGATTTGTGCCTAGTAAATGTCTTCTTTATTATTTTCTATAATATTTCAGTATTCAAAACATTTATCATTTAAAGTGTTTTGTAAATTAATTTAAACATAACTACGATTGCGTGAGATCGTAGCAATTTTACTTTCCACCTCGGGTAGTGGAATAAACTTGAATAAAAATAAATATACATATTTGATGAAGGAGGTTCATTTACCTTTGAAATATCGTAATCTTTGTTTTATTTTGAGTAGTGTATAGTCCTAAAAAAAACATCATGGTCTTAAACCTGAACTACTCTAAAATTGTTTCACCATTGTAATACATATTTGAATTGGATCTTATGTTTATTCTGATTCAATCACTATTCTTATGTGTTAAACATTATAATAATATGTTTTGTGAGAGTATTCTAAATCAGTACTTTAACGTATGACTGTTCCGCAATTCACTACGATTGTAATGTAGAATTTATACGATAGTAAATACTACTTAGTGATAATCCTTGTTAAATCTATGCTTAGTCTTAGTACCGTTTGTTGGTTTGTACGAGGTAAAAACGTTACACCCATTAAGTTAAAGTTAAGCAAGTTAGACGTTAATCCCTAGAAACAAACGTAACATCAGGATGAGTTGTCTTGTGTCTGTAATCGAAGCTACGACCCATCGAATCAAGCCCGCCACGACATGTCTACGTCTGATATTAAATTAACATCTACATCATGCTTGTCGGTTTCTGAGTAGTTAATATGCGTTATACTGAACTGTTCATGTATTTAAACATGTACGTATTTGAGGTGGTAAATTCGATAACCGTGAATTTTCTCAAATATGAATAATTGATTTGGTTTGATGGACTTGACGTGATTTCCATATCTCTTGATGCCACGAGGGTTCAAAGAGAGCGTTCACATCAATGTCAAAATCATCATAAATCTTCATAATATTTCGAATAAATTATTTCGATTTTATCAAACTTTACCATTGATGTAAATTTCTGAATTTTTAAGTTTCAACTCACAGAATCAATGCAAACTTATTCGAATAAAAAGTATTTATTATTTAGTATGAAGTATAACGTATAAAGTATTTTGTATTAAGTATTAAGTATTTAATATTTAGTATTTAGTATTTCGTATATAGAATTTAGTATTTAGAATTTAGTATTTAGTATAAAGTATTTTGTATTTAGTATTTAGTATTTAGTATTTAGTATTTAGTATTAAGTATTTAGTATTAAGTATCTAGTATTATTATTATTATTTTTGTTTTATCCTTGTTGTTATTACATTTTTTAACAAGAAAAGGCGTCGACGCTAGAAAATATTTTGCTAAACACTTGATTCTTTGTGGAAGTCTCGTGCCGCGAAGAGCCTTGCTAAATTACGTGAAACTAACATGGCACTTGTAGTTGTTCTCCCATAAGTACTCCTTACACATGGAAGGGAAATGACTTACTGGGCAGTCTTTGAGGGCGGGCGGCAGGTCGTTCCATGGGTTAACAACCCGAAAAGAAAAAGCACGTCGGCCGAGCACTCCTTTAGCCGGAGGGGGTTGGAGGCGGGGGTGCCTAATATCGTCGCCTCTCAACACGCGGCCCTGGTTGATGCGCGCGCACACGTCAAAATCAGTGGCGCCACTGAGGCATCTTTTAAAAAACACCAGATCGGTGTATTGCAGGTGCATGGTCATTGGCATAACCTGCTTCTGGTCACAGGTGGGGGATGTTACGGCCATGTATGAAATGCAATGCCCTTCTCTGCACCCTCTCAAGCTTGGTAGTGTTCTCAATGGTGGTTGGGTGCCATGCGGGGAGGCCGAAAGTCATGGTGGGCTTAACTAGCGACAGGTAGGCCATCCTCTTGACGCGCGGCGTGCACCCGTTCAGATTGCGGGCCGCGAACCCAGCACCTGCGCCGCCTTGGCCCGCACAATATCGGTGTGAACGTTCCATCGGAGGTCGCTTGTGATTTTGCATTCCGAGGAGGCGCTGCTTGTCGACGTACTCGAGTGGGACACCATCTATGGTGTACAGGAAGTATAGTGGGGTGCGCGCGCGCGCGTGATGTCCATCATCTTGCACTTGAGGGCGTTGAGCGACATGCCATTGTTGTCGCACCAAATCTGAATGTCGTCTAGGTCTGCTTGAAGGGCGTCTGCATCCTCTTGGGTGACCACGATGCAGTACAGGGTGACGTCGTCAGCGTACTGGAGCATTTGGATCCTTGCCGAGGTAGGGAGGTCGGCTACGAAGACGTTAAACAGCAGGGGGCCAAGCACACTTCCCTGGATGACGCCCGAGGGCACGTCCCCGGAATTCTGAGCGCTCGTCGTTGAACTGGACGATCTGCGTGCGGCCGACCAGGAAACTCTCGAACCACTTAAGCAAATTGCCCTTAATTCCATAATGCTCGAGCTTGGATAGTAGACGCACGTGCGGCACTTTATCGAACGCTTTAGACCATCGAGAAAGACACAGTGAATGTGAGCTCCGCTATGGTCGTCCAGCGCCGCCGTCCATGCATCAAGGGCGCCGGCGAGGAGGGTGGTGCAGAACGGCGCTGTCGAAAGCCGTGCTGCGCCGTCAGGGATGACGTTTTGGCTCTCGAGGAACTCACTCGGCCGGTCTCTCACAAAACGTTCCATCGTCTTACCGACCAGTGAGGTGATGCTGATTGGACGGTAGTTCTTTATGTCTCTCTTGTCGCCGTCTTTGTAGATCGGTGCCACAGACGCCGTTTTCCATTCCGTTGGAATGCCTGTTCAAGCGCCATGTTGAAGAGGTAGGCAAGTGAGTCGCAGAGAGCGTTAGCGGAATTTTTTAGCAGGATTGCAGGAACGCCGTCTGGACCCGCTGCGGTATTAGCCTTGGTCCCCCGGAGAAGCTTTTTTATGTCAGCGGGCAAGCAAGTCAGCTCGCTCATGGTGGGCTGCTCTGAAATCTGGGGGGCGGGCGCGTTTCCCTGATGGACGGGGAAAATTTTATCCCCCCGCGAGAAATTGCTCTGGAATGCCTCACTGAAACAGACTGGGCCCCCTCCTTAGGGTCTGTCACGGTTCTTCCCCCTACCTTGAAACTCGCTGCATCGTTTGGAATAGTTGCCTTAGAATTAAAGTAGCGCCAAAAGAACGTTCTGCGGTCTGCACCTCGCCCAAGTCCCCACATCCAGTTTTCCGTGGCCGTCCGGAGGGCCACCTGTGTGGATCTTCTGGCAACAAGATAGGCCTCTCTTGCGTCCTCTCAATTTAATTTACCACCAACGGGCAAACAGTCTGTCCCGGATGTCGATCATCTTTTTTATGTTCTTGCTTAGCCAAGGGAGGAGTCGGCGCTTGTTTCCTCCTACTCTCCTTTTCGGAACATGCTCTTCTGCGCACTCGAAGACGATACGCTTCCAGTTTTCCCACGCTTCGTTGACGTCATCCAGCTGCAGCATCTCCGGCATTCGTTCAGAAAACGTTTCGTTCAGGGCTGGCCAGTTTGCTTGGTTGAAATCAAGAACCTCTCGGGCTGCACTCACTGGACGGATGGCAGTCAGTGAGAGGGTGGCTAGAACAGCGTCGTGGTCGCTCACGCCCGGCACCACCTCCACCATCGAGACGATGCTGGGCGCATCGCAGAGCAGCAGGTCGATTGTCGTCTCACTCGTGTTGGTGATTCTGGTTGGCTCAGTGACCAGTTGAGAGAAAGCCAGTTCAGCAAAAGCAGATATAAAATCCTTGGCGGTTCTATTACGCCCTTCCGGTGGGTCCGAACGCCAGCATATGTTGAGATTAAAATCGCCAAACAAGAGGCAGCCATCGAAACTTGGCTGCACAGCAGCAACTAGGTCAGGGAGTGCAGAAAGTCGGCGTTTTGGGCTGCATCTAGGCATGGCGGACGGTATGCTGACCCCACGAGAAGTCGCAGGTTGCCGACTTTGATTTCCGCCCAGACAACCTCATTAAGTATTAGTATTTAGTATTTAGTATTTAGTATTAAGTATTTAGTATTTTGGTTTATCGTAATTTGGTATTTCGTCTTTGGTATTTCATGTCCGTTGTCCGTTGTCTAGTTTATATTGTTAGACTGGCAGGTCCAAACAAAGTCGCGGGTTAAATAGAATGTATTTTTTGTAAGCCGCAATACTTGGCTGTCTTCTTACATTAGTATACGTGGGATTTATTCATTTTTAAAGCTAGTCCAATAATTAAAAAACGTCGTGATACATGCGTTGTTCGTTCGTCTTGTGGTAAGTGGTTCTGTTTCCAATGCAAAATGTCCAGGCTGCGAATCTCCTTTGTGGCAGAAGATTTTTACCTTTATAAGTCCATCATTTGGCTTAGGAATTAACGGAGACTGAGCCGTCCTAGAAGCGAGACACACAATAAATTAGGAGGTCATTCCGAATTAGAAATTTTGATTCTGGCGTCACTTGTGGATGGAATCGTGTCCAGCTTCATTGATCGGTGTTTCCAACTTAAATATACCGGCCACTAGTCGGTAATTGTTCGCTCGTCGATGGTGTCGGCGCCTACAGGGTTGTCTTGGTCGGCTTTAAATTAACGTCACCCACTAAAAAACGGTTATATGTCTGAGTGGGTATATACTCTAAATATGAATATATTTTATTTAATTATTCTTTATTTTATTTTTTTATTTATTTATTTAACGTCTATCCTATTCAGTTATAAAAACTGATTTACAAAGGAGGACAACTAAATAAATCTAATTACATAGATGCAGACACAACAATGAACTACATTTAAGTAAATATTTGAAATAGTAATATTACAACATGCATTAAATACTCAACAAATTTGATAACAAATAAAAAGGATATTAAATGCAATTTATGAATGAATCGAATTATAAAAAAAGGGGGTGGGAAATGAAAAGAAAAGAAAAAAGAAAAGAAAAAGAAAAGAAAAGAAAAAAGGAAAGGAAAAAAAGAAAGAAAGAAAGAAAGAAAGAAAAGAAAAAAGAAGAAGAAAAAAAAACATTAAAAAAGAAAAACGAAAAGAAAAAAACTGATTTATTAGACGATCCCACTCAAACGAATATGAGGTTTGCCAAAAATCAGGAACAGCAAATCAGGGAGTAATCAATCTTTCGCGGAAGAAACCACCGAACGCGAATCTTCATTCTTGTGTTCAACCATCATTCTTGTGTTCAAATCTTGATAACAATTTAGTGCAAAAGATCTTGACTCTAATATATAATTATATCAGATATATAATTATTTAAAATTGTTCAAGTCAAAAACTGATCACAGCAATGATACAGGACACCTAACTCAAGTTGCAAGTTCCACCAGTGGGCGACAACCAGACAATCTAGGCAGAAAAATATCAATTGAAAATACATTGAATACATCAAAATCAAAGCAATAATGAACAAACAACGAGAACAGCAAAATCTTAAATAAGAACATATGAAGATAAATTAACATTACATAAACACAGAGACATTGCCCCACAAATAAATAGTAAAAATCAATTCTTCTTTGTTCTTCGATTCATTATCATTGCTTCAATTTTACTTTTAAATTGTACTATTCCTAGCTCAGTAAACTGTAAACTTAATCATTTACCTGCCTGATAAATGCACGATAACTCCACATTACTGTTGAGGTGTTCCACTCTAAACGATTATCCTAATATAACTTGATTAATCTCTGCGGAGTTCTCTCCGCTACTGTGGCGAGTCTTCGTTCCCTTGTTAGCAAGCGTGAAATATATTCCCCACAGTAAAGCTACCTCAGAGATATTTCTCATTGCTCAAAGTAAACGTAAGAGACAAACTTAGAGCAAAGAATGTTATTCTCTTAACTAACTTTACAAACTTTAATTAGTAAATTACCATAATTTTACAAATGCTGTTAGCGTTTCTACTTTTATTTGGGTCATTAGTTAAGGCAGAAGTAACTGTGGTTTGCAATAGATCTCGTCACCATCATCGTAATTTATCACCATTATTCAACAACTAGCCTTAACAAATGCGCCTAGCCCTAGAGCCTTGTACTATTCCACCGCATTTTTCTATTTTCCAAAATATGCCACCAAGTCAAAACATAGTTAATGGCTTTCAAACCTGGCTATTTCAAATTTTTCTGATCCGGTACACGGCCAATATCGCCACCTCAAAATAATTTTCAACTTCAATTCGCCAAGGCACACCATTCAACGTAGGGTGTTGTGTTTTTGTGACATTAATTTTCAACTGTTTTTCTATGGACTGACTGAGAGAAAACAGATTTATTTTAACAATTGTCTTTCCTGCGAATTTTTTCGTTTGGGGGGTACAAATCGGTAAAAAATACCGCAAAACGAAAAAAAATCACGGGAAAGACAATTGTTAAAATAAATCTGTTTTCTCTCAGTCAGTCCATAGAAAAACAGTTGAAAATTAATGTCACCAAAAACACAACACCCTACGTTGAATGGTGTGCCTTGGCGAATTGAAGTTGGAAATTATTTTGAAGTGGCTATATTGGCCGTGTACCGGATCAGAAAAATTTGAAAAAAAAGTTTTTGATTTTCTAAAATAGCATGTTTCAAAGCCATTCACTATATTTTGACTTAGTAGCATATTTTGGAAAATAGAAAAACGCGGTGGAATAGCTAATATTGACCATTCCTTTACCAATAGTATAATATAACCTTAAGATGAGAACTAACATTAAGCTATTTAAGACACTCTACTTAACTAGTTTAAATGATTTAAGTATATATTTTACTTGTACTAACCCAGCTATGTTTTTAAATTAAATAAATAAATGTTATTTGACATTAAATGTTTTAATTTAAAAATATATAAAAAAACGTCTGCTTTTCTGCTGTCATTTACGATATTTAAATGCTGAATGACTTTGATTTTTTTTTTTTTAATAAATGGGTAAGTTCCAATTAAGGAATTACTTGAAAGTAAGTTCTTGAATAATGAAACAAGTAAAACGGTGAGGTTGGATTACAAAATTATATGAAAATTTAAATTTTAAGTAGAATGAGTTTTTCTTAGTAATATCCACAAAACCAGTTTTGCTAAAGCTGAAGGAATATACGTATTTATTTAAATATCTTATTTGAATACGAAACGCTACCATTTTAACTTAATTGACTTTCAGTTAGAACTGACAATTATACAAAATTATTTTGTTCCACTATAAGAACAGTAAAAATGACATCAATTCAAAAACGTCTAAAAAGAATTTACGAATAAAAACTGCAACTTGATTCTCCCTTAAAGGTAACCTTGATGAAGTAGGGAATTGTGTATGTTGTAGTGACGTTAAAAATATGGTTTTATAGTTTTGGGTAGATATCAATTAATTGTATTTTTATTGAACACAAACTGAATCCATTCAAATAACAAAATTATTCAAAATAAAATCTTTGTTACTCTCAAGTTTATTTGTTTATTTATTTGTTGGTTCACTCAAATACAGCATTTCTGCCATTTTACATTGAGGTATAGTCTTAAATAAATATAAAAGCAAAAACAAACATAAAACATATCAAATCCAAAGATATAAATACAAAATATCAAAATATCAAATTTGACCGCCAAGGGTTTCACACACTTCTTCCACCAAGTAACCGTCTAGTTTCTTCCATCAGTAGTTTCTTTTAGCTCTCATCTTGATACTTCATTGTGTTCTTTCTTTTTTTTAAAGATTTTGTAACATCTAACACTAGTCGAACACTAGTAAAAAGGTCCATCTTTTGTAAAATATGTATGGAATTTTATATTGACATAAAACCACGCTATACAATATTTCAAATGTTCAAAGACACAAGCGAGTGAGAGCTAAGCATCGCTCTTCACACAACTGGCTACTTGAGTTTCTTTTTATATGTCTTTCCACCAATATTTCAGCATTTTTCCTATTCGTCAACTTTTTACTTGTGTGATTTAGAAGGAGTTTGGGCAAGACCCTTGAGGTTCGGATTCTCGTTTTGTTGACTGGACTGTTGTGAGTGTGTGCGGGGGGGGATGGGGGGGGGGTCAGCCTACCACATCAACAGGCCGTATTGAAATGGAGGAAATATAAAAATGTGATCGAAGGCGTCTTTGTAAAGCTTTAGGCTAGCTGCTAGATCCACATTACTTATCAAAAGACCCAATGAAGGAAATATGGTTTTGAAACGACCTTAAAGGAATATCTACCAAGGCTATAAAACTAGAATGTGACATTTTTACGAACCTCATTTTTCGTCTAAACGAAAAACGAAAAATAAATGAATATATTTTACAATATAACACTTAAGTTTAAAAGAATATATTTTGCTAGGAAGACTGTTGTTAATTTACTTTACTTCTATCCGATTTAGTTTAAAACTGATTTACAAAAGATGACATCTAAATAAAACTAATTCCTTAAATTCATACTGGTTAAAAAGCAAAGTTTAAATAGTAATATAACGACATTGTAACATGTGACAGAAATTTTGATAACATATTATTCAAATTGTATATTAACTATATGAAATGTGAATTAAAAAGAATGAAATATAAATTAGAAAAAAGAACGAAAAACACACAAAAAAAGACGCAAAAAAAACTGATTTATTAGACGATCAAATGAATATTAGGTTTGACAAAATCGGGAAAATCAAATCAGGTAATCACTAACAATTAATTATTAGTACATGCATAATGAAGTGTTTTAGAATGCAAGCCCTCCTGTTCAGATGGTTTTAGAACAGTCTTGTATCTAGATTCTCATAATTTAGTCTTGTTACAGGAAAACTAAATTGACGATGTACTAAGTTTTAACCTGCGCCCATCACGAGTTTCTCTACTTATATCCAAGAGTGTTATCAGGTTCCTGAACGCTATCGCTTTCCTAGGTTTCGCTCTCAACTCAAGGTGTGTTCTCGTTTACGGTGTTCATACCCTAGCTTTGATCTCAAGTTACATACTCGAGACGGCGGGGATTTCATAAAGGGCTTTTGTGAAAGGTATACCACACTTTATTAGGAACGCAGACAAGGCTTAAGTCTACGTGGCGAAAAAATACGTTTAAAAATATAATGTTCAAAAAGATATTGTAAATACTTTTTAAGATCATTCGTGCAATGGAACCTTTGTTTATAAATAATCCACAAAAATGCTTTAAAAGATAATGTTAAAAAAAGGTATTGTAAATACTTTTTAAGATGAAGGTAAACGAAAGCGCCTCTGGTTGACGTCAAATGTGGCGCTCGACGGATTTAAAATTTGACACGAAAAGTTTTTTTTGAAACGGATTTTTGGATTTTCACGTGTGTTTATGATAACATGGCTTAACATGACATTCTCTTTTGATGAAAAAAAAAATGATTGAAAAAATCAGATTATCTGAAACTATACGAGCAAAGTTGACGCACCCTTAAACAAACAAAACTAAAAACTCTTTACATAAAAATATATCAATCAAGTTAAATACAAATGTTACCGGCTATACACATGACTCACACACTCGATCGTCTTTCAGCGACTTTGGCGTTCTTTAGTTTATTCTAAAGGCTATACTTAGGTATCTTTGCAAAACTAAAGCCTCGTTTTCATGCTGGCGAGCGAATACTAGCAATTTGTTTCTAGACCAATCATAGGGCTGGACTACGCGACCAACGAACGGCGCGACATTCGCTTGTCGACAATAAGCGCATCCATCACTGTAGAATATCATTCATAGTTATTTAGTTGTATCATTTATGTATCATAATAGACGTATATATAAGTAAATGGTAGTGAGACACATATTATTATGTGGTATGGGGCATGCTCTAATTCTCACTACCATCAATTGTTTGACTGGTATATATTGTTTTGTGTAATGTGTATTATGTCATGACAATTGAAAATAAATAATAATAATAATAATAATAATAATAATAATAATAATAATAAAAATAATAATAATAATAATAATAATAATAATAATAATAATAATAATAATAATAAAAATAATAATAATAATAAAACTAAGCTTACGTCACTATTTGTTGTTTGTGTTGATTATGAGTAGTCTTCATCGCATTGTGTAACATTTCCCATGCGAGGTTTTACCCATACCGAGCGTTAGCTCATAAAGGGTGACTTTTTAAAGGCACACATTTTGGGGAACACTCGTATTGCCTATAGTTATAGGCTGGTTGATAAGATAGGGGTTTAGTTAGGGTGCTGGTCTTTGTCGCCGGAAGTGTTTAGTATTTAGGGGTGGGAAGACACAAAGATTATATTTTATTCTCACACTGATGATTGAAATTATTGAAAGCCAAGAGATGGGGTCGGAGCAATGCGCGAAGCATTTAATTGAACACGTAGTAATTGCAAAATTTGACGGAACAATGTTGCAGTTGAGGGCTTTGGTGCCGTCATGGGGCGAAATTTTCAGATTTCGTTGAGAAAATGTACGATCAAACATTAAGGAGGCCGGCATGCTCATTCTACGTCGTTTAAAATGTCTCCGCCAATTTTAGTCGCATCTATTTTGTGATTTTATATAATTGTGTAAAAATTAATTACGAGTGCGTCTATCATAGCACTTTTCCATTAACTGATTATAGAAAATAAACAAAAAATAAATTAAATTTTTCTTGAATTTAGAATCCGTCAAAATGGTAAAAAGAAATACGCATTTTCTGATTGATCTATGATAAATATTGAAAATCTGATATGACAGGCGCGTACATATGTCCTTCATTATCAAGTATGCCAAGTTGTATTCAGATATAACTAGGAAAACGCGTAAGTCCCGCCGCGTTGTTGGATGAGCGTAATTGTTGCATTGAGCTGCCATGTGTTAAATGCGGATTTTCTGTTGTTCTGTGAAAAAATCATTACTAAGTTCAAGATTTGTTTAAATTTAATTAAATAAAATAAAAAATTAACTTTAATTTTTTTTTATTAAATTTTTCTTCTTAAATAAAATTTCAACAGTTTAAGAGTATAAAGCTGGCTGTCTATTAACAAGTGTTTGCTAAAAGTGGAATTAAGTTGAGAGTTGAGATCATTTTTGCCCATCTTTTGTTCCGTAATGTGAACTCAGTGAACGGTACTTTGTAAATACAATAGAACAAAGCTATCTTGCGATCTCGAAAATTAATTCTCGACGACAAAGGGAACATAATGCCAGGCATGTTAAGCTTTCAGATTGTTGCTTTTACATGGTGAATGAAGACTTTCTCTATTCTTAAGTTCGGATCTCTTAAGTTGAATGCTGAATTATTTTCAAGAAGTTTTGTTCGTATGTGGAGTATTACTTTTATTCTTTGGTATTATATTCACCTACGTTATCTACACTCATTCATTAAAGTTAGTTAAAATTGTAAAATAATATGTCATTCAAAGTGACAACTAGGACTAAATTCCTAACATTTTTGTTTTGCTTCACGTCTCCCTCTCTTTTACTTTATTGCTATTCAAGACGAAAAATGGTGATAGTCGAGGCTGAAGGACAATCAATACAAACACCCAACCAACCCATATCTACTATAAGATTTTTACGAGGTATATTTCGACTTTTTATTCAAAAATCATTTTCAAACTGAAGGCTGACAAAGGAAAATTAACAACAATACATAAAAAAGAATAAATTATAAATCAAAATGACCATGAAACATATCTGCCAACAAAATTGATGAAAATGGAATAAAAACATGACATACATAAATTATACAGTAGCACACGATCACAAAAAAATTGGTGACGATGAGAAAATAACAAGAAGTAGATTATTGACAACGTCAAATAAACATTACATAGGATTGGATCTAGACAAAAAAATATTCCATATATGCCTAGGTGGACACTGTGCACTACGAGTACAATAATCAGCTCTGATATACTGATCTGTGTGTAGGTTTTCTGTACACCGTATTATCAGACGATCCTTATCTACGGCCAGAGAAGGTAGACACCCTCTTAGTTCTTCTTCATAAGTAATGCTGATGTTATTATGAGTATTAAGTCCAGCCAAGAGAGCTAGCATTTCCTCACGACTACCCATGTACACACAGAAGATGTCATCTACATATCTTAACCACCTGTAGATTAAGTGGACATTTTGGAAAAACTGAAGTTTCTAATGAATACATGAAAATATCGGCTAGCAACGGCGAAAGGCAACAACCCATGGCTAAACCATCAAGTTGAGGATAGTACTTTATTTATTTATTATTTTTCTCTGTATTTGTACACATGGTACAAAAATTACAGAATGAAATAGGAAAGCAGACCTATAGTGGCCCATCCACCACAGCGATCCTGTCCCATTCTTAACATTTATAAAATAATAAAATAAATATACAATTCTCTTATAAAAGATGATAATGATAATGTTGAAATAGATGATACAGTTTATTAATATGATACTTAAAAATGAAATTAAATAACATAATATAATATAATAATAATAACATCCCATCAAACAAAAAACAACAAAGAGGATAAAATAAGTTCTAGCGATTCCATGATATCAACCCGAAGTATCGTTCTCAATGATAACGATGTGACTGCGGAAAGCTTGTCCTTATCAATGACAATGTTTGCTGAACTGTTACACTTGGAAATAAATTGACAACGTCAAAACTTACAAGTTTCGAGTCATCAAAGATTGGAATGTCTTTCAATATCTCCACAAGCGCTTTCGAATTCTTCACAAAAGATCTCAAGTTAGATCCAATGGGTTTCGGGATGTTCAGTAGACATTTTGAAAGTTTACTAAAAGGTGATTCTCTTGCACTGATAATGACCTTGATATGACTGAGAATAACCTTGAACACCATCATTCCGGACCACCAGTGGCTGGAATCGAACCAACCACCCTACAGATAATAAATCCTCAGGAAAATTTTATATGGGTAATATAAATAAACAAAAATAAATTTGTATTTCGAGTCCATCCACTCATTTAACGGATTTTCAGTTGGGGACAGTAAACCAAAGACACCAAGCCAACCCTGTAGGCTCCGACACAATCGACGAGTGAGCGATAACCAACAAAAGATCGATATTTTTAGTAGGAAATATTATAGCAATCGTGGTATGGATAGTGCGAACACCCGCGAATCAACGCCAGAATCAGCAAGGCCGATTCAGAACAACTTTAAATTTATTATGTGCCTCGTTGCTAGGACGGCTCCAAAGTCACCGTTTAAAAATTCCTACCTCAAGAACTGATGGTTTTGAGTCCAAATCAGAAGTAAATAAACTTCTGACTTTTGCGCGGGAATCGAACCCTGAACCTTCTGCATTGGAAGCAGAGACGCTAACCACAAGACCAACGAGCCACACAAGGAAATCGAAATCGAAATATATCGAAGAATGTTTCTGGAGATCGTAAATTTAACTTATGGGATATTTAACCGGTCAAGACGGTAAATCACCATCTTATGCCACCGGAAATAAGACCCCCTTCCCCCTTCCCCCCTCCCACCCTATCCCTCCCAGCCCTCGCTATACATCGGCAAACTAGATTGGAAGTTCTTCAACTGAAAATCAAGTAAGGAAATTGGATCTTGCCAATAATAAAGGTTTTGCATTAAGCTTCTTCCACCCGGAAATCTTACTGCTTTCCGTTAACCTTGCAAATCACTATACTTCATTGATCTTGCTTTTACCCCTAGTTATGCCATAGGGATCGATATTAAGCTGATGACGCTAAATTCGAATGTCGAGAAATCTATGTATAAGTTTGGTTGATGAAAGACGTGTTTATTATATATATATATATGTTTAAACTTGGCTTTATAGTAGGCGACTATGACGCTGTTATGTTAGTACTTTAGACAGAAATTAAAAAAGTGACCCCGGTGTAGTCACTTTTTTAATTTCTGTCTAAAGTACTAACATATATATATATTTATATGACATATATATATATAGTATATATATATATATATATATATATATTATATACTGCGAAAGCCTCAAATCTAATATATATATATATATGTGTTAAGTCGTGAGCTTGTTAAATTGGTAAAACTATTTTAGGTTGCTATATATATATATATCAAACTTTTTCGACAACTGCTATGAATCAATAACTATGTCCTTAAAGCGGGCTTATGCTTAAAAATCTTCTTAAAGCGGGCTTATGCTTAAAAATCTTATATATATATATGAATATAACATTTTTAAGCATATATATATATATATATATATATATGTTAGTGCTTTAGACAGAAATTAAAAAAGTGACTACACCGGGGTTTGAACCCGGGACCTTAGCTTACCGGGCTATGCTCTTACCAACTGAGCTATGCGGCCACCAATTTAAAACTGTCTAATTTTAGAATATATGCAATCTGCTCTACACATGTTATTAACAATGTACAAAACAGACCAAAAATTAGACAGTTTTAAATTGGTGGCCGCATAGCTCAGTTGGTAAGAGCATAGCCCGGTAAGCTAAGGTCCCGGGTTCAAACCCCGGTGTAGTCACTTTTTTAATTTCTGTCTAAAGTACTAACATAACAGCGTCATAGTCGCCTACTATAAAGCCAAGTTTAAACATATATATATATATATGAATATAAGGTTTTTAAGCATAAGCCCGCTTTAAGGACATTAGTTATTGATTCATAGCAATTGTTGTAAAAGTTTGATATATATATATATATATAGCAACCTAAAATATTATTACCAATTTAACAAGCTCACGAGTTAACATATTATATTGACGCACATGGCCATAACACTAGAGATTGTTAGTGCTAAGATCCGAAGCACAATTATCTATAGATGCTCTAGATATCACAATTAGTTAACAGTTAACATAACAGATTCACTTTCTGAAAGTGAAATCAAAATTCAACCCATTATAAACAAAAAATAGTAATGTATTCATTCTTTAGGTGAAAAAATGAATGTTGGCTATGAAAAATTAGTTTCTAATCAATATTATTATTATATCGGTAGGGTGGGTTTTACTATTCATAATTTTGAAGGAAACTTTCGAAAAGAAAAATATAATTTTTAAACTACATACAATATATGTTTATTGTTTCCTAATTTGTTATCTATATCCCCTTAATGAAAGGGATACTAATTTTTTTAATCGCCAAAATGTTTTGGGGTCAAAATCCTCTTAGATCGTGGGGCATAAAGGTCTTCCCTATGTTATTTCTTATGGGAGATTTTGGCCGATTGGACCCAACTCCAAAATTACGAAAATTTATCATTTTTTTCGGGTAATATAGGACCCAATAATTTTTCTGTTAATTTCGTTAGTCATTACTAGTTAGCCTGAATTAAATGTATTTTTTGAGTTAAGAGGATGTATTGTATACTGAATACCCATTCGTTCATTCATTCCAATTCAGTTCGTCTTCTTTTTAATATTAATTTTAATAATTGTTTTCTGTAACAATTACACATCATAGTTATCGAACGAGACGGTAAAGACGAACTTTGTTTCTCATTCAATGCAGTGATCTTGTTTCATCCTTTACATTTAAACATAATACAAAATATGCGTGAAATGAGTGACACCTTATAATTTATTTTTCGAATAGTACAATTAATTGAAAATTAAGACGCACAACTCCATAGAAAGTTAGAAAATGGTCATGAGGCCCCAGTCACAAAGTGTCTAGCTTACTATGCCTAAGTTATACCTCTTAAATCACATTATAAAATACAATGCAAATAAATTTACAAAAAATATAAAATGAGATGGTAAAAGGTGACTGTTCAATATGGTGAACAATAAATTGGTGGCTAAGCGTAAGGTATTACTTAGTTTAATATTAATTTTTTTTCAATATTGACTGGTGAAATAATGATTCAGTTCATTATGTTAGTAACATATAAATTAAATGGTGCCCGAATTATTGTAGCCGGTAACAAGCTTGTTATTCATAACAGTGGTCGTCAACTACAAATCTTAGTGAGCTACTTACACTTTAAAAAAATCTAACTGAAGTTTTGACCTTTTACGGAAAGATATTTAAAATTTTATGTAATTTTCTAAGAACTCATTTTTAGGAGCAAAAAGGTTTTTGTAGACAAAGAATTCTACGATAACCTTTTTACTAGGCCACATCTCTCTTCAGTTCTTTGATAAGATATAAAATATGCAGTGATATGGAGGAGGTGGGAGCGTTAATAAAAGGCTGACGAGAAGAGAAAAAGAGAGAGAGAGAGAGAGAGAGAGAGAGAGAGAGAGAGAGAGAGAGACTTGACTTCACTTGAAAATTTTTCGAACAATGTAGAAAAAATACATTGCACTTTTTACAAGGAATTGTAACTGAGTAATAAAACAGAGAGTGTGTGGGAGAGAGAGAAAATGAGAATGAGAGAGAGAGAGTCATCATTGAGGTAAGGAGAGATGACATGTTTAGAGACGTGAAGGTTTTAATAATTTTCTGGAGAGGAGATTAGATGTTGTACAGTACATTACCAAAACATTGACTGTATCAGGAGGTTCCTGGAGCTAGGATGCTGCGAAGCCACGATATCCTCGAGTGGCTCCTATATTGAAACAGCATAAAGAGAAAAATATCACGTTTTACTTTAAATGTAGCTACTCTTTTTGTCTTGTGAGTCTATGAACTTAAAAGTGACATTTTTTCGATACAATCGAGGAAAAATATATCATGGAAATCGTTATTTTGCGATTTTACGCTGGAGAAAGTTCGGTAAAGTAAAATAATATAACAAGAAAATATATTTTACGATTATGATAGATAATAAACATCTTAATGCAGGTATTTACATGTGAATATTTGTATAATATAAATATTCTAGAGGCAAATAAATTACTCTTTTTCCATGCAACACAATTTCACATTTTAAAATGTTGTTAAAAATGTAATTGACTGTTTGCTTTTGGGTGACCATTTATTTCTGCGACCAATTTATTTTTCCCCCAACAATTTTTAATATAATTATACTGGATAACATAATAATGTTACATTATATAAAATACAAAATAATCGTTTTGAAGCCAGTTAGTAATTGTTGCTCACGTCATTTGTTTTGTTAAGCTTGTTATAAAATGGCTAAAATTTTGTTTTGTGTTCCTTACAAATCAAAGATGTTGGAATATCTTGCTCTAAAAAAATTACTCAGTTAAAGTTTAAAAAATAAGTGTAATAACTTATTTACATAATACTTAAGTCGTCAACACAATTTATTACGTAACCTAGTCAAAACAAAAACACAATGTATCACCACTCACTTTTTTGTCTGCTATGCGCATAAATTCACAAGCATAATATCTAACGTAATAACAACGATGACGTAGTTACCTTAGTTCTATTAATCAAAACGAAGATTTACTTGCAGAATATAGGGGCGCGTTGGCCTAGTTACTGAGTGTGGCTGGCTAGTTTGTGCTAGTTCCAGCCGCCACTAACCTAAGTGAGTTGCGACGCCCGGCTAGTTGCAGCGGCGAGTGGTCTGTAGGGGGTGGGGGGGGGGGGTGACCCCGTTGATGGGGAGTTCCCGCAGTCATCTGCACACAACAGTCATTGGCTGTTAAATACAAGGGCAGCTAGCATGTTGTGTGACATCAAAACCGATCGAACTAATCACGAGAAGAGGATTATAGTATTGAGAACGAAAGATCACAATTCGTGTCTGATTAGTGATAACCAAACAAATAAATGTTATTATTGTATTGTAGTAATACCATTATTATCGGCAGATATTTCGGAACATTTAGATGATAATAGTTGATTAAAATGTTACCGATCATCAACACGATTTTGCCGATAGTTCACGTAGTCCAGCTTCTTTCTGTTGGTACAAATACAATAAATTTCGTGACACAAAACCCCTAGAAATGAATCCTTTGTAAAATAAATTTGTCCCCTGTGTTGAGAACTCCTCTACTCATGTTAGTAATAATATTTTTACTTTTTGTATAAAAATTATCATTTTACTTTCGTGACACAAACCCTATTATGAAATTAAAAAAGTAATGAATATGAATATACAAATTTCGAAAGTAGATAATAAGAAAGTGGCTTTAAAATGAAAAATAAAAATACTACCAACAATCTCTAGACATGTCTTGAATCTTCTTCTTGAATCCCTCTTTTTCTATCACATACTGACTTCAGCGTCACAGTAATACCAATTCCCTTGTGTGCACTGCCCTAGAATGCAGAACAACATCGACCAAAGCCAAGCTAAATAGACAACGACAACATAGAAGTTGCCTAGCCAGTATATCAAGGTCTAATTAAAGATGTAAGTGTAACCTACTTTTTTTCAACTTGCCTTCAACAAACTGAGGATTTCGCCAGAACTTCTATTCGTTTTTTTTTCGAATAAAGGACGTCTTGCTTAATAATAAATTTGTGGTAAAACATTGAGATTTATATCTGATTGGTTGGCTTGGTCAGCTTTAAATTTTTGTCCCCCACTGAAAATCGGTTCTATGACTGAGTGAGCTGACTTTGTAAATACTATTCTTTATTTGTGCATTTTTAAAAATACACTGTTCATTGTTTTTTTGCAATCTCTCCCTTACCAACCCACATAGCTCTGTACTTTACCACACACCACCACACATACATAACAATTCGAATGGACATAGCCCATTACACAACGAACTTCTTTATTATAGACTGATTTCACCCGCATAATTCCAGTTCAGTGTCAAGAAATGTTGTGTTAATGTTTGATTGAGCGAGCGTAGCGAGCGTCTCCACTTGACTCTTATGGCTCGAATGTCTGATTTTTTTTGTTTTTTTTTTGTTTTCTGTTACTGCTTCGATACAGGTCGCACCGTTTCTCTGATCGTCCTGAAAATTTTCACACATGTACATACCACCTAGGCGGGTTGCTGTATAGTTTTTGGACAAAATCCGATCGTTGGTTATAAAAAATAAAAAATAAAATAAAAAAATAAAAATGTTCCGATCGTTATGAAATTTTGCAGGGTCAATAAGTACATCATTCTCTCATATTTTCCAAATTTTCAGCTAAATCGGTCAAGACCTTAAAGACTTATTGGTAATCATAATTCGAAAAATGATGTTAAAAAATTAAGGAGGCAGTGAAGATACAAAGATACACTTTAGAAGGCATGACGTGAATTAGTACAATGCAAAGATGTTGGAATAGTATATAGTGTACAATGTCAATATCCAGTTAGGCCTACACTGTGTGATGGGCCTTATGGGAATGTCGTACTCGGGTCATGTTGCACGCACCGGTGCTCGCTCAACAACGCGTCCAACTGAGCGTTTTCCTAGTACATTACGTACATCACTTGCCATGTCCGCCATGTAATGTATGCAGGAGTTTATACCTGAGTACCAGTAATTTATGCGTTCGATTAGTCAGAGGTGTTAAACGTATGCCAATGTTCACGCGATACTACAGCGGGTACTCGCAGTGGGTCTCGAAGTGTTGCGCCCCCCACCACAAAAAAAAATGGGGGCGCCAAGCTTTGACAGGTTGGACGTTGTAGGAGTTCACAAATATTATAAAATATTCCAAATTTAAAAAATAATTTTTAAAATAACACATGATTTTTTTAAAAATATGAAGTAATTATGAAGATGCAGTATGAACAAGACACAGGAAACAAAAACAGAGAAAAAGAAGGAGGCCCAGACTGAGATGGGAAGAAGTTCTAGCAATGGATTTGAAAAGGAGAAATGCAGCTTGGGAAAGGATTTACCAGGAAAGATGTTGGGAAGAACGAAAAATATGGCAAAAACTGATGGAGGTCCCTGAGGAAGAAGACAGAGGAGAGGAAGAAAGGGAAGTAGATGATGCAGAGAAAGAAAAAGATGATGTGGGAGAAGCGTCAGGCATGGCTAGCCGACTTCGATAACCCCGGGGAGCCAAGAATGTGGTAAGAACCTCCCACCCCCTACCCGACTTAGTTGGAAATAGGGCTCGATATTAATTATGAAGTAATCATCTCCATCATACCTCACAACAAATGAAACCGCACACACGTATCCTTTTGATTACCACCTGTGCCAAGAGGGTTCTATATGTAGGCAAGTTACTTTTCGTGCAATGTGATTAAATGATACATTTGTCTTATGGAATGAACTAAAGCCAAACGAAGAGTCATTATAAAATGAAATTTTATAAATTAAATTCCAAATTGGTCGTACAGACAAATAACTGTTAAAAAGGGGTGCGACATCAAAAAAATGCATCCAATAGTATTTTCACTCCCCGACAGTAATAAACATAATATATCTATTTAGTTTTGATGGGTTACGAAAATCTGTTTAATGTATGTATACATTTTGCTTCCATCTAAATACTTATTGCTTTTAATCGGCTTTTGCTTTAAACTCTGTTATACATATATTAATTGTGGGAGGTATCTGCTTTGGTAAGTCAAGCCTAAAAAATGTATTTTCATTTTGTATTTGTGAAATTTATCATCTTTGAGATGTAGGCCAAGTAATAATTTCTGTCGGTAGGAGGAGCAGTTATAAGGTCTACCTCAGTTCCTGCAAGGTTTTTGTCGACGTCGCTATAAAATCAGTTAATTATTTATAGATCTAAGAGGGAGGCTAGATACACGATCTTGATAACTTGTCAAATAAGAACAAATTTATCTCCTGGATGTAGTTGCTGAATTGGGCATTTTGCCAGTTTCATCTAACTATCAGGTTAGATTAACGGGAAACTCGGAAATGCATTGTAAGCCTGGGATAAACTCATGCGTAGCATTGACAATCTAATATATTACTTAATTGAGGGCAATTGGATTAAATTTTAGGCTACATATTAAATTAATTGTCTCTTGTATTCCGAACATTGTGGCGTGTAAAGGATACAAGTGTGACCAAATCTTAAGCAACTGCGAATTTGTAAAATAGAAATGAGTGAAAATGATAATTCCTGATTAACAGTTTAATTACTAGGCCGCTTAGCGAACGCTTTTTCCAGTCGCGTTGATGGATGAGCATTTTTGGAATATTTATTTCCAATGATTACGGTTTTAATTGGGATCTTATGACTTTTTCTATAGGCCTATTTACTTGATATTAATTGTTAATTATACACCTGTAAAACGCTTATATTAAAACCTTTACTTCAATGAATTTTGACCAACTTTTTCTTTCAAAAGACACTGAAGCACTATAATCTTTATGTCAATGTAAAATTTGAACGTTGTAGCATCACCCTTTTGATCAAAATCGGCCCAAGTATCACGAAAATATCGTATTAAAAACCGGGGAAAAATTGAAAAGTACGATTTCTATAAAAAAAAATTAAATGTCTTTTAAATTATAAAATATATATAATATCAGTGATTTTAAACGCTCCCATAAAGTTTCATCAAGATCGAAGTAGCCGTTTGCCAAATATCACGAAAATATCTCATTAAAAATTTAAAAAAATCGTAAAAGTACGATAATCATAAGAAATATTTGATCGATTATACCCAAAAACGTGGCAGGTCTAAGTTCAGAGATTTCAAAAGTCCCCTCCAATTTTCATCAAGAACGCATATGCCGTTTGCCCGGTAGAGAGCGAAAAAACTTACAAAAACCTACCAAAAAACAAAACACCCGAGCTATTTTTCTTGGGGTAATGTAAGCGGAAAAAAAACCATAAGTGAAATTGAAGTCTTCGCTTCGCTCATCCAACAAGTCTTTCTTTATGCAATAAAGAATAGTTTAAAAAATCCGGTGAAACAAACCCATGATAAGTACATTTGTTACCGGGAACGTTTAAATAATTTAAACTTTACAATTACAAGCATTTATTTTCCGGAGCATATCACAAATGACAAAACATTCTGGGCCCAGGGTAGAATTGGCCCAGAGGCGAGGTAAGAGAAAAAGTCTACCTCGCAAACATCAGCTAGGAAGAGTGGAGTATATTACTCCCCGAATCCAGAGGCAAGCTCTGGCAATCGTCCCCCTACCCTTGACGACCTCCCCGACGACGATGACAATGACTCAACGAACGATGGCAAAAACTTTGACGACCGCGACGTGAGAACCTCCCTTCCTTCCCTTAACCGTGGCTGGTTCTGACCAGCATGAGCCCCATATCCAATATCCCCTAGACTAGAGTTGTGCATTGTGACCTAATGGTTGACGCATCCTTAATCCAAATTAACCCAAATTGTCTTATACATTGTATACATTCAACAATACAATGAGATATTCATGTTTTATTTTTCATTGAGATCGATCCATAGAAATTCCCGGTAATAAAAAATACAACAAATTGAAGCTGTCGTCACTTATTAAAACCATGCTGGCTGTCGATGGGTCCAGACCACGTCCATACCATTCACAAGTGACTGACGGAACTGTTCATTCATTTCAGTCCTCGTTCGACTCAATTTAATTAAGAACTGAAAGTCCGATTCAGCTTAATCGAAATCCGATTGACAGTGAATATTATATTGGCCGCATACAACTATTAGGGTTACAATAACGAGGGTTTCCGGTACTGCTTGATATGCAGGTTTGGTTTTACAAAAGCAAGCGCAACTATTCCCCCTTCAGAATTAAAAAATCATAAATGTGTATTTACAATCTGCCATTTTAGTTACATTGACAGATTGTAGTGTGCACATACATTATTAGAAATCAAAGCTTCGTTGTGCATCACTTCTCACGGCCACCGATAACGTCAGATAACTATCACTGCTAACAGTTCTGCTTCAAGGCCAGCTTCGGAACAAAAGCCTTTCTAAATAGCGAAAAGGAAGATTGTTATAATGTTACTTCAAAGAAGATTTTTAATTCAGTTTTTTAATGTTTTTATCAGACAAATCAAAGATAATATATTGATGGCATATGATTGCTCTCAATTAATAGACCCTGGAAATAAAATGACTTTCAACTATCCAAACACCCCTTTCTCATAATTTAGATGGTGGTATACTGAAATTTAAGTTATTATAAATAGTGAAATCAAATCGTTTCCATAATGTAATGAGCAAATAACTAATTTTTATAGATGTTTTGAAATATTAAGGTTTAGTTGAATAAATATGATAATCATTGTATCTAAAAGGCAGTGATGATATTTATTTATTTAACGTCTATCCTATTCAGTTAAAAAACTGATTTACCAAAGGAGGACAACTAAATATATTATGTAATTACATAAGTTCACACACAACTATGAACTAATTTCCATAAAATTGACATGCTTATTGTTTTGTTACTTTCATAACTAACTCTAATTGTTTTGGTTGTATTACAGGTACGTTCCTGTTTGGGCACCCACTATTCACGAATTTTACTGCTGAAGTATGAGTAAGTGCAATCTATGTTATATTATTTTATTGGTATGTTAAGAGGACTCGCTGAGACAAACACGGAGACGAGATGTTGTTGTTGTTGTTTTGTATTTTTGTGTGAAAATAAAATGTGAAAATAAATAACATCGCCATCATATTTCAGACATAATGATAGTAAAGAATCAATCTATCAGTTCCAGAAAGCATTATCCTCAATTAATTAATTTTGAATAAAAAAATCATGAAATCACCGTAATTATACAATGTTGGTTAACTTCGGGAATTTATTCGAAGTGCATGCAATTTTAAAGCAATTGTTTATACTTGATCTCTACGTTAAAATCAATTTAAACGCGCAGGGCAATTTGGTAAATGGTAAGATAAATGGTTTGGAAGGAATGCTGAATTGAAATCCAAATTTTGGATTTCCCTTTTTTCCACGCGCAAATATTTTTTAGACTAATTCCTGGCAACTAGTGTGGAAATTGAAAGGTACTTTATTAGTATCCATGCAAGATTTGGTAATAAATCATATTACTAACCGTTCAGCTTCAATCTTTAACATCCACTTGAGTGCGCGCATTTGACTTTTTTGGTTTGTTTATTTATTTATCTAGAACAGAACAAAGTTCCAGAGAAACATGGATTTGATAAAGCATAATGTACACTTGCGATAAATAAAGTTCTAGATAATGATCATAGTTAAATAAATAAACGAATAAATAAATTCCAATTTAGAGTCGATCTACTCAGTCTTATTACTGATTTTCAGTGGGGGACTTTTTTCAAAGTTCCATGGTATGTTGCTCACAGAAGACCTGCCTGTGACAACTTGCCACTTGTAATGTGAAAGTTTGGCCGCTGTGTAAAGAAAAGGACAAATGATCTGATATATAAATTAATTAATATGTTTGTCTCACACGGAACACAAAAATTAACAGTAATATGTTTTGACGAATAAAAAAAGTAAATACATTCGTATATTTTATAGTCGACACACTCAATCACATAAGTGATTGTCAGTGGGAGACTTTATTTAAAGCTGATCGAGACTAGAGCCAACACCGTCGACACCGACGCCATCTACGAGATAACAATGACCAACCAGAGACCGCTATTGAAAAGATGAAATCGCAAACAAGCTGGTTGGACACGACCTACCCGCGAGCGAATTCAGAATCTACAAGCTACGTTAATTAGTAAAATCCTAGAATTTCCGTTCACACGTTCACAATCTAAGAATTGATGCCATATATCAGAAGATAAAACTCAGTCCGAGTGGATTTCGAACTCCGGACCTTTTGTATTGCAACCACAGGACCAACTAGCCACACTCGTGGAACGTTCCGGAGAAATCACGTTTGAGTATTTGAGGCACATAATAAATTTAAAGTTGTTTTGAATCGGCCTTGTTGATTCTGGCGTTGATCGGCGGGTGTTCGACTGTCCATACCACTGATTACAATATTTCCTAAAATATCGATCTTTGGTTGGTTATCGCTCACTCATCAATTGCGTCGGGACCTACAGGGTTGGCTTGGTCGTTTTGGTTTATGTCCCCCACTGAAAATCAGTTGTGACTGAGTGGGTAGACTCTAAATACGGATTTATTGATTTATTTATAGCGTTTATAACATGACCTATACTAGATGAAAATCAGTTTATATTGATAAATCCTCCTACGTATTTCATACAAAAGGCAAACATAAAATTATACAAACATTATTATAAGTTACGATCACATATTTAACTAACTTATATAAGTGTGGAAAGCATGATTACAATTCGGAACTTTTGGTTAAACTTTGTGTGGGTTTCGTGGTAGCCTATGCCGCTAAAGTCAACACGAACGTCGTAATTGATAGAGTAAATATTGTGATTAACGAGTTCCGCGTATTATTACAAAGTTCATTGTATAGTCTCTTCAGTTGGCGAGTGCTAAATTGGTTACGAATTAACAGTCATATTTTGGTATAATACAATAATGAAATTTCAAAATTACAACTCGTCCGGCGAGTGTTGGCCTCAAATGACGTAATAACAATAACTAGGAAAACGCTAAAGTCCCGTCGCGTTGTTGAGCGAGCACCAGTACGTGCAACACGACCCGAGTACGACATTCCCATAATGTTACATACCAATAAGTCTTTAAGGTCTTGACCGATTTAGCTGAAAATTTGTAGAATAGGAGAGAATGTTGTACTTATTGACCCTGCAAAATTTCATAACGTTCGGAACATTTTTTTGATTTTTTTTATAACCAACGATCGGATTTTGTTCAAAAACTGTACAGCAACCCGCATAGGTGGTATGTACATGCGTGCAAAATTTCAGGTCGATCAGAGCAACGGTGCGACCTGTACCGAAGCAGTAACAGAAAAAAAGAAGAAAAATAGCAGACATTCGAGCCATAAGAGTCAAGTGGAGACGCTCGCTACGCTCGCTCAATAAAATGTGACACAATAGGTTACCAAACGATATTTGTTATTTATTTATTTAACCTGTATCTTATTTAGATAAAAAAAAAAACGATTTACAAAGGAGGACAACAAAATAAATCTTAATAAGGAAGTTCTGAGGGGCTATGAACCGATGTTTTACAGCATATCAGAGCATAATACGAACTAAAAAGAATACTTTGATACCTGAAATCCAGAATTTTATGGCGATTTGTTATTATTATCCAGGGCGACGGTCGTTCGCCCGCAGCCAAGCGCACGCGACTGCTAGAAGGCGATGACTAACTCGACCCTGTTTACTCCAACCCGAGTTTGGGGGGTTTTCATCTATCTGCTCACGCCCTTCCGAAATATTTACAATCTTGAAACTCGGTATTTGACCTGATATGTGGTCCATGACCCACCAAAAAAAAGTCAGCCCAATCCGATAACCCGTTCTGTGTTAAAAAAAAGTGCCTCGAAATGGTCGAAAAAATTCCGGCTGGCTAGCTGGGTGGCTAGCTGGGTGGCTAGCTGGATGTGGATTCTGACGGAGAGGAATAAGAGCCTACAGAGAAAACGGTACATCTAAGAACTATGAAACTTGGACCACACTTAGATGTACCTCAGACTCATGCACTTTTGCTTTCAAAAAAACCAAAACCATTTAAACCATTTAAAGCATTTAAATTCAAAACCATTTATAGTAAATATCTAACACATGGGCTCCAAGCGCGAAATTTGGCATTGGGGTAGATTAAAATATCTGAATTAATAATCCGCCGAGAGGCAAGCGATATTCTACCCCCAACACCCCCTAAATCATCCCCTTTCAACTGAAATAATTCATAGCTCTACCTCAAAATTGAATTTTTATTCAAATTTGTTATTAAAATTATGAATGTGTTTTAACCCAATCGGCATATTCTCATTTTTTAAACTACATTTTTTCAACCCCCATAAAAGTTTATATTATACCTTGATTCCCAGCATTCACAATGAAGGCTCCTAATGAGTTATCAGCATAAAATTTGGCATGATGGTACATAATGATATGAAAAATAATCCGCCGAGAGGCAACAATATTCCACCCCCAACACCCCCTAAATCATCCCCTAAAATTTAAAAAATTCATAGACCTAACCCAAAATTGAATTTTAATTCAAATTATGTTTTAATGTGTCCTAAACCACATTTTTTCAACCCCCACCCCTAGAAGTTTATATAATTTTACCTTGATTTCCGGCATTTACCATGAAGGCACCTAATCAGCATGAAATTTGGCATGACCTTAGCCGTCCGGGCTATGCTCTTACCAACTGAGCTATGCAGCCACCAATTTAATTCTTACAAAAATTTAGAAAGTAAATCAAACTCCGTCTAAGCCGTACATCCGAGCAATTTAGATGGAAAATTACATTTGAAATTTCCCTCTTTCTTTGAGATTTCGTTTTCAAGTATTTCACGCCTTGATATGAAACAAACAGCAAAAAGATGTGATATCCCTCCCAATACAAAAATTTGTAAAACAACGGCAGCCAAGCTCTCCTTAGAAAGTCTTTGGCTGTGAATGTTGTGAGATATAGAATTTGAGCCAATCTTTTCATTCTTTCTCCCTAGTTTCGCATTGAAAAGAAGTAAGATCATTTCGCCTGTTGACGAGCGCCAAGCCAACCATTTTCCTGGTAAAAAAAGTAAAAATTTTAAACTCAAAATCATAAAAAAATTACTTGGCCATTGACTTTTTAAAGTTCTCATAATGAACCAAATTCAATGGCAAAGTAATTTTTTTTATGATTTTGAGTTTAACATTTTTACTTTTTTTACCACGAAAATGGTTGGCTTGGCGCTCGTCAACAGGCGAAATGATCAATGCGAAACTAGAGTGGAAGAATGAAAAGATTGGCTCAAATTCTATATCTCACAACATTTACTGCCAACGACTTTTGAAGGAGAGCTTGGCTGCCGTTTTAAACAAATTGTTGTATTTGGGGGGGGGGGGGGGATTATATATACTCTAATTATGCAGAAAAGATTAACGAGTAGGCCTACTTGTCCGTCACTAATGGCCAATAATGGCATTAGGATCTGAAGAATGTAAATTATTATGGAAAGAACATTATTTTTCAATAACTCGTTAAATTCATTACTACTGGCATGAATTACATAATTTATATTGTTTGGGTTAAGCGAGTGAATACCCCTTCAAGAAGTATTCTATTGCCAGTTTTGTGGAAATAAATGACTCAGTTATGCCCATCGGCAATCCTGATTTAACATATAATTTTGTTTAAAGCGAAGCTGTACGATAGCTATATTGTAACCTCCGAATTCACATTTTTCTCTTCGAAAATTTATGAACATTCATAATTGCGTTCCGGAAGCAGTCAAAAGTAGCTGATACGTAACGCGCAAGTACTAGATTCGTTCGCCTGTGTTGCACTTTGCACTGAACAGCGAGTTCATTTCAGTTCAGTGCAGTCGTTACTGGCGAACAATAAAACATGTCACTGGCAATCTGTTTTCTAAAAATGTAAATATATTCATACTCTTATTCAGACTTATCTTCGCACTCGAAGAAAATAATTTGTTTTAACTGAGTTAACAAAATAGGTCTTGGGTAGATCTATCCCTTACATAAAAATAATAAAAGCAAAAATGAGTACCTTTCACCTCCACCAACAATGCTATTCATTTAGAATTTTCTCGCTCTACCCGGCACCTCCACCAACAATGTTATTCATATGGAGTTAAAAAATTTCTCGCTCTACCCGGCACCTCCACCAACAATGCTAATCATATGGAGTTAAAACTTTTCTTCACCAATCGCATATGTGAAGATGTTCCAATTTTTTGTTATGAACAAAACAATCAATAATATTGAAGACATTGTCGCTAAACTCCTGCACCTTACTATTGCGCCGGCTCCAGAGCGCTGCAGAAGTTCATGCACTTAATGCACTAGCACTTTTCAGACCAACTTCTTGCACGACAACAGGCGAACGGAGAAAAGTGCAGTAGTTCAGATTAGTGTGGACAGTGCAGTACAGGCGAACTAACCTTCTGACTCGTGAGGTCGTCAGATCGATACCCACCACCGGCAATCCTGACTTAAACTTGTTTACAAGGTCTTCTACAATTGTCCATGAGAATGATGGGATCCACTTCTCTTAAAAAATTCTTTAATTGCCATTCCTTTCAATTTAAATTGATAAATTGATTTGATCGTATCTGCTACGAATAAATAAAAATAAAATTGTCCATCACCTAGCTGGTAATGTGCATAGTTTTTTTGTAAATCATTGAACTAACATTTTTAGACTGTGTGCCTTCTATATTATCCAGTTTGTAAATTGCATGGTGATCCATGTAGATATGAAATGTGTTTCTGTACGCCAACCAATTATTATTTTGTTCATTATTATAAAAATTAAAAACTTCAAACGACAAAGTCTTGTACGCTGTGTATTGGTATCGTAAAAGCCAGGCGACAATTTGCAGAATATCGAGGTCAAACTAATAAAGTTTATCATTGCTTTATACAACACACAACGGGATTGTTCTCTGTTCTTGCGCGTGCTGCGATCTGTCGACAAATTATAGCTTTGATCGGACAACGTATGACATTAAGTATTCAGGACACATTGGAAGGAGTGAATCGAAGCGAATCGCCTCTTTGTATGCGGCGCGGGGCTTCGTCCAGAAACCGCGAGGTGGCTTCGGTGAGGGATGGTTGGAGGGGGGGAGGGGGTTATTTGCGCTTTGAGACTCCAGCTTGGAACAAGGTCACGAAACTTATGCGTTCGACCCCCCTCCCCCCTTACCCCCCAGAGCGGTGATGTGACTCACTTATATTTGGCACCTCAGCAGTGCTATTCTATAAGAATAGCGTGATTGTCGCTATAGATATATCAATCGTTATCAAGTAATAAGCCATGCTATTTTCTGTGATAACGATTGAGATATAGGATGAGCAAAGCGAAGACTTCAATTTCACTGAGCCCCAAAAAAATTTAGCTCGGGTGTTTTTTTTTGTTTTTTGTTTGTTTTTTCTGTCTGTTCGCGCTCTACCGGTCAAACGGCATATGCGATCTTGATGAACATTGGAGGGGTCGAACCCGAGACGAATATTTGAATAATATTTGATTCATTCATTAAATGCATGTAATATCATTTTTATTTGTTACCAAAATTGTTGTGTTTAATGCATTGTTGTTGTAATGCTACTATTTCAAATATTTACGAAAATGTAGTTTATTGTTTTTTCTGCATCTATGTAATTATTAAACGAGGGAGCGGAGCGACTGAGTGTCTCCATTCAACTTTAACGGCCCTCATTCTGTGATTCTGTCTGTCTGTCTGTACGTCGAAAATCAGCCGAACCGCTGAACAGATTGCGCTGAAATTTGAAACCGACATCCGGTACGAGTTTACTGAGAACTGTTAACAAAATCAGCTCGATCCATTGCGATTTAAAGCCTACAATAAATAAAAATGTGATTTTTTAAAATATCGATAGCATTTGTTTAGAAGCAGCTAGCGGGACTAATTCTAGGTCGCTGGCATGGCTTAGAGGTAAGCATTTAGCCTACCGCACGGAGGGTTGCGGTTCGAGGCTCATTGGTTACAACTTTTTTATATTTTTACACCCACATATTATATTTGAGGGGTGTTAAATAGGAAATAAAAATTAGATGATTTTGTTTTATCTTGGAAATTTCTTAATGTTTCACGCTAATACGTTTCGAACACGATTCGCATTTTGAATGTTCAATTTAAATAACTAGGGAAACGCCAAAGTCGTTGTTAAGGGGAATCCCTAGACTCGACTCATATTGGCTAACTAAGAATATATGTGTACACACACAAAGTATATCTCGTTTAAGGCCTACTGACGTGTTTTTTTCACAGTGGCGGAAAATTTTGGGCAATTTTGGACATGTTTTGTTGAATTTTATTGTTAAAAATGGGAATCAAACCAGCTCAGAGATCATTTGGTTTAGAACCTGTGATTTTTTTTATCAACAACTATGTACGTTTTAGCAGCGTTTGAAGGTAACTTTATTCAAATATCTCTGTAACTTGTTTTTATATGAATTTTTGAATTTTGGTGAAAATTTCACAACAAAATAACACGAAGTGTTTTAATTGTTTTTCACTTGAATTTCGTGAGGCATACCAGATTGGGCTACTTCATTTGCTTCATTGAACGTTCTTAAGGTATCAGAAGTCATTTGACGGTCCTACGATAAAAACTCGTTGAGTGTGACTGATTCCCCCAAGACGCTGCAAGAACAGGCGACTCAGCTCCAGATTCGGCCGTCATCTGTCGCTGTGTAGCGGCAGCCAAGGCTAACTGAGCGGGTCGCGAGGTTGCCATGCCATGCGCTCGACTCTGTTATAACACGGGAATACACACATCGGTCGGGAGCGGACTGGACGTGTGACTGTCTAGTTTTTACGAGTACGTTGCGGTGAATGAATCTAGTATTGTATGTGTTCTAATTTTAGTCGATGGTAGAAAAACCGTGTTTATAATACTAGCGCGATTAAGTGTTTAGTGAAAACATAGTCAATAGTACAATACGTAGATCTAACTGTCA
Organism: Sweltsa coloradensis; assembly: GCA_024449915.1. Lineage (NCBI taxonomy): Eukaryota > Metazoa > Arthropoda > Insecta > Plecoptera > Chloroperlidae > Sweltsa > Sweltsa coloradensis. The sequence goes on from JAMZAV010001005.1 coordinate 355,384, forward strand.
GTGTCACACAATTGGCAGATACAAACAAAACCGCAATAGACCTAGAAAACGCTGTAAAAGGGCAAAAGTAGTACAGTCTCACACGAAAATTGCCGTCCATAAACAACTTTCTTTACCCACGTAAATATAAATCAATGCAAGTTTATATCATTCAAATAATATACTATGAATACTTCCAATACCGATATGCCTACTTAGATCGAAATTAAAAAGTGCATTTTCCTGGGAGCCTGACTTGGAATCTGAGTCAGGTCCGTCAGGACTCAGGAGTAATTCGTTTTGAAACCACACTCACTCATTGCGAGTATTTTTATTGCTAGTAGTAATTATTATTGCGACAAACTTATTCCACAACAAGCAAAATAAATAGCAATCTAGTGAATATTTTATTTATTTTCTACAATTTAGAAATAAAAAAAGTCCGCCCCGACCGGGATTTGAACCTATACTACGGGAGTTTTTCCCGACTAACCAAATCGAGAAATAGTGAATATTTGTCTGCTAGTCTCGATAGAACAGTTGGCAAGAGTATCGGTATGTTGAGCCGGAGGTTCTGGGTTCGAGACCCGGCCGAGGTAAGTTATTACAATTGCCATGTGTCAAAAATTATAATAGGTTTCTAATAGTAAATTCCAAATAAATATATTTTATTAAGAAAAGAGTTACTATAATTCTAATGCAAGGGAGAAATTCATGTGTTCTATATGTTTTATAATTAATTTCGTATCTATAAACTATTTATAATGGAAATAACTTTCCACCGCGGCTGATCCAGCATAATAATATTATCACATCGCACGTGGCAGCCTACCAGCCACTGCTGTATGCTAAGATAAGAGTGGCACTAGAGGTTGAGAGTGCACTATTAGACACCAGACGCATACATGCAGGCTATGTATGAAACCACCCAAATATTCGTATATGCATTATTGATCCTTTCTATGGAATGTGTTATGAGAATGAGAATGTGAAAAATCTTGTATCGCTTGTGGATCTGGAAACTGGACTTCAGTACCGGTAATTAGTGAGAAGTGGGGGGGGAGAGCTGGGATGCGATAAAGATAATCTCTTCTAGCCGTCCGCGGCAGCTAATCGGTTTTGGCGCAGGTCCAAAGCGTATGACATTGTTAGTTGGAGGACGCGGGTTCGAATCCCACATGGCCTTCACGGTATTTGTCCTTCAACCTCATTTATTACCACTTATCGTCTCAATAGAAGTAGTGTAATAATAGGCAGCTAAAAGAGAATGTATTATAATTCTCTATACCAACAATGTCTTATTATAAACGGGGCCTTAATTATTTCGGAATCAAGTTAACACATTATGAAGTGAGAAATAACAAACGAATTGTTTAATTATCCTTGCAAAAAATAAAAATAGTTTAGCCCTAATGTATAGGTTCTTACAGCAGTGATTCCAGTCATGACATTGCTGAAATCTCCAGTGATAAGTTTTCCGATATACCTATCGCTCCAGACCTGTTGTTACCATGTTTCCAAAATTGAAGGAATTTTACTTGGAGTGTGCACGAGCTTCCGGAAATTGTAGGTCCTAGGGAAACTCCAAATATGCGAGTACGGGACCCGCCCCACATCCAGGAAGCACAAAGAACTAAAGCTGAGAGTGCTGCGAAAAAAACTTCAAAAAATTAGCCTAATGTCTGTTAATGTTACCACGCGCCGTTTTGGAACTTACACTATTTTGTTTTTTCGTTTAAAAAAAAACATACGCTCATCCACAACGCGCCTGAAAAGCGTTTGCGAAGCTAGTATAAATATCAGCAGTTGACACAGATGCTAGTTGAAGTTCTGCATATTGAAGCTGGTTCTGGTGGTAATTATTACATTAGTTGTGGGTCGTTCTTTGGACTAGAGTGACCAGGCATTACAACATATTGGTAAAAATATACTAAACATAATTTGTTACCAACAAGGTGATTTGCTATTATGTTTCCAAACACTCGCTAATCTTTTTACTCAATGCACCAACTGCAAAGATATAAATAGTTATAAAAGTTATAAAAAAACAGATGAAAATTAACATGGACTCGCAACACCAAAAGCGGCTATATTCATAATCATGAATCATGATCGCATCTTCTTCAGTTGCTATTTCATACAATAAAAGGATAAAAGGTGTTTATTTTCACTTTGAGTTCGAATTATTTATTATATTTCAAACAGACTTTAAATATATCGTTCTGGAAATATCCTAAACCTATCCTAAATTGAACCCATTATCTCGAAAAACAAACTTGATGCCGCGGAACGTAGTATAGTAGCTATTCGCATAGCTGTACTTGGTGTGCGTGGACCCTCTTCAGGTGACCGACTAGGATATTTGGATGTTAGATAAGCGAATGTAAAAGAGCTGTTTTGAAGAGGCCGCGACAAGAAAACTGCCCTGAGACTGAGGAAAAATGTTAAGACATGATTGCTTGTGGCGGTGTTCGAACCCATTACCATCCGAAACAGAATTTAACAAGCTACGCATTTTTATTTTATACCTGTCATACCTGTCTGTAAAAACAAACATGGAACGTGGAAATTATCTAAACACAGTAATTTGTAAGAAACGTGGTTCTTGATGACTTGGTAGAGAAAGATGAATTCGATTTCAACGGTAAGTTATTGCATATTTCTGTGTTGACACTCAAGTGTGCGCATGGGGGGCATTAATTTTGACTGGGTGTCGATATGTCGGGAAAACCTGGAAATAATCAACAAAATAAACTAAACTGAAAAATAAATGAATGTAAGTGATGATTGATGAATGAATGAATGAATGAATGAATGAAGGAAGGAAGGAATGATGATATTTTGTTTTCATGTGCCCCTCCTCCTCTCCCCCCCCCCCTATGAGTGCGCATGGTGGGCATTCATTTTGACTGGGTGTCGATATGTCGGGAAAACCTCGAAATAAATAAAACTGAAAAATGAATGAATGTAAATGATGAAGGAAGGAAGGAAGATATTTTGTTTTCATGTGCCCCCCCCCCCCCCCATGAAAACGCATGGGGGACATTAACTTTGACTGGGTGTCGATAAATCGGGAAAACCTAGAAATAATCAACGAAATAAATTAAACTGAAAAATGAATGAATGTGATGTGAAGAAAGGAAGATATTAGTTTTCATGTGCGCCGCTCCCCCGATTGATACAACTATGCGCACGCCACGCCACCCACTGAAATGTGGTAAGCGCGTCGTGTTCAAAGAGTTAGTCTATGTAGCCGTAGAGATTGCAACATCGCCAAGCTCCCGAGCCGCGTGCTGCCGTGAAGTAACTGAGGGTCAAATAGACACCACCGACCTTCGACGTGCGGGTCCTCTCTAGCTACGGCTCATGCTCGACTGGCCCGTCTCGTTTCAAGGCTCGAGTTTTGTCGCCGCGGAGAGATGGAGGGGGGGTGACGTAATAGCGTTCATAATGAAATAGTGAATTCTGAAGCTGTTTGGTATTATGACCGAAAATAGGCTTCTAGGATTCCCCTTAAACGAGTGAGCGAGCCAAGTGTTGAGTACCCAGGAACATCCAATTTCCTCCCATCCATATACCCAAGGCTGGATCTTGCCCAGTATGGGGAATGATACCGCGTACTATACACATGGCGCTCACTCACTCGTTTAACAACGACTTTGGCGTTTCCCTAGTATTTATTTAGTTGTCCTCCTTTGTAAATCAGTTTTTATAACTGAATAAGATTGACGTTAAATAAATCATAAATAAAATAAATAAATAATAATAAACCTTATTTAGGGTTAAGCTCACCAGGCACCGCCATCATAAACACATACGCTCCCTGTTTTTTTTCATAATACATTTTATTATTATGGCATAGACTATCTTGGTTAATTATAGGTGTTGTTTGTTCAATAATATTTGAATATTTCAAATTTCTTGTAAGATTTGAATTTTCCTAACGCGAAAGCGATAAGGGACACAATGTTGTTTTGAATTATAAATTTTTTTTTAATCGTTTTTTTTACCATAATTCTTTCGTTTTTAGTTTTTCCCCCTCTACCAGTGTCTAACTAGATATTATATTGGAATTAGAACAACAATTGTGAAGGATGTCCGAGGGCTGTTCAAGAGAAGAGGACTCAATCCATTGCATTCGCATTAACCACCGAGGAAATTCTCGGAAAAACCTTCAGTCAGGATTATCGGTCTCGACGGGATTTGAACCCGGGACCTCTCGAGCCAACACTTTCGGCAATTGTTGCGTGAGTGATCTTTAAAAAATAATGCGGTTATGAAAAGGTGAAAGTTCACAATGAATCTACATATTTTAACACTCTCTGCATTTCTTATTCATTGATAGTCGTATGTTGTATTTACTGATGATTCGGTAGGTCTAGGTTTCGAATTTTGTTGTGCCCGGCAATCCTGAATGAAGGTTTTTCCGATTTTTTCCTCAGTCATTAATGCGAATGCAAGGGCTTGAGTCCTCTTAAACAGCCCTCGTACATCCCTTCACAATTGTTACATCCGCAACATATCTAATTAGATACCTGAAGAGGGGTAGGCTTCCCACGATAAATTATTAATCCATGAAATGTATCCGTGTACATTATCTGCCAACCAAGAGATATTAATTTAAGGCTATTGTACCACCTCTGGCCGATAATTTGAAAGTCGAAGAAAAATGTCTGAAAAGTTTGCTGAATAAAAGAAGGCCTTTAAAATAACAGAAAAAAATTGATTTTTTTGGGCGGGACATAACCTCACTTTTGGAAATTATATTTATATTTTTTGACAATAGTGTACACAACAAATCTAGTTCAAAATTAAATTTTGATAATCGGTTTTCTGGACATAGTTTCTAAACACCTTTAGCTATAACTTAAGCTATAGCAAAAATAGTTTTCTGAAAATAACAATTGGTATACGAATTTTTTTGTCAAACGGTACAAAACCGGAAATAACTCGTATTTGTACCGTTTGACAAAAATATCGTACACCAACTGTTATTTTCAGAACACTATTTTAGCTATAGCTTAAGTTATAGCTAAAGGTGTTTAGAAACTATGTACAGAAAACCGATTCTCAAAATTTAATTTTGAACTAGATTTGTTGTGTACACTTTTGTCCAAAAATCTAAATATAATTTCCAATAGTGAGGTTATGTCCCGCCCAAAAAAATTAACAGTTTTTTTCTGTTATTTAAAAGGCCTTCTTTTATTCAGCAAACTTTTCAGACATGTTGCTTCGACTTTCAAATTATCGGCCAGAGGTGGTACAATAGCCTTAAATTTAATACATCCTCTTGGTTTTGATTTGCTAAGCTGAGCCGGGTAGTGGTCGGGTTACAAAGGCTGTAGGTGGGGTTTGGGAGGAGGGGGGGGGGGGAGGGAGAAGCGAGAGTATTTTACGCAAAGGAAGAAGCTTAAGTTCGAAATGTTCTGCGGAAATTATAAATTGTTGGCAAGTTGTAATTAGTAAAATCACTTAAAATTATATTCAAGATTTTCCAAAGCTTTATTTATTAAAATCATGTTCATTTTCCACGAAACACTCTGTTTGTTAACAAATTCACGAAGATTATTTATGTTCAGTTTTACACCAAAGTGACTCATTTTCCAGCAATTTGCTATTCATCCCTAATATATTTTTATTCGTAAAACCCCCAAAAAACATACACAGAGTAAAGAAAACACGAGTAGACCACTTTCGTTATGACACCAAAAAACTGCTTTTCCTACAAGAAGCATTCCACCCACTAGTGCATTATTTTTATTTTTGTTGCGTTTTAATAAGTTGTTATGAAATGCTTTTATATTCTGTCCATTTTTTTGTGATTTGTAAGGAAATTTGTCATGTTTCATTATTTTAAGCACTGTTTTTTTAAATACAATTTTGTGAGAAGAACATAATATTATACAAAATTACTATATTATTTCATCAGATTTCAATGTATGCGTTTTTCTCAGGAATTATTTAATTTAACTTAATTTAAATCCTACTCTTTTAGAAAAGCTTTTGTAGAGACAGTAATATTCTATTTACTAAAGGGTTCAAAGTTCTCAAGTATAATGAGAAGTAAGCCGTCATACCGTGAAATATACACTGTTAACTCTGAAATTTTCATTCGTTTCAACAGTATAGCATGAGAGAATTAAAAGCCCCTACATTCCAATATATACTTCTTTGGGCCGGCCCAAAACGGAAATTTCAGATTAAGATAGCCCGCCCAATTTCCCCCGAACAGGCAAACAAAAATGCGTATTTTCAGTTTACCCACACGCACGACAAAACTTTATCTAGGGTCAGAAAAACCCCCACCCCTCCAAAATTTTTAAAGGGTTTTCTTCAATTTGATGAAAGATGGGACCCATTCTCAAAAAAAATTTTTAATTGCCTTTCCTTTCAATTTAAATTGATAAATTGATTTGATCGTATCTGCTACGAATAAAATAAAATGTCCATCACTAGCTGGTAATGTGCATGTTTTTTAAATCATGAACTAACATTTAGACTGGGCTTTATATATCAGTTTGTAATTGCATGGTGATCCATGTAGATATGAAATGTGTTTCTGTACGCCAACCAATTATTATTTTGTTCATTATTATAAAAATTAAAAACTTCAAACGACAAAGTCTTGTACGCTGTGTATTGGTATCGTAAAAGCCAGGCGACAATTTGCAGAATATCGAGGTCAAACTAATAAAGTTTAGCATTGCTTTATACAACACAACGGGATTGTTCTCTGTTCTTGCGCGTGCTGCTATCTTTCGACAAATTCTAGCTTTGATCGTACAAAGTATGACATTAAGTATTCAGGACACATTGGAAGGAGTGAATCGAAGCGAATCGCCTCTTTGTATGCGGCGCGAGGCTTCGTCCAGAAACCGCGAGGTGGCTTCGGTGAGGGATGGTTGGAGGGGGGGAGGGGGTTATTTGCGCTTTGAGACTCCAGCTTGGAACAAGGTCACGAAACTTATGCGTTCGACCCCCCCCCCTTACCCCCCAGAGCGGTGATGTGACTCACTTATATTTGGCACCTCAGCAGTGCGATTCTACAAGAAAAGCATGATAGTCGCTATAGATATATCAATCGTTATCAAGCAGTTAGTCATGCTATTTTCTGTGATTTCGATTGAGATATAGGATGAGCAAAGCGAAGACTTCAATTTCACTGAGCCCCGAAAAAATTTAGCTCGATTGTTTTTTTTTGTTTTTTGTTTGTTTTTTCTGTCTGTTCGCGCTCTACCGGTCAAACGGCATATGCGATCTTGATGAACATTGGAGGGGTCGAACCCGAGACGAATATTTGAATAATATTTGATTCATTCATTTAAATGCATGTAATATCATTTTTATTTGTTACCAAAATGTGGTTTAATGCATTGTTGTTGTAATGCTACTATTTCAAATATTTACGAAAATGTAGTTTATTGTTTTTTCTGCATCTATGTAATTATATTTATTTAGTTGTCCTCCTTTGTAAATCAGTTTTTATAACTGAATAAGATAGACGTTAAATAAATCATAAATAAAATAAATAAATAATAATAGACCTTATTTCGGGGTAAGCTCACTAGGCACCGCCATCATAAACATATACGCTCCCTGTTTTATTTCATAATACATTTTATTATTATAACATAGACTATCTAAGAGATAAATTAAGATTTAAGATTTAACTAAGATTTAAATTTTCCTAACCGACAAGCGATAAGGGACGCAATGTTGTTTTGAATTATAAATTTTTTTAAACTGTTTTTTTACCATATTTTTTCGTTTTAGTTTTTCCCCCTCTACCAGTGTCTAACTAATATTATATTGGAATTAGAACAACAATTGTGAAGGATGTCCGAGGGCTGTTCAAGAGAAGAGGACTCAATCCATAGCATTCGCATTAACCACCGAGGAAAATCTAGGAAAAACCTTCAGTCAGTATTATCGGTCTCGACGGGATTTGAACCCTGGACCTCTCGATCCAACACTTTCGGCAATTGTTGCGTGAGTGATCTTAAAAAATAATGCGGTTATGAAAAGGTGGTAAAAATTTTCCCTAGGGTTCGAATTTTGTTGTGCCGGCAATCCTGACTGAAGGTTTTTCCGATGTTATCCTCGGTCATTAATGCGAATGCAAGGGCTTGAGTCCTCTTAAACAGCCCTCGGACATCCCTTCACAATTGTTATATCCGCAACATATCTAATTAGACACCTGAAGAGGGGTAGGCTTCCCACGATAAATTATTAATCCATGAAATGTATCCTTGTACATTATCTGCCAACCAAGAGATATTAATTTAAGGCTATTGTACCACCTCTGGCCGATAATTTGAAGGTCGAAGAAACATGTCTGAAAAGTTTGCTGAATAAAAGAAGGCCTTTAAAATAACAGAAAAAAATTGATTTTTTTGGGCGGGACATAACCTCACTATTGAAAATTATATTTAGATTTTTGGACAATAGTGTACACAACAAATCTTGTCCAAAATTAAATTTCGAGAATCGGTTTTCTGGACATAGTTTCTTAACACCTTTACCTATAACTTAAGCTATAGCAAAAATAGTTTTCTGAAAATAACAATTGGTATACGAATTTTTTTGTCAAACGGTACAAAACCGGAAATAACTCGTATTTGTACCGTTTGACAAAAATATCGTACACCAACTGTTATTTTCAGAACACTATTTTAGCTATAGCTTAAGTTATAGCTAAAGGTGTTTAGAAACAATGTACAGAAAACCGATTCTCAAAATTTAATTTTTAACTAGTCTTGTATATCACACTTTTGTCCAAAAATCTAAATATAATTTCCAATAGTGAGGTTGTGTCCCGCCCTAAAATATTTACAGTTTTTTTCTGTTATTTTATAGGCCTTCTTTTATTCAGCAAACTTTTCAGACATGTTGCTTCGACTTTCAAATTATCGGCGAGAGGTGGTACAATAGCCTTAAATTTAATACATCCTCTTGGTTTTGATTTGCTAAGCTGAGCCGGGTAGTGGTCGGGTTACAAAGGCTGTAGGTGGGGTTTGGGAGGGGGGGGGGGGAGGGAGAAGCGAGAGTATTTTACGCAAAGGAAGAAGCTTAAGTTCGAAATGTTCTGCGGAAATTATAAATTGTTGGCAAGTTGTAATTAGTAAAAGCACTTAAAATTATATTCAAGATTTTCCAAAGTTTTATTTATTAAAATCATGTTCATTTTCCACGAAACACTCTGTTTGTTAACAAATTCACGAGGATTATTTATGTTCAGTTTTACACCAAAGTGCCTCATTTTCCAGCAATTTGCTATTCATCCCTAATATATTTTTATTCGTAAAACCCCCAAAAAACATACACAAAGTAAAGAAAACACGAGTAGACCACTTTCGTTATGACACCAAAAAACTGCTTTTCCTACAGGAAGCATTCCACCCACTAGTGCATTATTTTTATTTTTGTTGCGTTTTAATAAGTTGTTATGAAATGCTTTTATATTCTGTCCATTTTTTTGTGATTTGTAAGGAAATTTGTCATGTTTCATTATTTTAAGCACTGTTTTTTTAAATACAATTTTGTGAGAAGAACATAATATTATACAAAATTACTATATTATTTCATCAGATTTCAATGTATGCGTTTTTCTCAGGAATTATTTAATTTAACTTAATTTAAATCCTACTCTTTTAGAAAAGCTTTTGTAGAGACAGTAATATTCTATTTACTAAAGGGTTCAAAGTTCTCAAGTATAATGAGAAGTAAACCGTCATACCGTGAAATATACACTTGTTTAAACTCTGAAATTATTTCATTCCGTCTGCTTGGAAGACTAATTCCCATTATTATAGCATGAGTATTAAACTAAGCATATATGCACAGACAGAAGTCATATTACTTACGATTTTAAATAGAGCTGTAGAAACTTTGTATTTTGAACTTTATATTTTGGTTACGAATAATTATGAATATTTTATGTTTAATAACGCTTGCTAATTTAATATTGAATTGAAAATAAGTTTGTGAAAATAACTTGTGGTTTGGTTCGAGTCTCTGCTTCTCATGCAGAGGGTTCGAATCTCACTTAAGGCAGAAATTTTTTAAACTTGTGATGTGAACTTAAATCCATCGGTTGTTGGCTTAGAAATGTGTAAACGGTGACTTCGGAGCCGCCCTAGCAACGAGGCACATAATAAGTTCTAAGGTTGTTGGTTGGGTGTAATCGTGTCCAGCTTGATTGATCGGTGTTTTCTACGAAAATATGCCGGTATCTAGTTTATCATTCCCCTCGTCAATGGTGTCGGCGTCTACAGAGTTGTCTTGGTTTGCTTCAAAATTTAATGTCCTCCACTAAAAATCAGTTAGCGACTGAGTGGGTATAGACACCAATACTGCAGACTTTTAGTGCTGTTTCTTAATGTATGTTAAATGTAATGAATATACGGAATGAACTTATTATAGTAATTACTTTTGCGCATCCCTAAAACGGGTTTCATGATGCTTTAAACTTCAAGTTCGATTGATTTGGTTATGGTATTTTTTCTCGTTTTTAATTTTCGAAAGTCAAAATAATATATTTTCAAACATAAACAACAAACAACATACAAACAATAACACAACAAACAAACAAAAAAACAAAAAAACAACATTATAAAACATTAAATAAAACAAACATAAAACAACAAACAAACAATAACAACAAACAAACAAACATTTCCCGTGGTGCACATGTTTACATGTTTGTTAACAGTTAGTCATTTTCCAATTGAATTGAAAATTAATTTCTTCACAACAATCTTTACAACAATCAATGCACTAAAAAAATCCCAATATTGTATTCCACTTGTTAAGCGAGCGAAGCGAGCGTTTCCATTTGACTCTGCCGGAAAAATTTGTCACTCGTTTGTTTTGTTTTTTTTTTTTTTTTTTTTTTGTTGTATGTTGCATAACGTTCGAACGGAGGCTCGGATCGAGTTGAAATTTTGACCATCCGAAGCTTTGTTCTCGATTGAATGCATTAGTTTTATGCAAAATCGTTCAAAAAGTTTAAAGTTACATTAAAGTTAATCGAAAGTTTTTTTTTTCAACTAACCGGCGACAAAATCTGAGATAGCCAAATCATTAGAATGTCCGTCGGTCACGAATATGTAATTTAGTTTGATCGATAAGTATGTAAGTAATGAATGAATTGAACATTATAAAAATAACGTTGCCATGGCCAAACGGTAGTGCGCAAATTTAAGTGCACTGCACCTAGAAGTAATCAAAGTACTTTCGAGGAAGCAGTCTATTTATTTTCACCAAAGAGTTAAATATTTTCCAATGAGTCAAGAGTCCATCTAGATGGCGGTGGATTTTATCCCAAACAAAGAAAAATTTAACAACATTATAACCAATATACCTTGAAACAATAACAAAAATATCGGAAACATGACCCATGTGACAGCGAAGTCGCAATTTTAATATTTTACAAAAGATGTATTCATTGGGTACTAGCTATTAGCACGTGCTCCTTACAACGAGTCCAAAGCGTTATCTATGTTATATTTAATATTCTACTTACAACATTATGTTCTCCAAACTATACGAAGTTCTGGTAGCCCTGCTTAAACCAATTGCGGAAATTTTGATCATATCCACAATTAATATTTAAATGATGACATTACAAACAAAAGTATCTGAAAGATTGTGCTTGCGATTAATTTACTGTGGTGAACACGATTTTCCCCATAGCTTAAGCTGGGGTGAGGTAGAGTTTTGTATTGTAACTCTTCAAAATATTTAATATTTCACTATTTCATGTCCTTGGTCATGACATTATTTTACGTCACTTTAAATGTATCATAAAACAAAACTATTATCTCAAATTTACATTCGAGCTTCCAACATGTGTCACATTGAATTATTATTTATGTGCTACGTTCCGTTATGATGTGTTTTTTGAAAAATGATGAGTTGAATTAGGAATGGTCCATTCTGTTCCGCCCGTTTTTTTGTCAACTAGATTTATTATCCCCACGCCCGTACAGAATCATAAAACATAAAGCCACTCTTAATAAATTGTTATTATGATCTGGAATGGACGGATACGAAGCTACGTTGTGTTTTATGGAAGAATTATTAGATTATTTCATATCGGAATATTGTTGGAATGTTAGTAACATTTATAAAATATGATGTTTTATTTTGAGTTTACAGCAGTACCGATTAAAAAATACAATGTCTCACAAAGAAATAACTTGGATTGTTATTTATTCTTTCACTCTACATACTAAAATAGACTATTACCCCGAAACATTAGCCACATTATCTAGAACAAGATACTACACTTAAATATCAGCTTAAAAAATTATATCTTGTACCTGTGAACTTTTTAAGCTTTTTAATCCTGAAATTTGCAAAATTTGCAATTTGGTCAGTTCTTAAATCGGCTTCAACATGTTTAAGTTTTGTTTCACAAAGATACTACACTATCATACCAATCTAAAATAAGCATTTAGAAAATTGTATCTTCAAACTGTGCACAAATATACACTAACACGCAAAAAAAATATGCGTCACGAAATTATACCTTCTCTTGGTTGTCAGCATATTTTGACCCAAGGGTCCCCTGTGTCTACTCCTGGCGGATATTTTGCGGCCATCGGCCGGCCGTGCGCGGCAACGAAGCCTAGTGGAGATCTAGGGGACCTTGATTTTAACCGAACCACCCAAGAAACACCTGCCTAAATTACAACTAGGAAAACGCTCAGTTGGACGCGTTGTTGAGCGAGCACCGGTACGTGCAACATGACCCGAGTACGACATTTCCCATAAGTCCTACCACACAGTGTAGGCCTAACTGGATGCCTTCTAAAGCCTTCTAATGCCTTCTAAAGTGTGTCTTTGTATCTTCACTGCCTCCTTCATTTTTAACATCATTTTTCGAATTATGATTACCAATAAGTCTTTAAGTTCTTGACCGATTTAGCTGAAAATTTGGAAAATAGGAGAGAATGTTGTACTTATTGACCCTGCAAAATTTCATAACGATCGGAACATTTTTATTTTTTTATTTTTTTATTTTATTTCTTATTTTTATAACCAACGGTCGGATTTTGTTCAAAAACTATACAGCAACCCGCCTAGGTGGTATGTACATGTGTAAAAAATTTCAGGTCGATCAGAGAAACGGTGCGACCTGTATCGAAGCAGTAACAGAAAAAAAAAAAAAAAAAAAGACATTCGAGCCATAAGAGTCAAGTGGAGATGCTCGCTTCGCTCGCTCAAAACCAAAAGGTAGAGGATTCACAGAAATGGTAGCCGAGTACAACAATGAGGCCAGTTAAAAAAACAAAACATTAAGGGGCTCAAAATTCGTCCTCTCGTTCATGTTGTACGGGAGATTTTTACTGAAGTACTAGAAATCCCATGTTATGTTTACGTTTACGTTGTGTAGTCGTGGAAAGAACTTGGTAGAGCCTTAATTCTCAAGCCTCCATTTACAAGCACAACTGATAACCAAAAGGACTTCTTCTACAGGACTTGTAGCGAATGGAATGCCCTTCGTTTGTACATTACAACATTAATTCTAGCAACTTTACAATTGTTCACTTACATAATAATTCATTAAAGTGTACAAGTCCTTAAACTTATTTCGAAGGTTTGGTAGTTGTTGATGATGATTATAATGTTGTTGATATTTGTTTATGTTAATCTCTTTTAATGTTTGCACTCACCAAGTGTGTTTGGAGCTCTGCTCTTTTCTCACATCTTTGTGACACATTTGATTAATCAATGTGTTGCAAAACAAATAATAAATAAAATTTAATAATAAAATATATTAAATAAGACGTTAAAGAATAACTGTTTATTGACTTGTAACGATCTGTTTCGATACTCGATTTCGAAAACTTGTATTTTGTTAAATTTAAAAATTAAAACATCATTTTGTTTTCTGGTTTGAATATTTAGGTAGTAATTTCTTGTTGACCACACAAATAATTATCTCGGACCATATATCCGACAATGAAGTTGGGTAGAGTGCAGGAGGATGCCTCCACACTCTTAAGACGCTTCACCTATATTGTCTCGTTCTTCCCCGGGTCTCTCCACAAGTCTTGAAGTATTTTACTTTCTTCCCACACTTCCGTTTTCCCACATCCGTCTCCATTATTTCATCTTACCTCAACCTGTTTCTATCCACCAGTTGTTTGTCATAAATAAGAAAAACTCATAAAATCTCTTTATGTATGAAGTAGGTTTATTGCGTTGAAATTAGCTCAAGTTGTTGAGATCACATGTTTATTTCATTCTCTGAAAATGATGATCGAAATTTATTTTCCATACCAATTTGTTTGAGGTCAAAAGTGAATTCAGGGATTAGGCACATAAAAAATCCTAGTAAATTCCCTTCAAAATATTTCCGAAAGTTTCTATTTTTAAATATATTATAATTCAACTTCTCTCCTAATTGGTTATAAACACTGATTCACAATGGAAAACAATAAATACAAACAAGAATATATATTCATAAAAAATAATAAACTTGAATCATGCAAAATATATATGTATAATAAAATAACAATGACAATGATTGGTACCACTAATAAGACAACCAAAAATTTTAACATTTAAATAATATAATAATAAACATTGGAAATTAAAAAGATAAAAAGTAATGGAATACAAATAAGGAATCTTTAAAAATTAAATAAAGGAAGAAGAAACAAGAAAGAAATAGAGAAAAAGGGTAAATAAAAATATAAAATAAAAAGTGAAAGTAAAAACGATCTGATTATAATAATATTTAACGTTTCCCTTGTGTTAGATCTCACTTTTTTCAGCATCAAAAATCTAGTCGTAGTGAGCGGTAACATTTTTTTTAAACTCTGTGGTTTGCAATTACTGCAATCCACAGAGTTAAACAATGGCCTAGCCTCGAGTAGCATGGGCTTAAGGGACGCAGGTGCCCGCCCGACGTTTAGATTCAATATGGGGGGGGGGGGGAGATTCACGGTATTTCCCAGCAGAGAATTTTGGGCAATTCATCAAGATACGAAAGAGCGTGTTTCAAAATGAAACTCCAACTTTTCATCAAGCGACCATAAAATAAGAAGAAAAAAGTTGCTAGTTTTCTCGTTTAATATTCTTACTGTGTTTGCTTACGGGAAACGGAAGCGAAATGGAAATTGCTCTTTAGTGTGTACTAACGGCCAAACTTCTTTATTGACTTTTTGATGTATTTGCTTTCACCCCATTCGCGCTGCGTTGTTTGCTCTGGTGGGTGTTGATGCGTGAAATGAAAGTTGTTTTAACATTTTTCTTACCCCTCTCAAAACACCACCAGTCGCTGTCATCCCTAAACATTTGTTTAAGATGAGTTTCATGAGGGAAATTACATAAAATCTAATTCAGAAGTTTAAAAAATTATTGTCACTTTTACGAAAACTAAATAAACAAATTCAAAAGAGAATCATTTAGTTATAATACAAGTAAATAATTAAACGGTCAACAGTTCTCACAAATTTGAAACCTCTTTCAAATTAATTAAGTCTATAAATAATTTGTGAACATTAATAACATTTTCTTTGATATTGTTCACAAATATAATGTAGTTTTAATTTGCGCTCGCAAACCTGACAAGGGACAATTGAATGTTTTTCTTCAAGTGTGGTGTAACTAGGTAGGCCCTACTCTGGAGTTGAAAAGTAAAGGGGATGTCCGAGGGCTGTTGAAGAGGATTCGATACCTTGCATTCGAATTAATACTGAGGAAACCTCGGAAACCATCAGTCAGGATTGCTGATGAAGAGATTCGAACTCTGGGCCTCCCGAATTAGAGTCTCGCACCTTACGCTATAGCTACATGGGTCAATATTATAAAATATCAGCTGATAGTTTGTGTGAATTTATATAACCTTAGTCATATATCCTCCTATTTTTTAAACCAGCTGTTGTTACTTAACAAAATACACAGTGAAATAAATAAATAAGATTTTGTATACAAAATATATTTGAGTATCTTTACTCGTCATGTGCTTTCACGGGCAGAGTCAAAATTAAAATTTGGCTGTCAGGATACGCCGTGTCGATCGTATGTTCCGCCCATATCTCCGAAGAATAGCTGTTCAATCAGCTCGAAACGTGTATGTTCCGCCCATATCTCTGAAGAATAGCTGTTCAATCAGCTCGAAACGTCAGAATTTTATTCTTTATTGACAATCGACACGACGTATGCCGACAGATAGACTTTACTCATTTTTTGCTGTATATTTTCTTAATATATTTTTTATCTTCTCCACCTTATCTCTATATCTTTTCTTCTGTGTTCATCCATCATGTCACTTTAAATAATAATAATAATAATAATAATAATAATAATAATAATAATAATAATAATAATAATAATAATAATAATAATAATACCAACAACTATCTAGTACCGAAGAAATAATAGGAAATGGAACACCAACTAAGACAGAGATAGAAGAGTTTTGGACAGGAATATGGGGTAACCCGGTAGCACACAACCAGGATGCACAATGGATTCAAGATGAAATAGCTAGGATGAGCGATATTAATGAGATGAGATTCGAAGGTATAACTATTGATGAATTAAAGTCGACAATCAGTGCTACACATAGCTGGAAAGCACCAGGTAATGATAATATTCAAAATTTTTGGTATAAGAAATT